>CM038214.1:335077776-335149337 GCA_021442155.1 Cymbidium sinense | reverse complement strand
TTTTTATGTTTAGGCTTTAGATTTTTAATTTAGGTTTATTTTAAGGATTTATTTTTTATTTTAGGTTTAGGTTTATTTTTAGTTTATTTTATTTGTTTAGGGTTTAGGTTTAAGTTTAGGTTTAGTTTATTTTAGGTTTAGGTTTAGGTTTTATTTATTCTACTTTAGTTTATTTTAGTTTCGGTTTAGGTTTTTTTAGTTTATAGTTTGGTTTTATTTTTTATTTATTTTTATGTTTATTTTTTAGGTTTAGGTTTTTATTTAGTTTTTATTTTATTTTATGTTAGGTTTAGTTTTTATTTTATTTAGGTTTTATTTTTTAGTTTAGTTTATGTTTTTATTTATTTTATTTTAATTTTGTTTATATTTTTAATTTATTTTCTTTTTTAGGTTTAGGTTTAGGTTTTAGTTTATTTTAATTTTTTATTTTATTTTGGTTTAGGCTTTTTTGTTTATTTTATTTATTGGTTTAATTTAGTTTAGGTTTATGTTTTTAGCTTTTTAGGGATTAGGGTTTAGGGTTTAGGTTTTAAGGTTTAGGGTTTAGGATTTAGGGTTTAGGGTTTTAGGGTTTAGAGTTTAGGGTTTAGGCTTTTGTGTTTAGGGTTTAGTGTTTAGGGTTTAGGTTTTAGGTTTAGGGTTCATGTTTTGGTTTATGATATTTTTTAACAGAGAACAAATTCATATTCAACATTTCTTCTTTTCGATTTGATCAACCAAGTAACACCCCAAGTTTTCTAAGACTCAAGCGACGACATAGATCAAAAATGAGCATGCATAGAGCAAATCAAAAACCTTAGATAACTAGAACCATCTCTTAAAAGACACATTTCCATAAAGCAGTCGGATCGACCATTTTTTTTCTCGGTTCCCATCAGAACCACCGGCCTCTCAGTAGGATCCACCATCATATCCTCGATCTCTCCCTCCACCACCATGGTTATAACCTCGTCACTCCTCCTCCATAACACCCGCTGACCATCACCTCCATATCCACAAGCACCTCGGATCACCCACCACCATTATGATAACTCACCTCTACTTTCACCTCCATCCGGATCTAGGCGAGCACTTGTTGAGTTATGTTCTTGCCATCAAGGTTTTGTCCATTCTTATGGTTTAGGTTTATGTTTAGATTTATTAGGTTTTAGGGTTTAGCTTTATTTTTTAATTTATTTATTTACTTTAGCTTTAGGTTTAGGGTTTAGGGTTTAGGGTTAGGGTTTAGGGTTTAGGGTTTAGGGTTTAGGGTTTAGGGTTTAGGGTTTTTTTATTACCATAAAAGTAAAAGATATAATGTCCTTAAAAGGCATAAAGCTTAAAAATCTACCGCTCACAAAGCTACAGGAAACCTAAAGAGCTAAACTGCCATCTAAGTACACTAGAAAAAGAGAAAACAAAAAACAAAACAACATCTAAAAGCATTAGAGGAAGGACACAAAGTAACACTAAAATAAGACATGAAAATAGAAAAGGTTGAGTCGATAGCGGTTCATGATTCCTTTGAAAGCAAGATAAGCAAGATCCACAATAACAACACTAGGGATGACTGACAAATGACCAGTCCCTCTGTAAAGTTCCAACTTGTAAAAGAAATCTGCAAAAATACTACCAAGGAAAAGTCAAAGCTAAAAAGAATAAGGATTAAGAGAGCAAAAGGGGAGAGCTAAGAAAGAGAAGGCACAGGCTCAGTTAAGATCATCTCAAGGGGCAACAATACATATGAGCATCCAAACTTGGTAGGTTTAGGGTTAGGGTTTAGGGCTTAGGTTTTAGGGTTTAGGTTTTTTTTTTAAAGTTAAGCAAATTGGTAGGTTTAGGTTTATTTAGTTTATTTTTTATTTATTTTAGTTTATTTTATATTTTATTTTTACTTAGGTTTATTTTTTTTATTTAGTTTAGTTTATTCATTTTAGGTTTATTTATTTTTAGTTTAGGGTTTTTATTTTACTTTATTTTTTAGGTTTAGGTTTTTTTTAAGGTTTATGTTGTGGATTTTATTTTATTTTTTTAGGATTAGGTTTTAGGTTTTTATTTTAGGTTTATTTTTAGGTTTTATTTTTTATTTTAGATTTAGGTTTATTTTAGTTTATTTTATTTTATTTAGTTCAAGTTTAGGTTTAGCTTTAATTTATTTTAGGTTAGTTTATTTTAGTTTAGGTTTAAGTTTTTTTTATTTTTATTTTAGGTTTAGTTTTTTTTTTAGTTTCTGATTTAGGTTTTATTTTCTTTTGATTTATTTTTTATGTTTAGGTTTTTATTTAGTTTTTATTTTATTTTATTTTAGGTTTATTTTTTTTATTTTATGTTTAGTTTTTATTTTATTTAGGTTTTTTATTCTTAGGTTTATTTTATTTTTTAGTATAGTTTTAGTTTTTACTTATTTTATTTTGATTTATTTTTATTTTTATTTCATTTTAAATTTAGATTTAGGGTTAGGTTTTAATTATGGTTTTTATTTTATTTTATTTATTTTATTATATTTAGGTTTAGGTTTTTTATTTATTTTATTTTTAGGTTTAATTTATTTTAGGTTTAGGTTTTTAGGTTTTTAGTGTTTAGGGTTTAGGGCTTAGGGTTTAGGGTTTAGGGTTCAGGGTTCTAGAGTTTAGGGTTTTAAGGTTTAGGGTTTAGGGTAATAATTTTGGGTTTAGTGTTTAGGGTTTAAGGTTTACTATTTAGGCTTTAGGGTTTAAGGTTTTTAGGGTTTAGTGTTTAGGGTTTAGGGTTTATGGTTTAGGGATTAGGGATTAGGGTTTAGGGTATAAGGTTTAGTTTTAGGGTTGTAGGTTGGGAATAGGGTTAGGGTTTTTTATATTTTATATTTTATATTTTTATTATTAGGTTTTATGGTTTAGGGTTTAGTGTTTAAGGTTTAGGTTTTTTTAGATTAAAGTAGGTTTAGGTTTATTTAGTTTAATTTTTTTATTTCTTTAGTTTATTTTATATTTTTTTACTTGGGCTTATTTTTATTTATTTAGTTTAGTTTATTTATTTTTGGTTTATTTATTTATTTATTATTTAGGGTTATTATTTTAATTTATTTTTTATTTTTGGGTTTAGGTTTTAGTTGAGTTTTATTTTTATTTTTGGGTTTAGGTTTAGGTTTTATTTTCTTTTATTAGGTTTAGGATTAGGTTTTTATTTTATTTTTTTAGGTTTATGTTTTAGGTGTTTATTTTAAGTTTATTTTTACATTTTGTTTTTTAGTTTAGGTTTAAGTTTATTTTTAGTTTATTTTATTATATTTAGTTTTGGTTTAGGTTTAGGTTTTATTTATTTTAGTTTAGTTTATTTTAGTTTAGGTTTAAGTTTAATTTATTTTGATTAATTTATTTTTATTTTAGGTTTAGTTTTTTTTAGTTTAGGGTTTAGGCTTTATTTATTTATTTATTTATTAGGTTTAGGTTTTCATTTAGTTTTTATTTTATTTTATTTTAGGTTTATTTTATTTTTTTATGTTTATTTTTATTTTATTTAGGTTTTTTATGCTTAGGTTTATTTTATTTTATTTAGTTTTGTTTAGGTTTTTACTTAATTTATTTTAGTTTATTTTTATTTTTTATTTTATTTTATGTTTAGGTCTAGGTTTAAGTTTTTGTTTAGGTTTTTATTTAATTTAATTTTATTATTTTATTTAGGTTTAGGGATTTATTTATTTTATTTTTAGGTTTTATTTAGTTTAGGTTTAGGTTTTTTTTAGGTTTTAGGTTTTTTGGGGTTTAGGGTTTAGGGTTTAGGGTTTTGGGTTTAGGGTTTAGGGTTTAGGGTTTAGGGTTTGGGGTTTAGGGTTTTAGGGTTTAAGGTTTAGGTTATAGGGTTGTAGGTTTAGGTTTTAGGGTTAAGGTTTTATTATTATTGTTTTTTTAGGCTTTAGGGTTTAGGGTTTAGGTTTTAGGTTTAGGGTTTAAGGTTTTGGGTTTTTTTAATAGAGAACAAATTCATATTCAACATTTCTTCTTTTCGATTTCATCAACCAAGTAACACCAAGTTCTCTAAGACATAGAGATGACATAGATAAAAAATGAGCATGCATAGAAAATCAAAAACCTAGATAACTTCAACTCTCTCTTGTGAAGACACAGTTCCATAAACAGCAGATCGGCTAGGACGTTCCTCAATTTCTCAAGTTCCCATCAGAACCACCCCTGCTTCTCAAGTAGTGGGATCCATCATCGTATCCTCAATCTCTCCCTCCACCACACAGAACCTCCATTGCTCCTCCCGTCCATCACCACTTGCTCACCACCACCACCATCCACCACACCTCAGATCCCCCACCTCCATAATGATAGCGCCTCGCCTCCACCACCCGGATCTAGATTGAGCCTGGTTGATGGTGATGTTCTTGTCATCAAGGTTTTGCCCATTTTTAGGGTTTAGGTTTAAGTTTAGGTTTATTAGGTTGTAGGGTTTACATTTATTTTTTAATTTATTTAGTTACTTTAGGTTTAGGTTTAGGGTTTGGGGTTTAGGGTTTATGGTTTAGGGTTTAGGGTTTAAGGTTTAGAGTTTTTATAAAAAAGAAAAACCCAAATGATTTCATGATAAATAAGAAATTACCAAATCAAACAAGACATTATCCTTTATCAACTAATAAAATAAGATAAAATAAAATGCAATTCAAAATTAACAAAAATAGTATTTCACAAAATGATTTAACTCCTAGAGTCAATAAAATTTTATTATAAAGAAGTCCAACAAAGCTTAGTCGAAAGCTAAAACCCATATCATCATCGATTCTCAATAGGCTCTTCCTTCTTCTCTTATAGCGGTAGAGTAGCTTGCGCGGCGACATCGGTGCAAGAGCCGATGCTAAGATCCTTCAAATACTACTTAAACTTCTCATCCCGCGTGTATGTGTAATCATAGGCAATCATAATGGTGAGGACATTTTTTTAGCGTTGATGAACATGTGGCACGAAGCGTGGGATAAGAGGGCTAGTGAGAGTGAAGTGAACATTGAAAGGACTACAAAAACTTCTCGATGAGATCATCTTCATCAAGGTCAAGCACCTCGGGTGAACACCATCATCATCCACATAGATTGAGCACAGGCCATAAGAGAATGGCCTAATGCCTAGCTTAACGAGGAGAGTAGCCTTTGATGATCCCACCTTATCATCTTTTTTAATCAGCACAACTGGGGTGATAATTTCAATAGTACCCTTTTTGATCTTTCTTGGGATATTGAGAACCTGGAAAAAAGAAGGCATTAAAGATCAACCAATGTTGCGGAGGAACCACACATAGGCACAATAAGAGTACTCAAACACCCTCTTGGTGACTTCTTTAAGATCACCTTTCATAAAAATTAGCTCAACTAGAGTTTAGGGTTTAGGGTTTATTATGGTTTATGATTTTAGGGTTTAGGGTTTAGGGTTTAGGGTTTAAGGTTTAGGGTTTAGGAATTTTTAGGCTTTAGGTTTTAGGAATTTATAGGCTTTAGGGTTCAGAGTTTATGGTTTAGGATTGTAGGTTTAGTGTTGTAGATTTAGGGTTTAGAGTTTAGGGTTAGTTTTAGGGTTTAGGGGATATAGGGATTAGGTTTTTTTTGAAAATTAAAGCGGTAGGTTTAGGTTTATTTAGTTTATTTATTATTTATTTTAGTTTATTTTATTTTTTATTATTATTTAGGTTATTTTATTTAGTTTAGTTTATTTATTTTAGGCTTATTTATTTTAGCTTAGGTTTTTATTTTGGTTTATTTTTTTAGGTTTAGGTTTTATTTTTTAGAGTTTTTATTTTTTTTAGGTTTAGGTTTAGGCTTTTATTTAATTTTTTTAGGTTTAAGTTTTAGGTTTTATTTTAGGTTTATTTTTAGTTTAGGTTTAGGTTTATTTTAGTTTATTTTATTTTACTTTAGGTTTAGGTTTAGGTTTAGTTTATTTTAGGATTAGGTTTAGGTTTTATTTATCTTAGTTTAGTTTATTTTAGTTTAGGTTTAGGTTTATATTATTATGTTTATTTTATTTTTATTTTATGTTTAGTTTTTTTTAGTTTAGGGTTTAGGTGTAAATTTTTTATTTATTTTTAGGTTTATTTTTTTATGTTTAGGTTTTATTTTATTTTATTTTAGGTTTTTTATTTTTATTTTACATTTAGTTTTTATTTTATTTAGGTTTTTTATTCTTAGGTTTAATTTATTTTTTTTAGTTTAGTTTAGGTTTTTATTTATTTTATTTTAGTTTAACTTTAATTTTTTAATTCATTTTATTTTTAGATTTTGGTTTAGGTTTTAGTTTAGGTTTTTATTTTATTTATTTTTAGATTTTTTAATTTATTTTATTTTTAGGTTTTATTTAGTTTAGGATTAGGTTTTTCGGTTTATAGTGTTTAGGGTTTTGGGTTTTGGGTTAGTTTTAGGGTTTAGGGTATAGTCTTAGGGTTTATTTATTTTTTATTTTTATTTAGGGTTTAGAGTTTTTTAGTGTTTAGGGTTTAGGGTTTAGGGTTTAGGATTGTAGGTTTAGGCTTTAGGGTTTAGTTTTAGGGTTTAGGGTTTGGTTTAGGGTTTAGGGTTTAGGATTTAGGGTTTAGGCTTTAGGGATTAAGGTTTAGGGTTTTTTTAAGATTAAGTAAACTAGTAGGTTTAGGTATATTTAGTTTATTTTTTATTTATTTCAGTTCATTTTATTTCTAATTTTTATTTAGACTTCTTTGTTATTTTTATTTTGGTTAGTTTATTTATTTTAGGTTTATTTATTTTAGTTTATTTTATTTTAGTTTATTTTTTAGATTTAAGTTTAAGTTTATGTTTATTTTTTAGTTTAGTTTTATTTTTAAGTTATTTTTTAGGTTTAGGTTTTATTTTTTATTTTTAAGTTTAGGTTTAGGTTTTTATTATATTTTTTTAGGTTTAGGTTTTAGGTTTTTATTTTAGTTCTAATTTTAGGTTTTATTTTTTAGTTTAGGTTTATGATTATTTTTAGTTTATTTTATTTTATTTAGTTTAGGGTTGAGGTTTAGTTTATTTTAGGTTTTGGTTTATGTTTTAATTATTTTAGTTTAGTTTATTTTAGTTTAGGTTAATGTTTATTTTATTTTTTTATTTTAGGATTAGGATTTTTTTTAGTTTAGGTTTAAGTTTTATTTTTTCTTTATTTTTAGGTTTTATTTATAGGTTTATTTTTTAGTTTAGGTTTTTATTTAGTTTTTATTTTATTTTATGTTAGGTTTATTTTATTTTTATTTTACATTTAGTTTTTATTTTATCTAAGTTTTTTATTTTTAGATTTATTTTATTTTATTATTTAGTTTAGGTTTTTATTTTATTTTTATTTTAGTTTTGTTTTTATTTTTTATTTTATTTTATTTTTTGGATTAGGTTTGGTTTAGGTTTTAGGTTTTATTTTATATTATTATTTTTATTTAATTTAGGTTAAGGTTTTTTATTTATTATATATTTAAGTTTTATTTAGTTTAGGTTAAGGTTTTATGGTTTTTAAGGTTTAGTGTTTAGGGTTAAGGGTTTAGGGTTTAGGGATTAGGGTTTATGGCTATAGGTTTTAGGTTTAGGATTAGGGTTTAGGGTTTAGGGTTTAGGCTTTTAGGGTTTATGGTTTAAGGTTTAGGGTTTCATGGTTTAGGGTTCAAGGTTTAGGGTTCAAGTTTAGGTTTAGGGTTTACAAGTTTTAGGTTCAAGTTTGGGATTTAGGTTTTGAGTTTAGTTTAGGTTAGTTTAGGTTTAGGTTTATAGTTTATTTTTTATTTTTTTATTTATAGTTTCTTAGTTTTAGGTTTAGTTTAGGTTTAGATTTAGGATTTAGGGTTTAGGTTTAGTTTAGGGTTTGGGTTTAGGTTTAGGATTAGGTATAGGGTTTAGGGTTAGTTTTAGTTTAGGTTTAGGGTTTAGGGTTTTGAGTTTTAGGGTTTAGGGTTTAGGGTTTAGGGTTTAGGGTTTTAGGTTTAGGGTTTAGGGTTTAGCGTTTAAGGTTTATGCTTTTAAGGTTTTACGTTTAGGGTTTAGTGTTGTAGGTTTTGGGTTCAGGATTTAGGATTAGCTTTAGCGTTTAGAGTTTAGGGTTTAGGGATTTTATTTTTATTATATTTTTATTCTTTTATTTTTAATTTTAAATTAAAATTATTTAGATTTAGGTTTATTTAGTTTATTATATTTTCATTTTATTTAGTGTATTTTATTTTATTTTATTTAGTTTAGTTATTTTAGGTTTATTTATTTTTTTAGGTTAGGTTTTATTTTAGTTTATTTTTTATTTTATGTTTATGTTTTTTTTGGTTGATTTTTTAGTTTAGTTTTATTTTATTTTATTGTATAGGTTTGGTTTTTTTTATTTTATTATTTTAGGTTTAGGTTTTAGGTTTTATTTGAGGTTTATTTTAGGTTTTATTTTTTTTTAGGTTTAGGTTTATTTATTTTAGTTTATTTTAATTTATTTATAGTTTAGGTTTAGGTTTAAGTTTATTTATTTAGTTTATTTTAGTTTAGTTTATGTTTTGTTTATTTTATTTATTTTTTTAGTTTAAGTTTTTTAGTTTAGGGTTTAGTTTTTTTATAGGTTTATTTTTAAGGTTTATGTTACTATTTAGTTTTTATTTTATTTTTTTAGGTTTATTTTATTTTAATTTTAACTTTGATTTTTATTTTATTTTAGTTTTTTTATTTAGTTTAGGTTTTTATTTATTTTATTTTAGTCTTGGTTTTAATTTTTTTATTTTACTTTATTTTTAGGTTTAGGTTTTAGTTTAGGTTTTTATTTTATTATTTTATTTTGGTTTAGGTTTTCTTTTAGGTTTTATTTAGTTTAGGTTTAGGTTTTAGCTTCTAGGGTTTAAGGTTTAGGGTTTAGGGCTTAGGTTTAGGGTTTAGGGTAGTTCTATAATTTTAGTTCCCATCAAAACCACCTTAGCCTCTTGGGTAGGATCCACCATTTATCCCGATCTCTCCATTTGCCAGGTTTAACCTTTGTACTCCTCCATCCACCACCACCTCCATATCCACACCTCCCCCACAATGATAAGCATTTTACTCCCTTCTCCAAATCCCCACCACTGATAACTATCAGGCCTTCACCTCCACTTAGGATCTAGGCGAGCACGGTTGTGGTGATGTTCTTGTCATCAAGGTTTTGCGCATTCTTAAGGTTTAGGTTTATTAGGTTTTAGGGTTTAGGTTTAGTTTTTAATTTATTTAGTTACTTTAGGTTTAGGGTTTGGGGTTTAGGATTTAAGGTTTATGGTTAGGGTTTAGGGTTTAGGGTTTACGGGTTAGGGTATAGGGTTTAGTGTTTATGATTTAGGGTTTTAGGGTTTATACTATTAGAATTTAGGGTTTGGATTAGGGTTTAGGGTTTAGGTTTTAGGTTTTAGGGTCTAGGGTTATTTAGGGTTTTGGGTTGTATCTTTAGGGTTAGTTTTAAAATTTAGGGTTTAGGGGTTAGGGTTTAGCATTTTTTTAATTAAGTAAACCAGTTGGTTTATGTTTATTTAGTTTATTTTTTATTTAGTTTAGTTTACTTTTTTATTTATTTTTATTTTTTATTTTTATTTAGCCTAGTTTATTTATTTTATGTTTTTTCATTTTAGTTTTGGGTTTTTATTTTAGTTTATTTTTTAAGTTTAGGTTTAGGTTTAGGTTTATTTTTTAATTGAGTTCTATTTTTATTTTATTTTTTGGTTTAGGTTTCATTTATTTTAGTTTAGTTTATTTTTGCTTAGGTTTAGGTTTATTTTTTTTAGTTTAGGGTTTAGGTCTAATTCTTTATTTATTTTTAGGTTTATTTTTTAGGTAGGTTTTTATTTTATTTTATTTTAAGTTTATTTTATTTTATTTTACATTTAGTTTTTTATTTTATTAAGGTTTTTTTATTAGGTTTATTATATTTTTATTTAGTTTTGGTTTCTTTATTTTATTTTAGTTTATTTTTTATTTTTTACAGTTATAAACAATAGATGGATCGGTCATCCTTTAGTTTTCAGTTCCCATCAGAACCAGCCTTTTTGAGTAGCGAGATCCACCATCATATCCCGATCTCTCCATGCCACCACGCTATAACCTTTTCACTTTCTCCATAGCACCTTCCCACCATGATGATATCCGCACTCTATCCCCACCACCATTGTGATAATCATCATGTGCCCTTCACCTCACATCAGATCTAGACTACGGTTGATGATGTTTCTTCATGAAGGTTACGCATTCTTAGGGTTTAGGTTTATGTTTTTAGGTTTTAGAGTTTAGGTGTTCTTTTCAAAATTTATTGACTTACTTTAGGTTTTGGTTTAGGGTTTAGGGTTTGGGGTTTAGGGTTTAAGGTTTAGGGTTAGGGTTTAGGGTTTAGGGTTTAGGGTTTAGAGTTTAGGGTGTAGGGTTTAGGGTTTAGGGTTTTAGGGTTTATGATTAGGGTTTAGGTATTTTAGGGTTTAGGATTTAGGGTTATAGGTTTAGGGTTTAGGGTTTAGGGTTTAGAGTTAGTTTAGGGTTTAAGGTTTAGGGTTTAGGGGTTAGGGTTTATAATTTTAGTTTTACGGTTTTTTTTAAAATTAAGTAAACCAGTAGGTTTAAGTTTACTTACTTCATTTTATTTATTTATTTTAGTTTATTTTATATATTTTTTGTTTAGTTTAGTTTATTTATTTTAGGTTTATTTATTTTAGTTTAGGTTTTTTATTTTAGTTTATTTTTTAAGTTTAGGTTTAGGTATATTTTGTAGTTGAGTTTTACTATAATTTTATTTTTTCTTTTTAAGTTTAGGTTTAAGTTTTTATTTTATTTTTTAGGTTTAGCTTTTAAGTTTTTATTTTAGGTTATTTTAGGTTTTATTTTTTAGTTTTGGTTTGGATTTATTTTTAGTTTATATTATTCTATTTAATTTAGGTTTATGTTTAGGTTTAGTTTATTTTAAGTTTAGGTTTTATTTATTTTAGTTTAGTTTATTTTAGTTTAGGTTTAGGTTTATTTTATTTTTATTTTGGGTTTGGTTTTTTTATTTTAGGGATTATTTATTTATTTTTAGGTTTATTATTTAGGTTTAGGTTTTTATTTAGTTTTTATTTTATTTTATTTTAAGTTTATTTTATTTTATTTTACATTTAGTTTTTTATTTTATTAAGATTATTTTTCTTAGGTTTATTTTATTTTTTAGTTTATTTTGGTTTTATTTATTTTATTTTAGTTTATTTTTATCTTTTTATTTTTTTAAGTTTAGGTTTATGTTTAAGTTTAAGATTTTATTTTATTTTATTTTATTTAGGTTTAGGTTTTTTATTTTATTTTATTTTAAGTTTATTTATTTTTTATTTTATTTAGTTTTATTTAGGTTTTATTTAAGGTTTATTTATTTTTGTTTAGTTTAGGTTTTCTTTATTTTTTATTTTAATTTATTTTTATTTTAGACATAGTTTACTTTAGGTCATTTGAGTTTCTAGTTTAGGTTTTTATTATTTAGGTTAAGGGTTTTTTTAACCATTTTTTGATGATATCCACTATTTTAGTTTTATGTTTTTTCCACATAGATAAGCGTTTATGATGTTTCTTTAAGGTTTATTCTTAGGGTTTAGGTTTATGTTTTAGGTTTTAGAGTTTAGGTGTTCTTTTAAAATTTATTGACTTAGGTTTGGTTTAGGGTTTTGAGTTTAGGGTTTAAGGTTTAGGGTTAGTTTAGGGTTTAGGGTTAGGGTTTAGGTTTAGGGTTTTAGTTTAAGATTAGGGTTTAGGTTTATGGTTTATTTAGGGTTTATTTTGGGTTTAGGATTTAGTTATAGGTTTAGGGTTTAGTTTATTAGTTTTTTAGGTTTAGGGTTTAGGGTTGGATTAGGTTTAGTTTATTTTTAAAATTAAGTAAACCAGTGGTTTAGTTTACTTATTTTATTTATTTATTTTAGTTTATTTTATATTTTATTTTTTGTTTAGTTTAGTTTATTTATTTTAGGTTTATTTATTTTTTGTTTAGGTTTTATTTTAGTTTATTTTTTAGGTTTAGGTTTAGGTATTTTTTTAGTTGAGTTTTATAATTTTATTTTTTTATTTAAATTTTATTTTTATTTTTTAGGTTTAGGTTTAGTTTTATTTTATTTTTTAGGTTTAGCTTTTAAGTTTTATTTTATTTTAGGTTTTATTTTTTAGTTTGGTTTATTATTTTAGTTTATATTTTATTTATTAGTTTAGGTTTAGGTTTAGTTTATTTTAAGTTTAGGTTTTTTATTTATTTTAGTTTAGGTTTATTTTATTTTATTTTATTTAGTTTAGGTTTTATTTTAGGATTTTTATTTATTTTTAGGTTTATTTTTTTAGGTTTAGGTTTTATTTAGTTTTATTTTATTTTATTTTAAGTTTATTTTATTTTATTTTGTTTTTTTATTTTATTAAGATTATTTTTTTAGGTTTATTTTTTTAGTTTAGTTTTGGTTTTTTATTTTATTTTAGATTATTTTTATTTTTAAGTTTAGGTTTATGTTTTAGTTTCAGTTTTTATTTTATTTTTTATTTTATTTAGGTTTAGGTTTTTATTTTATTTTATTTTAAGTTTATTTTATTTTTATTTTACATTTAGTTTTTATTTTATTAAGGTTTTTTATTCTAACGTTTATTATTTTTTTTGTTTAGTTTCGGTTTTTATTTATTTTATTTTAGTTTATTTTTATTTTAGGTTTAGGTTTTTAGGTTTTGGTTTTAGTGTTTTAGGTTTAGGTTTAGGTTATTTTTAGGTTATTTTTGGGTTTAGGTTATGTTTTTTTTTAGGTTAGACTAGGTTTATGCTTAGGGTTTAGGTTCTTAGGGTTTAGGTTATGTTTTTAGGTTTTAGAGTTTAGGTGTTCTTTAGGTTTGACTTACTTTAGTTTTGGTTTAGGGTTTGGGGTTTAGTTTTAGGTTTAAGGTTTAGGGTTAGGGTTTAGGTTTTTGGCTTTAGGGTTTAGGGTTTAGGGTTTAGGGTTAGATTAGGGTTTATATTTAGGGTTTATTTAGGTATTTTTAGGGTTTAGGATTTATATTTATAGGTTTATTTATTTATTTATTTTTTTTTTTTAGTTTATTTTAGGATTTTAGTTTTAGTTTTTTTTAAATTAGTTAGGTTTAGGTTTATTATTTTATTTATTTATTTTAGTTTATTTTATTTTATTTTTTTTTTTAGTTTATTTATTTTAGGTTTATTTTTTTATTTTTGTTTAGGTTTTTTTTATTTTTATTTTATTTATTTTTAGGTTTATTTTTTAGGTTTAGGTTTTTTATTTAGTTTTTATTTTATTTTTTAGTTTATTTATTTTTTATTTTAGTTTATTTTTATTTTATTAGATTATTTTTTTAGGTTTATTTTATTTTTTAGTTTAGTTTTATTTATTTTATTTTAGTTTAGTTTATTTATTTTTTAGTTTATTTTATTTTTAGTTTAGGTTTTATTTTATTTTATTTATTTAGTTTAAGTTTTTTTATTTATTTTTTTTATATTTTATTTAGTTATTTTAGGTTTTATTTAGTTTAGTTTATTTTATTTAATTTATTTTTTATTTTATTTATTTTATTTAGTTTTTATTTATTTTATTTATTTAATTTATTTTAGATTTGTTTAGGGTTTTATTTTTTAGTTTAGGTTTAGGGTTATTTATTAGTTTATATTTTGGGTTTTTAGGTTTAGGGTTTAGTTTTAGTTTAGGTTTTATTTAGGTTTAGGTTTAAGGTTTAGGGTTTAGGGTTAGGGTTAGGGTTTAGGTTTTGATTTATAGGTTAGTTAGGTTTAGGGTTTAGGGTTTTAGGTTTAGGGTTTTAAGTTTATAGTTTAGGGTTTAGGTTTAGGGTTTAGGGTTTATTTATTGGGTTTAGGGTTTAGGGTTTAATTTATTTATTTATTTATTTATTTAGTAGTTTAGGTTTATTTAGTTATTTATTTTTTATTTTATTTTATTTATTTTATTTTTTTATTTTATTTAGGTTTATTTATTTTTTAGTTTAGGTATTTTATTTTAGTTTTTTTTAGGTTTAGTTTAGGTTATTTTATTTTTAGTTTAGTTTAGGTTTTATTTAGTTTAGTTTATTTTATTTTTATTTTAGGTTTAGTTTATTTTATTTTAGTTTATTTAGGTTTTATTTATTTTAGGTTTATTAGTTTAGGTTTAGTTTAAGTTTTAGTTTATTTATTTTATTATTTAGTTTAGGGTTTATTTTAGTTTATGGTTTAGGGTTTAGGGTTTAGGTTATTAGTTTAGGGTTTAGGTTATTTTTAGGGTTTAGGTTTAGGTTTTAGGATTTATTTATTTAGTTTTTATAGGTTTATTTATTTAGGGTTTAGGTTTTTTTTTTATTTTATTATTTAGTTTATTTTTATTTATTTAGTTTATTTTATTTATATTTTATTTAGGTTTATTATTTTTATTTATGTTTTTATTTATTTTAGTTTAATTTTTATTTTTTATTTTTTTTAGGTTTAGTTTATTTTTTAGTTTAGGTTTAGGTTTTTATTTTTTATTTAGGTTTATTTTTAGGTTTTTGTTTATTTTTTAATTTTAGTTTATTTTATTTTATTTAGTTTAGGTTTAGGATTAGTTTATTTTTGGTTTAGTTTAACTTTTATTTATTTAAGTTTATTATTTAGTTTAGGTTTAGGTTTATTTTATTTTGTTTATTTTAGGTGTAGGTTTTTTTTTAGTTTAGGTTTAGGTTTATTTATTTATTTTTTAGGTTTTATTTAAGTTTAGGTTTTATTTATTTTTTATTTTATTTATTTATGTTTATTTTATTTTTATTTTATTTTAGTTTTATTTTTTTAGTTTTTAGGTTTATTTTATTTTTTTAGTTTAGTTTTAGGTTTTATTTATTTTATTTTAGTTTATTTTAATTTTATTTTATTTTATTTTTTACATTTTGGTTTTAGGTTAGGTTTAGGTTTATTTTAATTTAGGTTTTATTTTATTATTTAGGTTATTTTTATTATTTTATTTTTTATTTTTTTAGTTTTTTAATTTTTATTTTTAGGTTTATTTAGTTTTATTTATTTTTTAGGTTTATTTTAGGTTTATTATATTTTATTTATTTTATTTATTATTTAGGTTTAGGTTTAGGGTTTAGGTTTATTTTTTAGGGTTTAGGGTTTAGGTTTGGGTTTAGGTTTAGGGTTTAGGGTTAGTTTATTTTAGGTTTAGTGTTTAGGGTTTAGGGTTTAGATTTAGGGTTTAGGTTTTAGGGTTTAGGTTTAGGTTTAGTTTAGGTTTTAGGGTTTAGGGTTTAGGTTTAGTTTAGTTTAGGGAGTTTAGGGTTTAGGTTAATTTTTTTAGTTTAGGTTTATTTTAGTTTTTTATTTATTTTAGTTTTTAGGTTTATTTTCTTTTGTTTATTTTTTAGGTTTAGTTTTTTTTTAGAGTGTTTAGGTTTTTTATTATTTATTTTTGGTTTAGGTTTCTATTTAGTTTTAATTTTTTTAGGTTTATTTTTTTTTTATTTTTTTATTTTTTTATTTAGGTTTTTTTTTATTATTTTTTTAGTTTAGTTTAGATTTTTATTTATTTTGTTTAATTTAGTTTTATTTTTTTTTATTATATTTATTTTTTTTAGGTTTATGTTTAGGTTTAGGTTTAGTTTAGTTTTTTAATTTATTTATTATTTAATTTATTTAGGTTTATTTTATTTATTTATTTTATTTTAGGTTTATTTAGTTTAGGTTTAGGTTTTAGTTTTAGGTTTAATGTTTAGTGTTTAGGTTTATTTAGGGTTTAGGTTTTAGGGTTTATTTAGGGTTTAGGTTTAGGGTTTAAGTTTTTTTAGGTTTAGGGTTTAGGGTGTAGGGTTTAGGTTTAGGGTTTAGGGTTTTTAGGGTTTAGTTAGTTTTTTTTTTTTTTTAATTTTGTTTATTTTTTTAAATTAAGTAAACTTTAGTTTAGGTTTTAGTTATTTTATATTTATTTTAGTTTATTTTATTTTTTTTGATTTTATTTAGTTTATGTTTATTTTATTTAGTTTAATTTATATATTTAGTTTAGTTTTTTATTTTTTATTTATTTTTTGGTTTAGGTTTAGGTTTGGTTTATTTTTTAGTTTAGTTTTATTTTTTATTTTATTTTTAGGTTTTTTATTTTATTTTTTAGGTTTAGGTTTAGATTTTTTATTTTAGTTTATTTTTTAGGTTTATTTTTTATTTAGATTAGGTTTATTTTTATTTATTTTATTTGTTTAGGGTTTAGGTTTAGGTTTAGGTTTAGTTTATTTTAGTTTTTTAGGTTTTATTTATTTACTTTAGTTTACTTTAGTTAGGTTTAGGTTTATTTTATTTTTTATTATTTTAGGTTTAGGTTTTTTTTTTAGTTTTTGATTTAGGTTTATTTTTATTTATTTTTAGTTTATTTTTTTAGGTTTAGTTTAGTTTTATTTATTTTATGTTAGTTTAGTTTTTATTTTATTTAGGTTTTTATTTTTTTAGTTTAGTTTAATTTTTATTTATTTTATTTTAGTTTAGTTTTATTTTAATTTATTTTCTTTTTTTTAGGTTTAGTTTAGGTATTAGTTTAGGTTTTATTTATTTAATTTATTTTATTTTTTATGTTTTTTATTTTTTATTTTAATTAGGTTTATTTAGTTTAGGTTTTATTTAGTTTTATTAGGGTTTAGGTTTTAGGGTTTAGGTTTAGGGTTTAGGGTTTTAGGTTTTTAGGTTTAGGTTTAGGTTTTTTAGTTTTAGGGTTTAGGGTTTAGGTTTTGGGTTTTAGTTTAGGGTTTAGTTTAGTGTTTATGGTTTAGGGATTTAGAGTTTAGGGTTTAGGGTTTAGGTTTTAGGTTTAGGGTTTATTTTTTTTATTTAGGGTTTAGTTTATTTTTTATTTATTTTATTATTTTATTTAGGATTTAGGTTTTTTAGGTTTAGGTTTTATTATTTTAGTTTAGGTTTTGGTTTATTTTAATTTATTTATTTTAGGTTTAGTTTTTTTAGTTTAGTGTTTAACTTTTATTTATTTATTTTTTGATTTATTTTTTAGGTTTAGGTTCTTATTTAGTTTTTCTTTTTTTGTTTATTTTATTTTATTTACGTTTTTATTTAATTTAGGTTTTAGTTTAGGTTTATTTATTTTTTTTTATTTGTTTAGATTTTATTTATTTTATTAGTTTATTTTATTTTTTATTTTATTTATTTATTTTATTTGGTTAGGTTTAGGTTTATTAAGTTTTTATTATTATTATTTAATTTTTTTTAGGTTTATGTTTTATTTATTTATTTTAATTTTAGGTTTTATTTAGTTTAGGTTTAGGTTTTTTTTAGGTTTAGGGTTTATTTATGTTTAGGTTTAGGGTTTTAGTTTAGGTTTTAGGTTTAGGGTTTAGGGTTTAGGGTTTAGGGTTTTAGGTTTAGGGTTTAAGGTTTTTTTTTTTTAATTTTTTATTAAATTTTCTTTTTTATATTAGTAAACTTTTAGGTTTTAATTTATTTAGTTTATTTTTATTTATTTTTTATTTATTTATTTTTATTTTGTTTAGGTTTATGTTTATTTTTTATTTAGTTTAGTTTAGGTTTTATTTTAGTTAGTTTTTTTGGATTAGGTTTAGGTTTGGTTTATTTATAGTTTAGTTTTATTTTATTTTATTTTTTTTAAGTTTAGGTTTTTTTTTTTTAGGTTTAGGTTTAGATTTTTTAATTTAGGTTTATTTTTAGTATTTTTTAGTTTAGGTTTAGGTTTTTTTTTAATTTATTTTGTTTTTTATTTAGGGTTTAGGTTTTAGGTTTAGGTTGTTTAGTTTATTTTAGGTTTAGGTTTAGGTTTTATTTATTTTTAGTTTATTTTGTTTTTTAGGTTATTTTATTTTATTTTAGGTTTAGGTTTTTTTTTAGTTTAGTTTAGGTTTAACTTTTTTTAGTTTTATTTTATTTTATGTTAGGTTTAGTTTTTATTTTATTTTATATTTTTTATTTTTTTAGTTTATTTTAGTTTTGTTTATTTTATTTTAGTTTAGTTTTTTATTTTATTTTTTTTTTTAGGTTTAGTTAGTTTAGGTAGTTTATTTTATTTATTTATTATTTATTTTGTTTATTTTTTATTTATTTTATTTTAGGTTTATTTAGTTTAGGTTTAGGTTTATTTTTTTATAGTTTAGGTTTAGGGTTTAGGTTTTATTTTATTTAGGGTTTAGGTTTAGGGTTTTTTTTTAGGGTTTAGTTTTTTTAGTTTAGGGTTATTGGTTTAGGGTTAGTTTAGGTTTTATTTAGGGTTTTAGGGTTTAGTTTAGGGTTTTTAGGTTTAGTTTTAGGGTTTAGGTTTTTTATTAGTTTAGGTTTATTTTAGTTTAGGTTTTAGGATTAATTATTTAGGTTATTTTATTTTAGGTTTAGGTTTAGGTTTATTTTTTTTAGGTTTAGGTTTTATTTATTTTAGTTTAGTTTATTTTAGTTTAGGTTTATTTTTTTTTTAGTTTAGGTTTAGGTTTTTTATTTTTTAGGTTTAAGTTTTATTTAGTTTTCTTTTGTTTCTATTTTATTTTTTATTTTTATTTTATTTAAGGTTTTATTTTTTAGGTTTATTTATTTTTTTAGTTAGTTTAAATTTTTTATTTATTTTATTTTAGTTTTTTTTTATTTTAATTTATTTATTTTATTTAGTTTAGGTTTATGTTTCAGTTTAAGTTTTTATTATTATTATTTAATTTTATTTAGGTTTATGTTTTATTTATTTATTTTATTTTTAGGTTTATTTAGTTTAGGTTTAGGTTTTTTTAGGTTTTTTTGTTTAGGTTTAGTTTAGTGTTTAGGGTTTAGGGTTTAGGGTTTAGATAGGTTTAGGGTTTAGGGTTTAGGGTTTAGGTTTATGGTTTAGGGTTTTAGGTTTAGGGTTTAGGTTTAGGTTAAGTTTTTAATTTTTTGAATAATTTTTTAAATTAAGTAAACATAGGTTTTGGTTTATTTAGTTTATTTTTTTATTTATTTTAGTTTATTTATTTTTTTTATTTTATTTAGTTTATATTTTATTTTATTTAGTTTAGTTTATTTATTTTAGGTTTATTTATTTAGTTTATGTTTTTATTTTAGTTTATTATTTTAGGTTTAGTTTAGGTTTTTGGTTTATTTTTTTTAGTTTAGTTTATTTTTATTTTATTTTTTTAGGTTTAGGTTTTTATTTTTATTTTTTAAGTTAAGGCATTAGATGTTTAATTTAGGTATATTTTTAGGATTTATTTTTTAGTTTAGGTTTAGGTTTATTTTTAGTTTATTTTATTTGTTTAGGGTTTAGGTTTAGGTTTAGTTTAGGTTTATGTTTAGGTTTTATTTATTTTAAGTTTATTTTAGTTTAGTTTAGTTTTTTTTTTTTAAGTTTATAGTTAGGTGTTATTTTTTTTATTTTTATGTTTATTTTTTTTTAGGTTTAGGTTTTTTATTTAATTTTTATTTTATTTTATGTTAGGTTAATATTTAGGTATTTTATATTTATTTTAGTTTAGGTTTCTATTTATTTTATTTTAATTTAGTTTATATTTTTTTAATTTATTTTCTTTTTAGGTTTAGGTTTATTAAGTTTAGGTTTTATTTTATTTTAATTTTTTATTTTATTTTGGTTTAGGCTTTTTTATTTATTTTATTTATAGGTTTAATTTAGTTTAGGTCTAGGTTTTAGCTTTTTTATTAGTTTTTAGGGTTTAGGTTTTAAGGTTTTGGGTTTATAGTTTAGGGTTTTAGGGTTTAAAGTTTTGGGTTTAGGGTTTAGTGTTTAGGGTTTAGGTTTTGGTTTATGATTTTTTTTAACAGAGAACAAATTCATATTCAACATTTCTTCTTATCGATTTGATCAACCAAGTATCACACTAAGTTTTCTAGACTAGCGACAACATAGATCAAAATGAGCATGCATAGAAACAAATCAAAACCTTAATAACTAGACGTCTCTTCTATAAAGGATTTATAGCGATTTGGCCATTTTGGTTTCTCTAGTTATCAGAACCATCTCGTTTGATTTGATCCATCATATCCTCGATCTCTCCTCATACCACCAAGTATAACCTCAGTCACTCCTCCCACCTCCATAAATTTGCTACCACCACCCCCATATCCAAGCATTCCATATCCCCACCACCATTTAATTCATTTCACCTCCATAAAGATCTAGGGAGGTTTGGATTATGTTCTTGAGCAAGGTTTTGCCATTAGGTTTAGGTTTATGTTTAGGTTTATTAGGTTTTAGGGTTTAGCTTTATTTTTTAATTTATTTAGTCACTTTAACATTAGGTTTAGGGTTTAGGGTTTAGGGTTTAGGGTTGAGGGTGTAGGGTTTTATTACCATAAAGTAAAGATACAATGTCCTTAAAAATTAAAGCTTAGAAATCTACAGCAAGTATAAGAAACCTAAAGAGCTAAACCCCAATCTAAGTACACTAGAAGCAAAGAAAACAAAAGACAAAACATCCAAAAAAGCATAAAAGTGAAAGGACATGAGTAACACTAAAATAAAACATTAAAATAGAAAAGGTTAGTCAAGGTTCATGATTCCTTTGAGAAAGCAATATAAGCAAGATCAACAATAACACTAGAGATGGAGAAATGAGGTCCCTCCAAGTTCCAACCTATAAAGAAATCTCAAAATACTACCAATGCAAGTCAAAGCTAAAAGATTAAGGATTAAGAGAGCCAAGAAAGAAAGAGACTCATTAAGATCATCTCAAGGAAACAATACATATGAACATCAAACTTCATAGGGTTACAATCATATGTAAAGTACCAACTAAGGAGGTGAGTAACATTCATAGCCAACATATATATACAACCCACCAAACAAAACACACAATAGGCCAATCACATAAACCCAACAACCTAGAAGTTACAGCATGATCATTGGGCAAGCTAATGAAACCATGCAGTAGCACCACCAAAACTAGCACCAACATACTTGATACAAGACAACATCCAAGGAGAGCACACATAAAAGGGGGCCAAAGACATCCACTAATCACCATAAACCAAAATTCCCAATTCAAAAGGATCAACAAAGAATCTGACACCAAAGATCTGCAAGAGTAGCTAACCAAGATTAAATGCTAAAGTCCTCCAACCATAAGTAAAACATCCATTCGAAGAGAATAGCCATCATTAGTAACCAATAGGAAGGACCCTAGAAGTAAAGAAAAGAATAGCCAAAACCATTGACAGAGAGACAACCAAATTTATAACATAGTCTTAGCAACCACCATAACATGAATACCCAAGTCAATGTAAAAACAATGAGCAAGATCACCCAAGGTCATGAAAGAATAACTAAAATACATACAACATTTATAATAATAACCAAATGTCAATAACCATAATTGTAACCTCATCATCTGTAACATTTATTTCGTATAACTACCATACTCCAACCACCACCTCCAAATCCATGACCTCTAGATAACTATTTCAATAAAACCTCCACCTCCACCTTTGCCTATTTTATCTAAGCTAGATCTGAGTAAAGAGTATTTATAATTGTATTAAATGTTATTGGGGTCTTCTTTCTCCTTATCACCATTTTTGATTTGGTTCCTTCTTTGATTTGTATGGTGCTTGCTTCAAAGGCATCATAGGGCACCCCATGATAAAAGCAGCTCATCCCAATCCCCATAGCACTAATCCTAATTCCTATTATAAAAATTACATTTATGTGGGAAAAGTAAATCTAACTATACCTATAAAATAGAGGTTAGCTAAATATATGTATAATCCCAAGCAGTTGTATTTATAATTTTGTCTTAGCACCTACATGGCTAAATAAGCCCTTTTATCTAACTTGGATTATGCTTAAGGATTTAAGCAACCTACAAAAAAAAAAGCATTCACATTTATTTTTAAGCATCCCTTAAGCATAATCCCTTACATGATTAGGCTAATATTGGCATATCATCTAGTCTATGAGCATACATCTAACATCCAATCTAAAATAATACATCATAAAATAAAACATGAATCACATCATACACCATCCTAACTTAGAGCTAGAAGTGGTGGCTTCATTCTAATGTGTGTATTGAGGCTTGTGTGTTAAGTCTTGTTACGCATTAGTGTTGTATTTTCTAAGTGTAGAAGGATTCAATTTAACATGAAAGGTTGATTTCACTTGAAGTATTTTAATTGATTTGAAATTTTAATTTTTGTTGTCTTTTATTTCATTTTATTAGCATCTAATTTTATAGGAAAGAGGATTGCCTCTTTCATCCCTACCTTAAGTCACTTTCTAAAGTATATTAACTTGATTTAGTTCTCTTTAGTGAATGGCTTATTAAATGATTTAATTAATCCTAAGTTTAGGTTCACTTTAAATAATCCTATTCAAAATGAAAGGCATGTTAAGATTAATTTAATTGAATTACTATCACATGACCTATATTAAATCATTCCTTTCCATCACATGTAACATGCATATGATTTAATCTAAGTGTATCTATACATGCAACATATTTTAAGACACTTAAATGATGAATGTATGTGTATGTTTAGAATTTATATTTTATTTGATTGAATTATTTAAACATATTAATTTAAACCTTTATCCAAATTCTTATACAAAGAGGACATAAGAATGAAATTAAATAGGCATGTGCCGTTGTTAAACCAGGGAAGTGAGGTAATGAAATGAACTCCTTGGAGCTAGCTAAAGCCTTGTATTCTTGGGATGTCCAAACTATATATCTATTTGTAATTAAACATATGTAAATTCGTATACATGAACATAGGAAGTAAGCTCCAAATCATATGGATAATTAATTCAACCACTTAGTCAATTATGAATGCATGCAATTTTAATGTAAAATAAGATTTTCATTCAATAATCACATATACATATACATGTACAAAGATATAGGCAAATGTGTCATTATTAAATTAGGAAGTGAGGTAATCAAATGACCTCTTTGGGGCTAACTAAAGGCTCATCAGGGATGTCCGGACTATATACTTTCTTTTCTTGGACACACATGGATGTATACATAAATGAGGGAAAGAAAATGCAAAGATTGATATGTTTTTTGATTGAATCATCATATATGAATTAAAACTCTATATTCTAATGTTGAAATACATAGAAATGAAATCAAATGGGTAAATGCCATTGTTAAACCAAGTGAGGTAATTAAATGACCTCCTTGG
Organism: Cymbidium sinense; assembly: GCA_021442155.1. Taxonomy (NCBI): domain Eukaryota; kingdom Viridiplantae; phylum Streptophyta; class Magnoliopsida; order Asparagales; family Orchidaceae; genus Cymbidium; species Cymbidium sinense. The sequence goes on along the minus strand of CM038214.1, from coordinate 335,126,304 downwards.
GGCTAGCTAAAACCTCATGTTCGGGATGTCTAGACTATATACCCATCACCATTCAATCTTATATAAATCAACACATGAATAGAAAAGAGAACTCAACATTCATACACCTAAGTTATAAGCACATTCATTTCTTATGTATTTATAACTAGCATCATAACACATTATTAATCATTTATAAACTTTTGAAAAAAATGTTTAATAGTGATAATAGCCATGCATATATTAAATTAATTCAACACATGCAAGCTTACATAAAGGAAATCCATTTTATTTTACTAGATTTTGAAAAGATGGATGCATGGATTCAAATGACATACTAAATTTAACATGATTGGAAAAGGACAATGAAATAAGCTTGTGATTCATTCAACCAAACTAGTTCTTAAGGAGAATCAAATCAAATAAGATTATTTCAAGTAAACCAAAGCTTTGTTAATTAATTTTGGATTCAATGATTTAAAGAGGAGAAGAGAAATCATCACTTGTTATTTTAAACCCATTCCCACATTAGTGATTTGAATTAATTTAAAATATAATTAAGTTGATTTTATGGGTTAATTAAGTTGAACCCTTAGTTAGATGAATTAATTACCCTTACCTATGTCACCTTAAAGTAATTAACTAAATAATTATGAGCCAACATGATATGCATGGAAAATAAACTCGTGATCCTAAGAAATAAATGGGGCCTAATGCAATTGGCTCATGATTAATAATTAATTAGATTAAGAGATTTAATTTATTACTCTTATGGTTTTATCACACATGTGGACTAATCACAATTTCATTAAACTCCTTTAGGTTATTAAACGCCTAAAGATGTACTCCTCGATTTAATTAATTAAGGTCTGATGTGATTATGATTTCAATTTAATTAAGTGATTTAATTAATTAGTTAAATCTTAATTAATTTCATTTTAAAAGGTGAAATGAACTTAGTGAAAGGGGTCCAAACCTATTCCTTAGTTCACTTCTATTGAAAGATGATTAATAATTAACCAATTTATTTCATGGATTAATTAATCATTAATTAACTTAAAAAGTAGTTAAGATTTAATTAGTCAGTTTTTCTAATTAAGTGAGCAATAAATCTCAAGAAAATCATGGGAGGTAGAGATCATCCCATTAAATTAACCAACAAAATTTAGGATTAATTACTCAAGTAATTAAGGAGTAATTAAGCTAATTAATTTTGTAATTAAAATATAAGTACTATTCAAAATTAGTTAAGATCATTTTTAATTAATTCTCCTCTCAAATACCATTAAAATGAGTATTTATTTGTATTTATTTTATTTATCTATTATTTTTAAAAGTTTTAGCCATTAAAATGATTAAATAAACTAAAGCCTAATCTATTGGCGACACATGGCACGCTGTGTGCTTTCCACATGGCAAAGGTGGCTACTTAAAACTTATTCAACTCGGTGCCAACATGGTGGCGTGAGCGCTTTCTCATCAGATCTAAGATTGGATGGCTGATTAATCCCACAACTTAATAGCATTAAATCAGATCAATCTAGTGGCTCTAATCACGATCATCCATTCTGATAATGCAGGACGGACGGTGCATTATCTAACATCAAGTGAGTGAGGAAGAATGGAGTTTGTTTGCCATTGTTCACTTAATCCAAGCTTACGACTTGGATCAACTCAAGGATCCACACCTTCATGACATCAATGAGGATCCAATGGTCATGATCACGAGATGCAAATTTCTTCAAAAGGTCCAACCCATTTTTGCCTAAGGATTAGTTTTGGAAGCATACCTTGCTGGAGCTCAAGACTCTTGAATGATTGAGGAAGCTTCATCTAGTGGAGATGAGGCCTTGTTGAGTAGCAATTGGATCAATTCTTTGATGTTCACTCAAAGGCCATGAACCTATGATTTGGAGCTCAACTTTGAAGTCCCACCTGGTGCTCAGAAGCTTGGGAGATTATACATTCTTGCTCGGGAGGCCTAGGGAAGGTGTTCAAAGTTATTTTGAGTTTGATGGATAAATGGGGAAGTTAGGTCAAAAATGGGAGTGTCCTATTTCGGGATAGACTGGAATGGCATTTTCTGATTGAGGAATAACTTAGGAGCTTAGGGAATGGCTCTAGCGGCTCATCTTGGGTAGCTAGGGCTCTGAGGATTGATTTTTGTGTGTGTTTGAGTGGAAATTATAGGGTGTATACCCCCCTTCATCTTGATCGAATGGTGGGATTGGGTTTGGCTTCTAATAGATGGACAATCTCAGGGAGTTATGGGTGGCAGGGAGGAGGTGAGTTGGCTCGGCTTGGTTGGTTAAAGGTGTGGAGGTGGCTGCCAAGGAAGAATCATTGGTGTCATATGGGTTTCAAATGCTCCAATTGGGAGGGTGAGGTGATCTCACCTCCCATCAATCATGGCTGACCCAACCACCCCTTGGGTCAGGTTGGGAAGTGCCTTGGGTGCCTAGGTGGACCATTAGAGTACCAAGTGGCCAAAGAAATGACCACTTACATGGGTGATTTATCTCAAGTGCCTTTGACCCAAGGGTAGAATGATCATTTGGCATTGATTTGAAGATTTGAAATGAGCCAAAAGTGGGTTAGCCCAAATTTCAAGTCAATTGGAGTTGATTTGGTTATGTTTGGCTCAATTTGACTCATATTGGTCAAATTGGGTCAAACCAAGGGTTGGGTCAAGTTCATATTGTCATTTGGGATGTTTTAGTTTAAATGGTTTGGTTTAGTTTGGCTTAAATTTGATTTTGGCTCATTTGAATTCATTTGGGTCAAATGGGTTAAGTTGACCAATTTGACTAAATTGGCCAAATTGGCTTGGGTTAGGTGTTGGTTTGGGTTTAGTTGACCAATTAAAGATGATTATAGGCTTTTATTTCAATTAATTTGGATTTTGTTTTGATTTAAGCCAACTTGAACATATAAGTCACTTTGGGCTAAGTAAATTTGGGTGAAATCATGGCTTTGGTCAAGTTCAACAATCAATTTGGAATGAACTTGAGCCATTGGTTGCAATCAATTTGTTTATATTTTGATTTGACCCAAATTGGTCTTTTAGGTCAATTTGGGTCAACATGGGTCAAAATCAATTGGGTTTGGTTTGACTCAATTGAAGGTCAAGTCATATTCAAATATTGATTTTGATTTGGTATGAATCATTGGTTTCAAGAGATTTGGCTTAGGTTGCAATTTGGCTAGTTTGGGTTCATATAGGTTAAGGGGTTGACTTGGTTTGACTTATGATAATTGATCAACCTAGGGTGATCAACAATCATGATGGGTGGTTTTGATGGGCTTGGTTCAATCCAATTTGGGTAGGATTAAAACTTGGCTCAAATAGGTCAAATTGGCCACTTTGGGTCAAGTGGATAAATTGGGTTTAGTAGGCTTGAGTTTGAGTTGAGTTTGATTTAGTTGAGTTTATATATGGATTTGGGGATATATAAATTCAATTGCAAACTTGGTTCAAATGAGTTTTGGTTCATTTGAACATTTTAAGTCAAAAGGGTTAAGTTTGGTTTGACTTGGGTTGATTTTAGTTTGGTTTTATGATATAGATTTCATATTGTGAATATTATTGAAGGTATGATTGATTCATGAGAAAATCAATTGAATTTAAGTTTAGGAATGAAATTTGGCTAAGTCCATAGAGTTGGGTCATGTGGCTTAGTTTGGATTTTGATTTGGTTTGATTTAGTTTTGATGATTTAAATGTATATTTCATTTAAATTTGTGAAGATGATTGAAAATATGATTGATTTGTGAAAATCAATTGAGTTTGACTTGATTTGGATTAAGATTTGGCTAAGTCCATGGGATAGGTCATATGGCTTAGGAAGGGTTTTGATTTAATTTGATTTAGTTTTATTTAGTTTTGATCATTTAAATGAGTTTGATTTATATTTTGATTGAAGATATAAATTGATTATGAAAATCAAATGATTTTGTATTGATTTGGATGAAGATTTGGCTAAATCCATGGGATAGGTCATATGGCTTAGGAAGGGTTTCAAGTTTGGATTTGATAATGGGCTTCAATCATTTGGTTTTAGAATTTGGCTTTGGATTTGGATTTGAATCTGATGTTTGAATTGAACTTGAGGTTTGGTTTGAGAAAGTGAACAATTGGATTTGGGTTGTAAGGTGGATTAATCCCAAAGGCATAACCTAATTCTATGGTTAACCCTTCTCTTTAGGCTTAGGTTAAGTGTTTACCTAATTGTTAAAAGTGTCTTATGACTAGGGAAGTCTTAGTGTCTACTAGACTCCTAAGTATAAGATGGGAAGATTGAATTCGCATTCCAAAAGTGAGGTCAACAGGCCTTAGGCACCATAATGTTGCCCTTAGAGATAAATGATTGGAAGATCAAAGCCAAGTTTCACATTATAGACTCAAATACATCTTTCAATGATTTGTATGGGAGACCATGGATACATGAAACACCATAGTTCCATCCTTTCTACAGTATTGTATGAAGTTTGTGAGAGGTGGGATCATCTACTGTGTCAAAGGAGATCTCAAGGCATTTATAGTTCACGAGGTGACATATATGAGGATGCGACTACCTCTCAAAATCAACAAGTCTATTCTTCAAACTTGGCCAAAGTTTAAAATAAAAGAAAAAAGAAAAGAAAAGAAAAGAAAGAGAAAAGAAAAAAAAAGAAAAAAATGAAAAAAAAAATAAAGGGAGGAAATAGACTTGGAGGAGGATGACATTAGATTCCACCCAGTTCATTACTTATTGAAACATAAGGATGGACGACCTAACCTTCAGAGGAGAGGAAGAGGCTAGTTTAGAGGTAGTCCTAGGTGGAAAACCACTTTATTGGCCACCAATAGAAGATATATCCCAGCTACTAGAATACACCTACTATCCATATAGACAATTTAGTTCATAGGATGAGTCTTATATGGTTAGCACACTAGTGACTCTTCTCAATAGTAGATTCCCTTGAGGTGACACTTGAGGTAGATGAATGAACACTCCAAAACCAAGCATTAGTGTATCAAAGTCTATATGTGAAATAGTTAGGCATCAGTTGGGAACCTTAGCTCTAACCCCACTTTCCTCCAAAAAGCTAAGGGTTTGGTAGGTAAAGAAGCCTCTAAGTCATCCACAGGTGTGAAAACTCAAAAGTTTTTTATGGGAGCATCATCCTCAAGTCAAGAAGTTGATGTAGAACTTGAGGATGACAAATATAAAGATTTGATATAATTACCTTTTAATTATTACTTGTCTTGTCTTCATAATTTAGCAAAGAAAGGGTTAATCCCACATACTTGGAAACAGTGACTACTTTGAAAGAATATGGAAGAATAAATGTAAAATCTCTCAATCAAGAGGACTAGATTCGGTATAGTGGGTCCGATGATGATGATGCTTAGTCATCCAATCATTTAAAATCGAAGGTTCTTTTTAAATCACATTAACTCATATGAGGAGCTATGATTAAAAGCTTCTGATGATTTAGATGACTTTGAAGTCAAAGATGAATTGCCAGAGTTCGAAGAAGAGATCAAGTCAACCATCGATGCAAAGATATCAACTTAGGAACTAAAGAAGATCCATGCTGGACATACATCAGTTCTTTGTTGGATGAAATTGAAACCAATGACTTAGTTAGGCTATTAACTAAGTTTGAGGACTACTTTGCATAGAGTTATAAAGAGATTCTTAGATTCTCTCTTGATGTAGCAGTCCATAAACTAGTTATAGGACCTACTGCTAACTGTATCAAGCAAGCTCCTAGACGCATACGATTAGACATAAAATAACATGTCATTTATGAAGTTAAGAAAATGATCGATGATGGCTTCATCTGGGAAGAAAAATATTTTACCTGGTTAGCCAGCATCATCCTAGTTATGAAAAATAATGGTCTCATCTCATGCAATCTTCTTTTTCATGGATGGCTCATCTGGATATAACCAAGTAAAGATGGCCCCTGAAGATGAAATAAATAGTTTTTTTAGAACCCTGATCAAAATCTATTACTATAAGATCATACCTTTACTTAAAAATGATGCTACATACGAGCTAGAATCTTCGATGAATTCATTCATCATCAAGCTGAGTGCTATGTTGATGATCTCGTGGTCAAAAGTAGAGAAAAGGAATACCATCTCTTTGACTTGAGAGTAGTTTTCAAATAGTTAAGATAATTTAACCTCAAATGAACCCCTAAGTGTGCATTTGGGTAGCTTCAGGAAATTCTTTGGTTTGTTGTCGACACCGGAATCAAAATTGATCCGGAGAAGAATAAAGTGATATTATAAATGCCACTCTCTAAAAGTTTAACTCAACTTCGATCATTCTAATGGTGGTTGGCTTATCTAAGATGCATTATATCCAACCTATCGGGAAGATGTATGCCATTCTTAGCACTTGCCAAAGGATGCCAAGTTCAAGTGGGATGATAAGTGTGAGCCTTGAACATCAAGCATTACGGTGATGCCAGTTCTAACAGCCCTTATCCCAGGCATGTCGCTCATACTTTACACTACTATGCTAGACGACTCCCTTGGTGCTTTGTTGGCCCAAGCTAAAGCTAAAGGGAAGGAAAACATACTCTACTACCCTCAATTGTCATCTAATTTCTGTTGAGGCTAATTATCCACTCACTGAGAAATATTTCTTAGCTTTAATCTTTGCATCCCAAAAACTACATCACTACATGCTTCCTCATACGGTGAACTTAATCTCTAGGATCAATCCACTACAGTATCTCATGACATGGCTAATGATATATCAGTTGGTTGACAATGGTCCATGATCTTATTGAGTTTACATTACCTTCTCAATGATGAAAGGACAAGTGCTAGATGATTTGTTAGCAGCACACCCACTTCCTACTGACTCTCTGCTTAATGATGATCTCCTCAATGAACAAATCAAGAACTTATGGGATATTAGCATTCACCGTTGAGAGATGTACTTCTTAAAGAGAAGAAGAACCCCAATCTACTATTTCAAGAATGGTAGGAGGAAGAATAGTTCTCTTAACTCCATACCAAGATGTGATGATTCTCATATCATCATCCAATCCTTGCACCAACAATGAAGGAATATGAGGCTCGATTGCCGATGAGTTATTCATTACTCTAAGCATCCAAAATATCAACATCTTTGGGATTCTCGCTATTTATTAACCAAAATGTTGGATCTTATAAGGTTATAAAACCCAAGCTCGATCACTACCATAAGTATACCATGGAGTTGTTGGCCCAATTCCCAGAGGTTACCATTTATAAGATTCCTTGAGGAGGGAACATCATAGCATATTCTTTAGCCAAGCTTGCAAAGGAGTTGGCATGTTTGGATGATGAGTCCATATCAATAAAGGTCCAAAATAGACAAGTCTTATCCTTTATTGATATTGAACTCATCAAAAAATACTCTCTTGAAGGGTAGGTTGGCATTGCCAAAAGGATGAGGAGTTGGGTGGAGGCAACCATTCATGGATTACCAAAGTAAAGGAAAACTACCTCAAGAGAAGTCCCAAGCCAATTAGAGAGAGCACTTTCAACACTCTTGTGGATGGTGTCTTGTGGTCTTTTAATCATATGTGGTTACGTTGTTTAGACAAGCACAAAGCCATAAGATCATGACAGATACACTCGAGTTATGTGCCAACTAATCAGTCCAAAGATGAATGCCAAGATCAAGAGATTAGGATACTACTGGTTGTCGATGATCAAAGATTGTATGGATATGGCAAGGCTATGCCACCGATGTCAAATACACTGTGTGGACCTACACTAACCACCCAACATTCTACATTCTACATTAGCCTCATGGCTATTTGATTGGGTACTGACATAGTGGGTTTGATTGATCCTCCTTATTTCAAGGGTCATCGATTCTTCTTAGTTGCTAATGACTACTTTTCCAAATGGGCAAATGTGATTCAACTCAAAGAGGTCATAACTCAGCATGTGCTCTAGGTTTTTAGGAATCATATCGTATATAGGTTCGGAGAGCCTCGATAAATTATATCTGATAATGGTACTACATTCTAGAGCATTGAGAACAACAACTTTTCTCGGATACAACATAGATTGGAGATATTCTACCATCAATACTAAGGAAAATGGCTTATGAAGCCTTCATAAAGCTCTCATCCAAATCTTGAAGACACTCGACAACAATAAGTGATAGTGGCTTGAGTAGTTAGTTGAAGCCTTATGGGCCTACTGCACCACATATAGAACTCTAACTCCTTTCTCCTTGTATTGGTTCAAATCCGTTCTGATTAGTTCACAAACTCCCATCACTAAGGATAGCTTTGGGTAACAAGATCACAATGAGTGAATGCCAAGTTAGGGTTATAAGAGCTCAAAGTTTGGAGGAGAGATACTGGGCATGCCAAAACTTCGAGTTTTATAAAGCTAAAATAATTTAAGTTCACAAAAAGTTAGTCCATCCTAGAGCTTTTCAAGTAGGAGAGCCTATTTTAGTTCTAAGGAGATCGATTATTGGCCATCATAAGATGGGAGGAAAGTTTGAGCCCACTTGGGACGGCCCTTTTGATAGAAGGCCTACAGGAGGATCTTATCGACTTATTAATCATAAGGGAGATCACCCAATGCTTCCAATCAACATGCTCTACAAAGAAATATTATAAATCATGTTTAAAATAATTATCATTAATGAAAATTCTATTTTGAATTCAATCTCTTCCATGTTGAAATTATTCTTGTTTCAATTCACCATGATGTGTTTAGGGTAGGTGTAAGGAACCCGAGCAGTTTCTTATCCTTCATCAACACAACACAAACAAAACTACACAAACATATAAAACAAACACATATCTCTTGGGCTGAGTTGAGATAATGCAATGGCACTCACCCAATGCTTCTCCGGTGACATGTTACCTAATGTCACCCGTGGTCTTCTTACTTTGGAGGATGTAAGTCTTTGCTTTCCTTCTTACTTACTTGCCCTGAAGAGTGCCTTGTTAGTTTGGTAGGCCTTCTTTGCGTGTGATAAGCTACCTCATGTTGGCTTCATTTAAGAGGATGTGAGTCTGCTACACTTTCATCTTGAATTAGCCTTACTGATTGGGCCAAGTATATTTGAGGTTTAGGATAAGTCTCCTAGCAGCTCCTTCCCTCTAACTATTTTAAGTTTGGGTCGGTCCTTCCTCAAGTCTCCGCAGTAGTGCTCTAGGTTAGAACATCTATACGATAAACTATCTCGATGATCAATTCTTATAAAGTTGTAGCTACACACTTTCTTTCCAGATTGATCATTTCACATGATGGGTACCTTGGTTGGTTCTCACTATCGATGGACACACCACTCATGCGGATAAATCTTAGGTTGGTTGGTTCTCACCTTATGATACACCACTGATAGCAGATGTAAGTTTTCTATGCTTTCTTCTTGAGATGGCCACAAGACACCAATAAGCTTTTATTTTTAGGGCTCAAGATAATGCCCCTAGCTTCACCTCCCTTATGGGCACTATATTTGGATCACGTCCATTGCGACACCATTTAGACACTGCCCAGGTTACTATCGAATTAGACAATTCTCCTTTCCTAGTAACCACCCCTGTGGTTGGATAATTGATCTTGTGAATGTGCATATTCTCCATTGGTCCAAAAAATCTGAGATAGGTCAGGGCTGACATAGCCCCTTCTCAGTGTGGTCCTTCGCACACTAATAGGGTCCACACAAAATATAAATAAAATATATATTCACTTGCGGATTAAGGGGACACCCCTAGCGGTACCTTTTCCTAATAAGTCATCCTATCTTTAGGGCAATGTCAACAAAACTCCCTATAGGAATCACCTAACTTCTCTTGAGTTGATATAATTCCCTGGCATTCACTCAATGTCACGAATTTCTATTTATTTTGCTACCAACATGTCACCCTAGTGAATGTTCCCTGCTTTAGAAGATGTAAGTCCGCTATACCTTCTTCATGGCACAACCATTGCATACCAAAAGGAAACCCCTTAGGTTGGCTAGCTCTACCCCATGACCAATAGACTATCCCTTTAGATTTGTAAATCTGAGATAGGATAAGTCTGATATTGCCCCTTCTCAGTGGGTCCATTGCATACCATTGTCCATAAATTAAATCTATCAAATTTGGAGCTACATCCCCATGGATATGCCTCAATTGAAATAAAACTAAACCAAATAAACCATATAAAAGCACATGAAATTAAGATAAAATTAATCTTGACTACTTTTGAGTTGACATAAGTCCCTAGTGAAATTCACTCATTAGTCGCCCTAGATTAGGTTCGATTTGTTATGCATCTAACAGTTCACCCCAACAGTTATTCCTCTCATTGGAAGATGTAAGTCTGCTATGCCTTCTTGCTAGCACATCTGTTACACACCAAAAGGCAACCCCCTAGGTTGGCTAGCTCTACCCCACAACTAGTAGACTATCCCTTTGGATTTGTAAACCTGAGGTAGATTAATGCTGATATAGCCCCTTCTTAGTGGGTCCATCGCACACCTACAAGGCCCATACATTAACTCAATTAAATTAAATCCAATCTAATTTTCCCCAATGGAGTAAAATCACACCCTTCTCTCTAGTGGAGCCCTAAATCATATATAAACAAGTAGCAAACAAATTTCAAAACTAACCTCCCTAGTGGAGCCAAATTAAACCAACTCCCCCATTAGAGTCTAAATCAAAGCAATCCAACCAAACTCTTATCTATAGCAGATACATCTCCAAACAAATCTATGAAATCAAACTCAAATCCCAATCCCCAGTGGATAGCCTGAACCTGCTTCCTTAGCGGAAGGTTCATATACCAGATCACTAGTGGACTCGAGCCCATATCTCTAGGAGATATGCCTCCATGTCAATTAAAAAAAAATAAATTAAAGTCGATTTGATCTTAACCCCTGGTGGATTATAGATTTTTATCCCCAATGGATCTTCTTTCAAAAAATCATATAATCAAATCTAATTCAAACCTTATCCATAGCAAATTTTCTTGATTCTATGCCATCCATGACATATAACATGTCATGTCCAATCCATGTGTGATCCCTAGCGGATCTCCTTGTCCTTAACATGGAATTCTCATCAAATCTTATTTCTTCTTTCTTCAACCAAAAGCCTAACAATGTATTCCTTCAAATTACATCATCTTAACATTGTAATCAACATTTTATGATTTGTGATGGTGCAAGCTCATACTAACTATAAAATATCATGCTAAACATAATATAGTGTGAATTAACAAACTATAATATATTATAATATATGATGTTTTATTATAATTTGCTATAATATAATATATTGTCTAACATTACACCTCATTAGAATCACTTAAAAGGAACAAATAACAAAATTTTCTCAAAATAGAAATAATGTTCTTTTTTGATGTAAAATTGTTAATTTTTTTATTAGAAATGGTACAAAATAGCATAATTTTGGTGTTTCTTCTTGGTGTGTCCTGTGAATTTGACCAAATTCTTTATCTCAACCTTCAAATTAACATTTTTGTGAGTTTTGACCCAATATATTATAACAAAAGTTAAACATACTAAAATGTACAATAACATTTAGTAACACACCACCACATTCATATATATGTGAAGTTATATTGTTATGTACATCATATTTTAATATGCTTTCATATAATATATTATCTTACATTACACCTTAAAATGAATCACTTTAAAAAAAAATTTATAAAATTTGGTTGAAAAATGAACATTTATTTTGGATGCAAAATTCCATTCTTTCGATTAAATAGCACACCATAGCACAACCCCAATGATGTTCTCTAAAGCTTACCTTAAATTTGACCAAATCCAATCATATCAGCTTATAAATTAGTATTTTTATGAATTATACTAGTACAGACTCCACTACATCATACTATGACAAACTAAAATATGCTAAATAATAAGTAGTAATACATAATAGTATGTTATAATTCATGATTCTACACTATGTTATGGCATCCTATATTATAATACATTATAGCATATTATATTGTACTATATTGCATATTATATCACAAGGGATTGATCAAGATAAAAAAATCATAAAATTACTCTAAATAATAGAAAATTTTATATTTTATTCATATTACTTACATGTTTTAAATTGAAATAATATATTATGATGCCATGCTCTACCTATTATGAATTTGGCCAAATTCCATCATTTTAAAGTCTAAATAAACAGTTTTATAAGTAACACTAGTGTAGGCTCGACTGCATGATTGTAAAATACTAAAAGAATTTAAAATGCACAGAATAATATATTATGATATATGATGCTATACTATGCTACAACATATAATATTTATTTTGAACATAAAATCTTACTTTTAGACTACAAATGGTGTAGCACACCTTTGGTACTACCTAATTCCACTTCAAATTTAACAAATTTCATCATCGATTATTAAATCAATATTTTTATGATTTATATTAATATAGACTATAGGGAACAATACCATAATATACTAAAACATTTTAAAATATCATATAACATCCAAAAATACATCAGTACATACTCAAATATATGATGCTACATTATACTATAATATATGGTATTATAATATGATTTAGGGTTAGGGTTTAGGTTATTCAAATCTTTAATAGTTAAGGGAAAGTCTCTTGAAGATAATTTCTTTAGCTACCAAAACTATGTTAGGATTAGGTCATTCTTTGAATCTACTGCTAATGACTTCTTTATTCAAGGTTTAGGGTTTAGGATTTTGGGTTAGTTTAGGGTTTAAGTTTAAGGTTCATTTAGGGTTTAAGGTTTAAGGTTAGTTTTAGGTTTAGGGTTTGGGGCTTGGTGTTTAGGGTTTATGGTTGTAAGTTGTAGGATTTAGGGTTTAGGGTTTAGAGTTTTAGGGTTTAGGGTTTAGGATTTTATGCTTTAAGGTTTAAGGTTTAGGGTTTTTCGTATTTAGGGTTTATGGTTTAGGGTTTATGGTTTAGGGTTTAGAGTTTAAAGATTTTTTTTAATAGAAAATAAATTCAAATTCAACATTTCTTCTTTTTGATTTCATCAACCAAGTAGCACCCAAGTTTTTAAGACAGTGATGACATAGATAAAAGATGAGCACCCAGAGTAAATCAAAACCCTAGATTAGTTGAACCATCTATAGTGTGAAGATAGTTCCATAAGTTGGAGATCGAATCAGCCATTCTTTTGTTTCTCAAGTTCCCATCAGGCTCACCCTCAGTAGCGGATGGATCATATCTATCTCTCCCTTCGCCACCACTATGGCTATAACCTCCATTGCTCCTCCCACCTCCATAACCACCACTACTCTAACCACCACCTTAATATGCACTAGCACCTCCAGATCCCGCACCACAACTACGATAATCACCTCCTCCGTCTTCACCTCCATCACTAGATCTAGACTAAACTTAGTTGATGGTAATGTTCCTACCGACATGGTTCAGCCCATTCTTAATGTTTATGGTTTAAGGTCAGTTCAAGGTTTAGGGTTTCAATTTTAGGGTTAGTTTAGGGTTTAGGGTTTCCGGTTTAGGGTCTAGGGTTTAGGATTGTAGGTTTTATGGCTGAGGGTTTAGAGTTTAGGGTTTAGGGTTTAGGGTTTAGGGTTTTAGGGTTTAGGGTTTTGGGTTTAGGGTTTTGGGGTTTAGGGTTTAGGATTTTAAGATTTAGGTTTAGGGTTTAGGGTTTAGGATTTAAGGTTTAAGATTTTTTGTTAAATTAAGTATAGAGGTTAGTTTAGGTTTAATTAGTTTATTAAGTTTATTTTAATTTATTTGAGTTTATTTTATTTTTTTTATTTTTATTTAGGTTTATTTTTATTTTTATTTAGTTAGTTTATTTATTTTAAGTTTATTTATTTTTTTATTTTTTTTATTTTTTACTTTATTTTTTTAGGTTTAGGTTTATTTTTTTTGGTTGAGTTTATTTTATTTTATTTTTTTAGGTTTATTTTATTTTTTTTTTTATTTTAGGTTTAGGTTTAGGTTTTAGGTTTTATTTTAAGTTTATTTTTGGTTTTTATTTTTTAGTTTAGGTTTAGGTTTATTTTAGTTTAGTTTATTTTATTTAGTTTATGTTTAGGTTTATGTTTAATTTATTTTAGGATTAGGTTTAGGTTTTATTTATTTTAGTTTAATTTATTTTAGTCTAGATTATTTTTATTTTTAGGATTAGGATTAGGTTTGTTTTTTTTATTTTGGTTTAGCTTTTTTTTATTATTTTAGGTTTATTTTTTAGGTTTAGGTTTTATTTTATTTTATTTTAGGTTTATTTTATTTTTTTAGTCTTTATTTTATTTAGGTTTTTGATTCTTTGGTTTGTTTTATTTTTTTGTTTAGTTTAGATTTTTATTTATTTTATTTTAGTTTATTTTTATTTTATATTTTATTTCATTTTTAGGTTTTGATTTAGGTTTTAATTTAATTTTTTCTTTTTTTATTTATTTTATTTTATTTAGGTTTAGGTTTATTTAGTTATTTTATTTTAGGGTAGTAGTTAGTTTAGGTTTAAATTTAAGGATTTTAGGGTTTAGGGTTTGGGGTTTAGGGTTTGGGGTTTAGGGTTTAGGGTTTAGTGTTTAGGGTTTAGGGTTTTAGGGTTTAGGATTTTAAGGATTATGGTTTATGATTTAGGGTTTAGGGTTTAATATTTAGGCTTTAGGGTTTAGGGATTTTAGGTTTATAGTTTAGGGTTAGTTTAGGTTTAGGGTTTAGGGTTGGTTTAGGGTTTAGGTTTATGCTTTAGGGTTTAGTTTTAGGGTTTAGGGTTTAGGTTTAGGGTTTTAGTTTAGGGTTTAAGGTTTTAGGGTTTAGGGTATAGGGTTTATGGTTTACTGTTGGGGTTAGGGTTTAGCGCTTAGGGTTTAGGCTTGTAGGTTTAGGGTTGTATGTTTAGGGTTGTATGTTCAGGGTTAGTTTTAGGGTGTAGGGTTTAGGGTTTATGGTTTAGGATTTTGGGTTTAGGTGTTTTTTATTTATTTAAATTAAAAATTTAGGTTTAAATTATTTATTTTTTTATTTAATTTATTTTACTTTTTTTTGATTTAGGTTTATTTTAATTTTATTTAGTTTAGTTTATTTATTTTAAGTGTATTTATTTTAGTTTTGGTTTTATTTTAATTTATTTTTAGGTTTAGGTTTAGGTTTATGCTTATTTTAGTTTAGTTTTATTTTTTAGGTTTAGTTTTATTTTTTATTTTTAGGTTTAGGATTAGGTTTTTATTTTATTTTTCAGGTTTAGGTCTATGGTTTTTATTTTAGGTTTATTTTTACATTTTATTTTTTTTGTTTAGGTTTAGGTTTATTTTTAGTTTATTTAATTTTATTTAGTTTATGGTTTAGGTTTAGTTTATTTTAGGTTTTATTTATTTTTGTTTAGTTTATTTTAGTTTAGGTTTAGGTTTACTTATATATATTTTTATTTTAGGTTTATGTTTCTTTTTAGGTTAGGGTTTAGGTTTTATTTTTTATTTATTTTTTGGTTTTATTTTTAACTTTATTTTTTAGGTTTAAGTTTTCATTTAATTTTTATTTTTGTTTAGTTTTTATTTTATTTAGGTTTTTTATTTTTAGGGTTTTTTTTAATTTTTTAGTTTAGTTTAGGTATTTATTTATTTTCTTTCTTTTAGTTTTTATTTTTTATTTTATTTTATTTTTACATTTAGGTTTAGGTTTAGGTCATAGTTTTGTTTTTATTTTATTTATTTTATTTAGGTTTATTTATTTTAATTATTGTATATTTAGGTTTTATTTAGCTTAGGTTTAGGTTTTTAAGTTTTTAGGGTTTAGGGTTTAGGGTTTGGGGTTTTGGGTTTAGGGTCTATGGTTGTAGGTTTTAGGTTTTAGGGTTTATGGTTTAAGGTTTAGGGTTTAAGGTTTTACGGTTTAGGGTTTAGGGTTTAAGGTTTAGGGTTTTAAGGTTTTAAGTTTAGGATTTAGTGTTTAGCTTTAGGGTTTATTTAGTTTTTGGGTTTAGGGTTTAGTTTATTCTTTTTATTATTTTTCATTTTTTTCTTCATTAAATTGATATGTCTAGTTTATTAGTTATTTACTTTATTATTTATTTATATAATTTATTTAATTTTTTTTATTTTTAGGTTTCTTTTACTTATGTTTACTTTAGTTTATTTATTTTACTTTAAGTTTTTTTTAGTTTTATTTAGGTTTAGGTTTAGGTTGTGGTTTATTTTTTAGTTAAGTTTTATTTTTTATTTTATTTAGGTTTAGGTTTTATTTTTTTTTTTATTTTAGGTTTAGGTTTAGGTTTTTTATTTTTATTTTTTTGGGTTTAGGTTTAGGTTTTATCTTAGGTTTAATTATATGTTTATTTTTTTAGTTTAGGTTTAGGTTTATTTTTAGTTTATTTTATTATATTTTGGGTTTAGGTTTAGGTTTAGGTTAAGTTTATTTCAAGTTTAGGTTTAGTTTTATTTATTTTAGTTTAGTTTAGTTTAGTTTAGGTTCAGGTTTATTTTATTTTTATTTTAGTTTTAGGTTTTTTTTTAAATTTAGGGTTTAGGTTTTATTTTTTATTTATTTTTTAGGTTTTATTTTTAGGTTTATTATTAAAGTTTAGGTTTTTCTTTTTATTTAGTTTAGGTTCAGGTTTTTAGGTTTTTAGGGATTAAGGTTTACAGTTTAGGGTTTAGGGTTATAGGTTTTAGGTTTTTGGGCTTAGGGTTTAAGGTTTAGGGTTTACGATTTAGGATTTGGGGTTTTATGATTTATTGTATTTGGGTTTAGGCTTTAAGGTTTAGGGTTTTAGATTTAGGGTTTAGGGTTTAGGTTTTATGTCTAAGGTTTAGGTTTTAGTTTAGGGTTTAGGGTTTTTGGTTTTTTTTAATAGAGAACAATTTTAGATTCAACATTTCCTCTTTTTATTTTCATCAACCAAGTAACACACCAAGTTTTCTAAAACACAAGCGATGACATAGACAAAAAATGAGCACACATAGAGCAAATTAAAAATGTTGTATAACTAGAACCATCCCTAATGTAAAGACACAATTCAATATCGGTCGATTATTCTTTTTCTCTAGTCTCTTAACCATCCGCCTCGGTAGCATCCACCATCATATCCCATCTCTTCCTTAGCCACCACCATAGTAACCTCCATTCTCAGCCTCCATAACCACACCACCATATCCATATTCACAACACATCCAAATCCTCACACCATTATGATAATCTTTACCTTAGCCTCCAGGTAGACTAAGCTTTGTTGATAGTGATGTTCCTGCGATCAAGGTTCTGCCTTTCTTAGGATTTAAGTTTATTAGGTTTTAAGGTTTAGTTTTATTTTTAAATTTACTTGGTTACTTTAGGTTTAGGTTTAAGGCTTAGGGATTAGAATGTATGGTTAAGGGTTTAGGTTTTAGGGTTCTAGGGTTTATCCTATTGATGTTTGGGGTTTAGGGTTAGGGTTTAGATTTACGATTTGAGGGTTTTGGGTTTTAAGGTTTAGGGTTTAGGGTTTAGGGTTTAGGTTTTAGTGTTTAGGCTTTAAGGTTTAGGGTTTTGAGGGTTTAGGATTTAGGGTTTAGGGTTTAGGTAGTGTTTAGGGGTTAAAACAAGTGTTAATTGGTCAGTTTAGTTTGGTTTTTTATTCATTATTTGGTTTTGGTTGAAATTATGGGTTTAGGGTTTTATGGTTTTTTTGGTTTGATTTTAAGTTATTAAATTTAGTTTTTTAGGTTTATTTCGATTATGATTAGGTTTAGTGAGCCTATTTCATTATTTTCATCTTATTTTAGAGACGCTTAGTTTTTCATTTTTGACTCTTATGGTTTTATGTGATACACTTCTTTAGGATGGAGAGTCTAGTCTCGACTAGGGCATAAGGCATTTAGCATTATTTAGCCTTTGATTATCTCGACTTCTTTTGTTTATTTCATTTTACAATTTTTTGATGCCGACTTCTCCTTTTTTTTATTTTTAGGATGTTAGGTAGCCTACATAGTTAGGTTAGTATGTCTTACTCTTATTTTTATCGATTTTGAATTTAAGGCTTTTTGATTCTTTGTGAGGTTTAGGTAAGAACTAAATTACATTTCTCAACTATTTTATTTTTCTCTCTCTACTTTACCTTTGTTGAAAATTTGGTGATGGTTTGAATTTTGATTATTTAAGGAGAAAGGTTATCGATTTGGTTTATTTATTTGAATTATGATTTTTTTAGAGTGTTTGGACTTTATTTTTAGTAAGGAAATAAGTAAGAACAAAATCACATTATGATTATCTCAACTTTTCTCTCTCTCTCTCTCTCTCTCTTTTTTTTTGTTGAAATTTTGTTGATGGTTTGAATGTTTATTAGTTAATTTTATTTGGTTTGGTTTATTTATTTGTGAGCCTGTGAATTGTGATTTTATCATTTTGTGGACTTTATTCTTTGAGAGTAGTTCACTCAAGGTAAGAAAATCACATTATCTCAATTTTTTTTCTCTCTCTCTCTCTACTTTTCCTTTATTTGAAATTTTGTTGTTACAACATGTTAGATTTATTAGGTTTGGTTTATTACTTTGGTTAGAGTTTAGGTGTTTAGTTTTAGTGGACTTTGTTGGTTGTTGATGGTTTAGGGTATTATTGTATCTATCATGTTTTCATCAATTTTCCTTGAATCTTATATTATAAATTCAAACCTTTACAAAGGAATCTTCCAAAATGCAACCTAGGTCAATATTAATTTATTGTTGATTTAAAATTTATTTTTTAATTGAACAATTTATGGTTTGGGAGTTTTGCGTTTTAGAAAACATTTTTCTTTGTTAAGATTTTTTTGTTATTAGATGGAATTAGGTTTTCACAATTTTAATGAACATGCTAGGTATTAACGTGGAATTACATGCTCTTTAGTCTTTACATCATTGGCTCATTGTTCACTATCAACATTATAGTATAACATATGATTTGAACTTTATTATAGGTATATTTTCTCTATGCTCAACTCTCAAGGATAATCTGGTTTTATGCTTCATTTAGTATGACATTTTAGTATGTAGATTGCATGTCTTGGAAAAATAAAGTAAGCCTTACGATGTTTTTTTTTATCTTAGTGTTTTTTAAATGCAACTATGAAAGTAATACAAATTGATTTATTGGATGGTTTAATTATTGAATGGTAATGTTGAGTCATGTGATATTATATTACAATTTGTTAACATGATTCTTTAATTGAAATAAGTTTTATTTGATGTAATTTATTAAAGCATGTTTTTTTTTTAATTTATTTAAATTTTTTATTCTAGGTAGAAACATGTCACAAGTTGGAGATAGTTCAAACACTTAGTTTTAGAGCTATGACCAGATTATTAGTTCAACTTACAGGAGAAGTAGTGATGAAAACCACCAATTTAGAAAAGCTCCTAGACCTAGATCAGTTTGGGAACACTTTGTGAGGTATACTAATGAGGAAGGAGAAAAAATGAGTAAGTGTAATTATTGTGGAAATCATATTGATCCAAAGATTAATGGCACTTAAACTTAAGTTTTCTTTGTGTCAAGAATTTAAAATGAACCAAATCAAACTAAACTTGCATTTCAATTTAGTGGTAAAGGTGAGGTAGTCTTAAAGATGGAGATTTGACCAAGAAAATGTAAGGAAAGCTTTAGCAATGATGGTTATTGCATGAATTACCTTCAAGCATGTAGAAGGTTGGGGTTTAAACATTTCATGTCTCTGTTGTCCAATGTTTCAAATACCTTCACGGTGGACATTGGCACATAATTTAAATTTTATCGGGAAGAGGGAGCAATTTTAAAATCTTTCAAAGTTAGTTTGTCTTACTTTATACTTGGACATCAATTCAAATTATATGTATCATTGGTCATTTTATTGATGATGATTGGAAACTCAATAAAAGAGTTATAAACTTTTGTCCAATCTATAGTCATGAGAATGGTCAACAAGTTGAGAAGTGTCTTGTAGATTGGGATTGAAGCAATTTTACTATGATTTATTGATAATGCAAGTTCTAATAATGGCATCATCACCTACTTTGGCAAAAGGAGGTAGTATTCTAGATGGTTTTACATATGAGATGCATAGCTCACATTGTTAACTTAATTGTGCAAGATGGCCTAGAGATATAGATATATTTGTCATGTTTGAAGAGAAGTAAGATATATTTTCAGCAAGGTTTAATTTAAGAATGCATTGAAATTGAAAACTAAAACTAAAAGCATATTATGCTTAGATGTTCCTACAAGATGGAATTTGACATTTTAATGTTATTTGAGTTAAGTTGGAGAGAGCTTTTGAAAGGTATGAGGAGATTGAAACTCAATTTAAATAACTAGAGAAGGATGATGATGAAAGTCATATTATAAATGGTGTTTTAAGTGATGATGATTGGAATAATGTTAAGATTGCTCCCTTTCTTGGAAAAATTTTATGAACTCACTTTAAGAATTTGGTTCTTTGTATGTGACATCAAATACTTTTTTCATGAAATAGTTCTTTGTCTACTTAAAAGTTGGCAAATGGATAGTGATCAAAATGTGAGAAGTATGGCTTAAAATGATGACAAAATTTGCTAAATATTGGGGTTTGGAAAATGAATTTGAATATATATCTTTTTATTTTAGATTTAAGCTTAGTTATGTAGAGTTTTTTGTTATGGATATGTATGAAGGACTTGATGGCATTTTAGCACAACTTATTAGGTCATCATGCTATGATATGTTTCATGATTACAAAATTAGTTCTTGGTGAAAGCCAAATAGACTGTCTCCATGAGAAATAAAATTTTTTAAGGGTCTAGTGTTTTACAACCGCAATCTTAGGATAAGATATTCAATGATAGAGAAATTCAAAAGATCCAATTTTGGGAAGGATGATGTAGATTTTCGATCTAGATAAGTATTTTAGTATGAAGTGATGGTTCGGTTTGATATTTTAAATTTTAGGTTAATGCAAGATTTTCTATTCTCATACATGGCTTGATGTTTTATTTCCAATTTCAATTAGATCGGTTTTGATTTGGTTTATTCTTGATGCATTTAGAAGTTCATTATCACCAAAATTGCACAAGCTCTAATATGTGCAGATTGGATGCGAGCAAAATGGGTTAAATCCAAAATGTGGAAGAAAATATTAGACATTGATAAGTTTGATGAAGGTATTTTTTATGCTAAAATTTAATAATTTATTCTTTTAATCATAATTAGAAATTTAGAATAATTATTCTTTTGTTTTTTTGATTTAGCAAATTTAACAAGTACAAACTTCTTAAGGTTATGAACTTATGAGTTATGATGAGGATTTCTAATTTATGGGATATTGTCTTAAAGAATTTATTTATTTCATTGGTCTAATGGTCTTTTTTAGTTTATTTTAAGTTTATTTTTTTTTTTTGGCTTACATCTCTTAAATATTGTTGTGATTATAATTTTTGGTTTTGTTAGTTTTATCTTAAGCTTTTCAATACAAATAGTTTTTTAGGGTTTAGGGGCAATGATAGCAATGATGAAATGATCAATGTATACATTTTTTGGTGACTTTTTTTTTGGTGTTATTGTTTAAGTCTTGAAGACTTAGTCAATTTCTCAAATTATTATGCCGATGCATATATGGTGATCATATTTTCAGATATTACACTTGAATCTAGTTAATAAAAGATATTTTATATTTAGCTTTAGCCCCAAATTCCAAATTACAAATATACTTAAGTATATATTATTTATTAGGTAGACTATTGGGAATAGATTGTTGGATGACATTAGATATTTGTAAATCCATTTTGTTGTGAAATCCTAAGATTGTGTAGTTTGCCATTTGAAGGTTGAATTTACAAAATTTCTTCACAACTTTGATTATTTGAAGCAAATGTGGTTGATTTTCAAACTATTCTTAGTTTCTAATTTAGGGATGTATTGGTTATAATTGGCTAAAATTTGCATTTATACCTTAGTTTAAGCATTTTCACTTGATTAATGTATATTTGTATTTATTTTTTTATATAAGTTACTTGGTTTAGTGGGTTGCCTATTTTTATGTGTATTGTATTTTTAGTCTTTTTTGGTGGATCTTTTTTTTTGCCTTGTTGGCTCTTCATCGACCTTTTAGTTGTTTTTTATGGGTTTATCACCTATGGTATGTTCATTATTCTATAGTTTTTTTATTTTTGGTGTTTTTGTGATTAGGTATGGCATTTATTGGTTATTACTTATTTGGGTGTTTGCTAGCTGCTTTATATGTTTGCATTAGCTATTGGACTTAGTTTATTTTTTATTTATGCTTTATGGAATTAAAAAAACTTATAAAGAGATTTAGAGAACTTAAAGATGTGAGAGTGAGGGAATACTTTTATTTTGGTGAGTGGATCCCAAATATAATGGTGAATGAGTTCCCTTAGTGATTTTTCCAATGCTATGAGTAAGTTATTTTGGGTTAGTGAATCCCCATTATTATATTTTTTATAGCAATAAAACCATTCTTCTTAGCTAATTTATATTACTTTATTTTCTTTTGGCTATATCAAATTGGTTTGAAAGTGGGTTTCATGATGAATTTTAAGATTCATCATATATTAAGGTAAGATTCAAATTTATGAGTGAGAGTGAGTGATTTTTTTTTTATACTTTTTTATTGAGAAGATTCTTGCCTAGTGTTCCACCTGTTGGGCCGTTGGCTGTTGTTATGCTTTGTATTAGGCTATTAGCTATTTGCCACTTGGCCTTTTTGGTTTATCTTTATGCTTTGAGTTTGGAATTAGGAAAAATAACAAAATTTTTAGGTGAAGATGCAATGTTGGATGTTGGCTGTTGTTTAGGTTTTTTCTATGCTTTGTATGAGGCTATTATTGTTAATTGTTATGGACCTTTCACCTTTGGTTTTATGGTGCAATGTTGGATGAAAAGTGATCTTTATAGTTAAAATTCAACTTCTCCAAATTTCTTTGTTTATCTATTAGTGCGACTTGAAACCGACCAATGTTGGATGAAAAGTGACCTCTGGCATTTTTGTTTCTATGCTTTGTATTAACTATTAAGTCGTTTGAGATCATAATTGATTAGATTTCGATTTCTCACTACTATTTAATGGTTGTCTATTTTCCGTGATCTTTCTTTTTTGATGGCGAATGAGATATCATTGGGAGGATGTTAGTTTCAACTTCTCCCTAATTTGGTGGAACAACACACCAGTTTACTCAATTTTAGAAGAATGTGCTGTAATTATAGAGTCTAATTATGAAAAGAGCAAAATTTCATTTAGTATTTTGTTTAATGTGAATGGCTAGTCGTTTTTCATGTTCATTAGTATTGAAAGATTATATTTCATGTGTCATCTTATGTAAGTTAAATTGTATCAATATGAAAACTATTTACATTGTTCATTAAATTGTATCAATATATACGCGTTTAGTAACTTTAGTTAATAAAATTTCTCTTTTATTTCTCTTTTATTTGTTTGTTAACTTTAAAATCCTTTTTTTAAT
Source organism: Cymbidium sinense (assembly GCA_021442155.1). Classification (NCBI taxonomy): domain Eukaryota; kingdom Viridiplantae; phylum Streptophyta; class Magnoliopsida; order Asparagales; family Orchidaceae; genus Cymbidium; species Cymbidium sinense. The sequence goes on along the minus strand of CM038214.1, from coordinate 335,102,906 downwards.
TTTTCATGTAATTGATTTAGTGAAACACGAATAAACAATTAGATTTGGTTCGGTTCTTTATTTTAGGTTTTATGGTTGGTTCAATTTTTTCAAAAAAAATAGTTTGGTTTATTTGGTTTCACTAAAACCCCAACCAAATAAACCAAACCGACCGAATGCTCACCCCTAGGTTTAGGGTTAACTTAAGGTTTAGGGTTAGTTTATGGTTTAAGTTTTAGGCTTTAGGGTTTAAGATTTAGGATTTAGGGTTTAGGGTTTAGGGTTCAGGTTTTTTTTAATTAAGTAAATCTGTAGGTTTAGCTTTATTTAGTTTATTTTCTTATTTATTTTGGCTTATTTTATTTTAAATTTTTATTTAGGTTTGCTCTTTAGTTTTATTTAGTTTAGTTTATTTATTATAAATTTTTATTTTTATTTAGGTTTTTTATTTTAGTTTATTTTTTAACTTTAAGTTTAGGTTTATGTTTGTTTTTTAGTTTAGTTTTATTTTTATTTTATTTTCTAGGTGTCAGTTTTATTTTTTATTTTTAGGTTTTGGTTTAGGTCTTTATTTTATTTTTTTATGTTTATGTTTTAGGTTTTTATTTTAGGTTTATTTTTAGGTTTTATTTTTTTTTGTTTAGGTTTAGGTTTATTTTTAGTTTATTTTATTTTATTTAGTTTAGGGTTTAGGTTTAGTTTATTTTAGGTTTAGGTTTAGGTTTTATTTAATAAACCTAAACGTAAACTAAAAAATGAAACCTAAAAATAAACCTAAAACCTAAACCTAGAAAAATTAAACGAAAATATAATCTTAAACCTAAAAATAAAACATAAAACCTAAACGTAAAAACTAAAAAAAAATAAAACTATACTAAATATAAACTAATCCTAACCTAAAAAATAAACTAAAATAAAACCAAAACAAAAATAAATAAACTTAAAATAAATAAAATAAAAATTAACCTAAATAAAAATAATAATAAAATACACAAATTAAATAAAAAACAAACTAAATAAACAAAATAAATAAATAGTTTACTTAATTTAAAGTAAAAAATAAAAATATAAAGAAAACATAACCCTAAACCTATAACTAAACCCTAAAAAAAACCCTAAACCTTAAAACCCTATGTCCCTAAACCCTAACCATAAACCTAACTTAAACCCCAAAAACCCTAAATCTTACATACCCTAAAAAAAATCTAAACCTAAACTAAATAAAACCAAAATAAAATATAAAATAACATAAACCCAAATATAAAATAAAACCTAAACCTAAACATAAAAATAAAATAAATTAAAAAATAAAATTTAAACTAAAATAAAATAAATAAAAACTGAAACTAAACTAAAAAATAAAATAAACCAAAAAATAAATAACCTAAATAAAGTAAAAACAAAACATAAAATAAAAAGAAAATAAAAAAATAAAATTTAAATAAAATCTAAACTTAAAAACTAATCCTAAAAATAAACAAGAAATAAAACTTAAACCCTAAAGTAAAAAAACCTAAATGTAAAATAAACGTAATAAAATAACCCTAAACCTAAGCAAAAATAAACTAAACTAAAATATTAGTTTGTTTTATTTTATTTAGTTTAGGGTCTAGGTTTCATTTATTTTAGGTTAAGGTTTTGGTTTGATTTATTTTAGTTTAGTCTATTTTAGTTTAGGTTTTGGTTTATTTTATTTTATTTATTCTAGGTTTATGTTCTTTTTCAGTTTAAGGTTTAGGTTTTACTTTTTATTTATTTTTAGGTTTTATTTTTATGTTTATTTTTTAAGTTTAGATTTTTATTTGGTTTTCATTTAATTTTATTTTAGGTTTATTTTAATTTAATTTTTTGTTTAGTTTTTATTTTATTTAGCTTTTTTTATTTTTAGGTTTAATTTATTTTTTTAGTTTAGTTTTGATTTTTATTTATTTTATTTTAGTTTAATTTATATTTTTTATTTTATTTTATTTTTAGGTTTAGGTTTATGTTTAGGTTTTGATTTAGGTTTAGGTTTTAAGTTTAGGTTTTTTTATTTAGGTTAAAATTTATTTATGTATTTTATTTTTAAGTTTTATTTAGATTATGTTTAGGTTTTTAGGTTTCTAGGGTTTAGGGTTTAGGGTTTAGGTTTTATGGTTTGGGGTTTGGGGTTTGGGGTTTGGGGTTTAGGGTTTAGGGTTTAGGGTTGGAGGTTTTAGGGTTTAGGGTTTTAAGGTTTAAGGTTTAGGGTTTAGTGTTGTAGGTTTAGGGTTTAGGGTTTAGGTTAGGGTTTTTTTATTTTTTATTTTATTTTTTTTATTTTTAGGGTTTAGGGTTTAGGTTTTAGGTTTAGGGTTGAGGTTTTAGTTCAAGGCTTATCATTTTTAGTGTTTTTTTAATAGAGAACAAATTTAAATTCAACATTTCTTCTTTTTGATTTCATCAACCAAGTAACACAGCAAGTTTTCTAAGACACAAGAAATGACATATATAAAAAATGGGCACGCATGGAGCAAAATAAAAGCCCTAGATAATTAGAATCGTCTCTATTATAATGATGGTTCCATAAGCAGCCCATCAGATTGGCCATTCTTCAATTTCTCTAATTCCCATCAGAACCACCCTGTCCTCTCGAGTAAGGAGATCCACCATCATATCTTCGATCTCTCCCTCACCACCACCATGTAACCTCTGTTGCTCTCTCTCCATAACCACCACTATTCTAACCACCACCTCCATATCCACTACCACCACCAGATCCCCCACCACTAGTGCGATAACCTTCGCCTTCCCTCCCACCACCAACTCTAGACTAAGCATGATTTACAATGATGTTTTTTCCATCAAGATTATGCCCATTCTTGTTTAAGGTTTAGTTTTATTAGGTTTTAGTGTTTATGTTTATTTTTTTAATTTATTTAGTTACTTTAGGTTTAGGTCTAGGGTTTGGGATTTAGGGTTTAAGATTTAGGGTAATGGTTTAGGGTTTAGAGTTTAGGGTTTAGGGTTTAAAGTTTAGAGTTTTGGGTTTTAGGGTTTATTCTTTCAGGGTTTAGGGTTTATGGTTATGGTTTAAGGTTTAGGGTTTAGGGTTTAGAATTTAAGGTTTGGGGTTTAGGGTTTAGGGTTTAGGGTTTTACCTTTATGGTTGGAGGTTTAGTGTTTACAGTTTATGGTTAAGTCTTTTTATTATTTTAGGATTTTTATTTAGTTTAGGGTTTAGTGTTTAGGGTTTTAGGATTTAGGGTTTAGGGTTTATGGTTTTGGGTTTAGGGTTACAATTAGGGTTTAGGGTTAGGGTTTAGGGTTTAGGGTTTAGGGATTTAGGATTTATGCTTTTAGGGTTTACGATTTAGGGTTAGGGTTTAAGGTTTAGGGTTTAGGGTTTAGGTTTCAGGGTTTAGGGTTTATAGTTTTAGGGTTAGTGTTGTAAGTTTAGGGTTTAGGGTTAAGGTTTAGGATTTTGGCTCAAGATTTAATGTCACAGTGTTAGGTTAGGGTTTAGGGTGGCCTATAAGGGCTCATATAGGATTTAAGGCCCACTTTAGGGCCTAAGGTTTAGGCCTGTCCGTGGATTCTGCCCAGGTTTAGTTTTGGGTTTATATTTTTAAAATTAAGTAAACTAGTAGGTTTAGGTTTTTTTTTTGTTTATTTAGTTTATTTTTTATTTATTTTATTTTATATTTTTTATTTAAGTTTATTTTGTAGTTTTATTTAGTTTATTTTAGGTTTTTTTATTTTAGCCCTTTTTTAGGTTTAGGTTTATGTTTATTTTTAAGTTTAATTTTATTTTTATTTTATTTTTTACATTTAGGTTTAGGTTTAGGTTTTTATTTTATTTTTTTTAGGTTTAGATTTTAAGTTTTTATTTTAGGTTTATTTTTAGGTTTAATTTGTTAGTTTAGTTTTAAGTTTATTTTTATCTTATTTTATTTTATTTAGTTTAGGGTTTAGGTTTAGTTTATTTTAGGTTTAGGTTTAAGTTTTATTTATTTTAGTTTAGTTTATTGTAGTTTAGGTTTTGGTTTATTATATTTACTTTATTAGGTTTGGTTTTTTTTTCTTAGTTTAAGGTTTGAGCTTTATTTTTTATTTATTTTGAGGGTTTTGGTGTAATTTATTTTAGGTTTAGGTTTATGAGTTATTTATTTAAGTTTAGTTTATTTTAGCTTAGGTTTAGGTTTTTTAATTTTATTTATTTTAGATTTGGTTTTTTTTTTTAGTTTAGGGTTTAACATTTATTTTTTATTTATTTAGGCTATTTTAGGTCTAGGTTTTTATTTAGTTTTTTATTTATTTTATGTATGTTTATTTTATTTTTTTTATTTTGTTTATTTTATTTTAGTTTTATTTTTTTTTAAGTTTATTTTAAATTTTAGTTTAGTTTAGGTTTTTATTTATTAATTTTAGTTTACTTTATATTTTTATTTTATTTTATTTTTAAGTTTAGGTTTTAGTTTAAGTTTTTATTTTATTTTATTATTTTATTTTTTTTAGGTTTATGTTTTTTATTTATTTTATTTTTATGTTTTATTTTGTTTAGGTTTAGGTTTTTATGTTTTTAGGGTTTAGGGTTTATGATTTAGGGTTTAGAGTTTTTTTGCAATAGTTTTAAGGTTTAGGGTTTAGTGTATAGGGTTAGTTTAAGGGTTATAGGTTTTTTTAATTATTTTTTATCTATTTTTAGGGTTTAGGGTTTAGGTTTTAGGTTTAGGTTTTTAGTTTAGATTTAGGTTTTTTTTTTTAATAGAGAACAAATTCAGATTCAACATTTCCTCTCAATTACATCAACTAAGTAACACTCCATGTTTTCTAGGATAAAAGCATGACTTAGATAAAAAAAATGAGCACACATAGAGCAAAAAACCTAGATAACGAGAACCGCCTCTACAGAAAGACATAGTTCCATGTTTCTTCGCTTTCCAATTCCCCATCAAAACCATGCTACCTACCTATTAGGGATCCACAATCATATCCCCTATCTCGCCTCCACCATCAATCAGAACCTATAACTCCTCCCGCCTCAATATCCACCACTACACTGACCACCACCTCCATATCTACCAGATCCCCCACCACCACTCTAATAATCGACGCCTCAACCTTCGCCTCCACCACTAGATCTAAACTGAGTCTAATTGATGGTGACGTTCCTGCTATCAAGGTTTTTCCCATTCTGAGGGTTTTGGTTTAGGTTTATTAGATTTTAGTGTTTAAGTTTATTTGTTTAATATTTTTAGTTACTTTAAGTTTAGGTTTAGTATTTGGGGTTTAGGGTTTAGGTTTTGGGTTTGGCTTAGCTTTAGGTTAGGGTTTAAAATTTATAGTTTGGTTTAGGTTTAAGATGGTGGTTTTGGGTTTAGGGTTTAGGTTTTCATGTATTTTAGGGTTTTAGGGTTTAGAATTTACAGCTAGGTTTTGGGGGTTTGGGTTTTATTTTGGGTTTAGAGTTAGGTTTAAGCTTAGTTTTTTTATTTTTTTTATTTTTTAGGATTTAGGGTTTAGGGTTTAAGTTTTGGTTTAGGGTTTAAGGATTTTGGTTTTTTTTAATAGAGAACAAATTTTGTGTTTAGGGTTTAGGTTTTTTTTCAATTTTAATCTTAAATGATTCCATAACAGACAAGAAATTACCAATTCAAATAAGTCATTATCCTTTAACAACTAATAAAATAGGATAAAATAAAATGTAATTCAAAAATTCATAAAAATAGTATTTCAAAAATTGATTTAACTCCTAGAGATAATAAAATTTGAGTTTATAGAAAGAAAACAAAGCTTAGTCGAACAAGTAGAAACCCATATCATCATCATATTGCTCAGCAGGCACTTCCTTCTTCTCTTCCATTACAACTGACCAAGAAGAAGAAGGTAAGCATCAAGCACAACAACCACATCAAATTTACTAGGATCTTTCAAATACTGCCTTAACCTTCAGTATGTGTGTAACTGTGGCAATCATGATGGTGAGGACATTCTGTAAGCGTCGATGAACATGTGGGAGCCGCAGCAAGGGTGGGATAAGAGAGGCTGAGAGAGTGAGTTAAAAGGCCGACAAAACTTCGATGAGATCATCTTTAGAGGTCAAGCACCACGAATGAACACCGAACCATCATCATACATAGAGACGATAAGGCCATAAGAGAATGGCCTAGTCACCTAGAGAGATTCAAGATCCCACCTTCTCCCATTTTTTTATCAGCTCAACCGGGATGATAATTTCAATAGAACTTGGAAAAAAGAGGTCTATGAAGGATCCAAACCAATGCTACCTGGGGGAACGACAACAAGAATAGGTGCAACAAAACCAAGATGGGCAGGAGCACCAACTTTGTATTTCTCAACCTCTTCACAAACTTATTTAAGATCAACTTTCATAAAATTAGCTCAATCATGGTTTTGGTTTGTGGTTTAGCTTTACTTTATAGTTTTAGGTTTATGGTTTAGGGTTAGGGTTTAGAGTTTAGGGTTTCTGCTTAGGGTTTAAGGTTTAGGGTTTTGGGTTGTGGATTTTAAGGCTTGTAGGTTGTAGGTTTAATGTTGTATATTTAGATTTGTTTGGGGTTTAAGATTTATGGTTTAGGTTTCTTTAATTTTTAAGTTAAGTAAACTGGTAGGTTTATGTTTATTTAGTTTATTTAATTTATTTTTTATTTATTTTAGTTTATTTTATTTTATATTTTTATTTAGGTTTATTTTTTTATTTAGTTTAGTTTATTTTTATTTTGATTTATATATTTATATAGTTTTATTTTATTTTTATCTTTAGGTTTAGGTTTATATGTTTATTTTAGTTGAGTTTTATTTTTATTTTATCTTGGTTTAGGTTAAATTTTGACTTAGGTTTATTTAGGTTTATTTTATTTTTTTTATGTTTAGGTTTTGTGTATTTATTTTAGTTTGTTTTAGATTTTATTTTATTTAGTTTAAGTTTATTTTATTTTATTTTATTTTATTTAGTTTTAGGTTTATTTTATTTAGGAGTTTAGGTATTTTATTTTAGTTTAGTTTATTTTAATTAGGTTTTGGTTATTTTATTTTTTATATCTATTTAGTTTTTTTTAGGGTTTAAGTTTATTTTATTTATTTTGAGGTTTATTTTTAGGTTTTAGGTTTTTATTTTATTTTATGTTTATTTATTATTAGGTTTTTATTTTATTATTTAGTTTAAGTTTATTTATTTATTTAGTTATTTTATTTTTTTTTATTTTTTTTTTATTTAGGTTTATTTTAGTTATTTTAAGTTTAGTTTAGGTTTTATTTTATTTTATTTTTTTTTTTTTTAAGTTTTTATTTTATTATTAGGTTTTATTTATTTTAGTTTAGGTTTTAGGTTTAGGATTTAGGATTTTGTGGTAGGCTAGGGTTATGGTTTAGGTTTAGGGTTTAGGTTTAGGTTTAGTGTTTAGGTTTGGTTTAGGTTTGGCATTTAGGGTTTAAATTAAAGTGTAGTTTTGGGTTTAAAGGTTTAGGTTTAGGGTTTTTTTTTGGTTTAGGTTTAATGTTATTTTAGGGTTTAGGGTTTAGGTTAGTATTATTTATTATTATTTTTTAATTTTTTAGGGTTTAAGGTTTAGGGTTGAGGGCTTAGGTTTTAGGGTTTATGGTTCAGGTTTTAGTTTAGTGTTTAGGGTTTTGTTTTTTTTTTTTAATAAAGAGGAAATTCAGATTCAACATTTATTCTTTTAGTTTTCAACAACCAAGTAACACATAAGCTTTCTCTAGTTCTCATCAGAACCACCCTCAAGATCTCAGTAATACCAACCATCATATCATCTCTCCCTCACCACCACAAGAGTAACCTCATGTCTAGATTTTAATTTATTTTATTTTTAAGTTTTATTTAGTTTAGGTTTTTTTAGGTAAGGTTTAGGGTCTATTTAGTTTAGTGGTTTGGGGTTTAGGGTTAGGTGGGGTTTAGGGTTTGGTTTGGCCTAGGTCAGGGTTAGTTTAGGGTAAGGTTTAGGTCGTGATTAGAGAGTTTAGGTTTCACAGATTCATGTTTTGCCAGGGTTTAAGGTTTTGGTTTTATTTTGAATCAAAACAAATCATATTCAACATATTTTTAATTTATTTAGTTTATTTTATTTATCTTATTTTATTTTATTTTGGTTTGGTTTTAGGTCTGGGATTTGTGGCTCAAGATTTCTCAAGTTTGGGGTTGTGTGGCTCAGTCAGTAGGGCCTGGGCTGCCAGGCTCAGGGTTTGGTTTTGGCTCAGATTTATGATTTTATCTTGGTTTGTGGTTTGTGCTCAGGGCTTAGGTCTGGCCTAGGGCTCATGGTAAGGCCTGAGTTTTAGGATTTTGGGCTCATGGCTCAGCTTTAAACCCAGGGGGTCCTTTGGCATGGATCTGGCTCAGGTCATTAGTTCAGGCTGGCCTTAGCTCTGGTGGCTATGGTTTGGGAGTGGTCACCAGTATCATTTAGGCCTGGGTGGTGGCTCATGGCTCAGGTCCAGGCCTGTGGCCTGTTTAGTTTCAGGAGTGGCTCAGTCTGGTCAGGTTAGTAGGGGCCCAGGGTCAGGTCAGTTTTTGGTCAGTTGCTCAGGATCAGACGTCAGGCCTGTATTATGATTTATGTGGAATTAGTGTGGCCTGGCCTGGTCACCATGGCCTGTGGCCTTTTGTGATAGGGTTCTGGCCCAAGTCATGTGCCCAGTTTAGGTGAGTCTGGTTTAAGGTTTAAGTTTGGCCTGGATAGGTGGGTTTAATCCCAGGATCTCATTAGTTTAGGTTTAGTTTTAGTTTAAAATTAAGCAAACCAAGTTTAGGTTTTTTTATTTAATTAGTTATTTATTTTATTTTACATTTATTTTATATTTTATTTAGGTTTTTATTTTTTTATTTATTTAGTTTATTTTATTTTATTTTAGTTTATTTTTTTTAGTTTAAGTTTTTTTATTTTAGTTTTTCTAAGTTTAGTTTATGTTTTATTTTTTAGTTTTATTTTCTTTTATTTTATTTTTAGGTTTAGGTTTTTATATTTTAAGTTTAGGTTTAGGTTTTTTATTTTTTAGGTTTAGATTTTGAGTTTTATTTTAGGTTTTATTTAGGTTTATTTTTAGTTTAGTTTTAGTTTATTTTAGTTTATTTTATTTTCTTTTATTTAGGGTTTAGTTTAGGTTTAGGTTTTATTTATTTTAGTTAAGTTTATTGTTTAGGTTCTTATAATTCTTTAATTTAGGTTTTGGTTTTTTTTTAGGTTTTAGCTTTATTTTTATTTTATTTTAGGGTTTTGGTTTAATTTCTTTTTAGTTTAGGTTTTAATTTATTTATTTAACAGGTAGGTTTATTTTATTGTATTATTAGATTTTAGGTTTAGTTTAGGTTTAAGTTTTATTTTATTATTTTCAAGTTTTATTTTAGGTTTATTTTATTTTTTTTTTCTTTAGTTTATTTTATTTTATGGTTTATTTTATTTTTTATGTATTTAGTTATTATTTTAGTTTTTTTTATTTTTTTTTTTATATTTTAAGATATTTTAGGTTTTCTTTTATTTTCCATTTTAGTTTAGTTTTATTTTACATTTTTATTTATTTTTTTAGGTTTTAGTTTTATTTTATTTTATTTATTTTATTTTTTTTTTTAGGTTTAGTTTTTATTTATTTATTTTTTATGTTTTATTTAATTTAGTTTGTTTAGGTTTTTAAGGTTTTTTGAGTTTGTTTTATACTTTAGGGTTTAGGGTTTGTGAGTTTTGTTTTGGGTTTGGGTTTTGGGTTTAGGGTTACTTTTTAGGTTGTGGTTTATTTTATTATTTTATCTATTTTGGGGTTTATTTAGGTTTAGGTTTTGGTTTAGGGTTTTTTATTTTTTTTTTTTCATTAACATACAACAAATTCATATTCAACATTTCTTCTTCTCGATTACATCAACAAAGTAATACTCCATGTTTTCTAGGATAGAAGTGATGACATAGATAAAAAATGAGCACACATAGAATAAATTAAAAACCTTAGATAACTAAAACCATCTCTACAAAGATATCCCCAGTTCTCTTCCCCAGTTTCATGAAACCACCCTTTACCTTTAGGGTTTTTTAGGGTTTAGGTTTAAGGTTTAGGGTTTGGGTTGTGCTTAGGGTTTAGGGTTTATTAAGTTTTAAAGTTTGTGGGTTTAGGTTTGTGGTTTTAGTTGGTTTGGTTTGGGTTTGTGGTTTAGGTTTGGATTTGTTTAGATTTGTGGTTTAGGTTTTGGGATTTATTTGTTTTATCTTAAGGATTGGTTGGGTTTATTTATTTTTTTTATTTTTTAGGGTTTAGGTTTAGGGTTTAGTATTTGGTTCAAGTTTTGGTTTAAGGTTTAAGGATTTTGGTTTTTTTTAATAGAGAACAAATTCAAATTCAACATTTCTTCTTGTCGATTTCATCAATCAAGTAACACACCAAGTTTTCTGTGACACAAGAAATGACATAAATAAAAAATGAGCATGCATAGAACAAATCAAAAGCCCTAGATAACTAGAACCATCTCTACTAAAAAGACACAGTTCCATAAGCAACATACCAAATCAAATTTTTTTTTAGTTTCTGTAGTTCCCATCAGAACCACCCTGGCCTCTCGAGTAGAGGGATCCACCATCATATCATCGATCTCTCTCACCACCACGCTTATAACCCACGCTGTTCTCCCACGCCATAACCACCATACCACCACCCTCCATATCCACCAGACCTCTAGATCCCCCAAAAACACTACGATTACCATCGCCTCCACCTTTGCCTCCACCGCTAGATCTAGACCGAGTTGCTGACGACAATGTTCCTACGCCAAGGTTCCCCATTCTGGGTTTAGGCTTAAGTTTATTAGGTTTTTTAGGTTTATTTTTCAATTTATTTATTTACTTTAGGTTTAGATTTAGTTTTTGGTATTTGGGTTTATGGTTTCTCATAAGGCTTAGGTTTGGCTTTTTTTTAAATTTTAAACTCAAATGATTCCATAATAGATAAGTAATTATCAAATCAAATAAGACATTATCCTCGAACAACTAAAAAAATAGATAAAATAAAATGTAATTCAAAAATTCATAAAAATAGTATTTCAAAAATTGATTTAACTCCTGAGATAATAAAATTTTATTTTATGGGACAACAAAGCTTAGTCAACAAGAAGAAACCCACCAGGTATTTTTAGGTTTAAGGTTTAGGGTTTTGGGTTTAGGGTTTTTTTTAGTTTTAGGTTTAGTGTTTAGTGTAGGTTTAATGTTATGTAGATTTAGGGTTTAGGGTTTAAGATTTATAATTTAGATTTTTTTTATTGTTTAAATTAAGTAAACTAGTAGGTTTATGTTTATTTAGTTTATTTAATTTATTTTTTATTTATTTTAGTTTATTTTATTTTTATTTTATTTAAGTTTATTTTTTATTTAGTTTAGTTTATTTACTTTAAATTTATTTATTTTAGTTTAGTGTTTTATTATATTTTATCTTTAGGTTCAGTTTAGGTTTATTTTTTTAATTGAGTTTATTTTTATTTTATCTTTAGGTTTAAGTTATATTTTTAATTTGGATTAAGTTTAGGTTATATTTATTTTTTTTCTTTTTAGGTTTTAGGTTTTTTATTTTAATTTATTTTTAGATTTTATTTTTGGTTTAGGTTTAAGTTTATTTTTAGTTTATTTTATTTTATTTTATTTAGGTTTAGGTTTAGATTTAGTTTATTTTATAGTTTAGGCTTTATTTATTTTATTTAGTTTTAGTTTATTTTAGTTTATGTTTTGGTTTATTTTATTTTGTTTATTATATTTTTTATTTTAGTTTAGTTTTTTTTTTATGTTTTATTTTTATTTTTTTTGAGGTTTATTTTAGGTTTAGGTTTTATTTTATCTTATTTTAGGTTTAATTTTATTTTATGTTTATTTTATTTAGGTTTTTATTCTAAGGTTTATTTTATTTTAGTTTAGTTTAAGTTTTATTTATTTTAAGTTTATTTTTATATTTTATTTTTTTTTTAGGTTTAGGTTTAGTTTAGGACTATTATTATTTTTATTTTTATTTTAGTTTAGTTTTTTAATTATTTATTATTAGGTTTTATTTAGTTTAGTTATTATTTAGGATTTTGTGGTTTATGATTTATTGATTTTATAGTGTTTGGGGGTTTGGGAGTAAAGGTTTTAGTTTAGGGTTGTGGTAGTTTTTAGGTTTGGGTTTAGGGTAGGGTTTAGGTTTTGGGGTAGGGTAGTTTTGGGTTTGGGTAAGACTATTTAGGGCTTAGGTTAAAGCTAGGTTAGTTTGGGGTTTAGGGTTTAGTTAGGTTTGGGTTAATGTTTTTTATTATTTATTATTATTATTTTTATTTTTAAGGTTTAGGGTTTAGGGTTTAGGGTTTAGGTTTTAAGTTTAGGGTTTAGGTTTTAGTTTAAGGTTTAGGGATTTTTTTTCTAATAAAGAGCAAATTCAAATTCAACATTTCTTCTTTTAGTTTTCATCAACCAAGTAACACATAAAATTTCTCGCCCCATCAACCACCCTCCTCAGTAGCTGATCCACCATCATATCCTGATCTCTCCTCACCACCACCAGAGTAACCTCTCAGCCCATTCCATTATTTTAATTTATTTTATTTTTATGTTTTATTTATAGTTTAGGTTTTAAGTTTTTGGTTTAGGTTTATGGTTTGGGGTTTAGTTTTTAGGTTTGGGCTCAGTTTAGGTTTAGGTTTTGGGGTTTGGGTTGGGTTTGGGGTTTTAGTGGTCAGGGTTTAGGTTTGTGCTTTGTGGTTTGTAGTTTTAGGTTTAGGTTTGTGATTTAGGGTTTAGGTTTGTGGTTTTCAATTTGGGATTTAATTAGGGTTTAGGATTTTGGTTGGGTAGGTTTAGTGGTTTAGTTTATGGTTTTAGGATTAGGACTTTATTTACTTTGTATTTATTCCTTTTTTATTTTTTTATTTTGTTGGGTTTAAGGTGTAGGGTACTGTTTTGATTTGGTTTAGGTTTTAGTTTAGGTTTATTTTAAATTAAGTAAACCTCTGTGTTTTTTTTTAGGGTTTAGCTTTTAGGGTTTATGTTCTTTTAAATTTAAAACCGCAGTTTGGGTTATCTAGTTTATTCAATGTATTTTTATTTATTTTGGTTTATTTTATTTTTAATTTTTATTTATGTTTATTTTTTTATTTTAGTTATTTAATTTATTTATTTTAGTTTATTTATTTTAGTTTAGGGTTTCTTATTTTATTTTATTTTTAGTTATTAACTTTTAGTTGAGATTTATTTTATTTTATTTTTTTTTATGTTTCATTTTTTATTTTAATGTTTAGGTTTAGATTTTATTTTATTTTTTTAGATTTTAGGATTTTATTTTAGGTTTATCTTAGATTTTATTTTTTAGTTTAGGATTAGTTTATTTTAGTTTATTATATTTTATTTAGATTAGTTTAAGTTTGGTTTAGTTTATTTTATAGGCTTAAGTTTTATTTATTTTAGTTTAGGTTTAGGATTATTTTATTTTGTTTATTTTATTTTTATTTTAGTTTTAAGTTTTTTTTGATTAGGGTTTAGGTTTTATTTATTATTTATTTTTTGGTTTTTTTTAGGTTTTGGTTTTTATTTTTTTTAGGTTTATTTTATTTTTATTTTAGTCTTAGTTTTATTTTCTTTAAGTTTTATTCTAGTTTATTTTATTTTATTTAATTTAGGTTATTAATTATTTTATTATTTATTTTATTTTATTTTAGGTTTGTTTATTTCTTTTAGTTTTAAGTTTTATTTTATTTTATTTTATTGAGGTTTAGGTTTTATTTATTTTATCTTGTTTATTTAGTTTAGGTCAGCTTTGTGGTTTAGGCTTAGGTTGGGTTTTGTTTGTATTTGGCTAGTGGTCAGGCTCACTTTAGCTTGGGGATTTGTGGTTTTAGGTTGTGGTTTAGTGGTTTGGTGTTATAGGGCTTTTAAGGCTCAGAATTGGGCTCGAGTTTTAGTTTTGTGGTTTTTTTAAATTACAAACCGACAGTAGTTTATTTAGTTTATTTTTATTTATTTTAGTTGATTATATTTTTTTATTTTATTTAGGTTTACTTTTCTTTCTTTATTTAATTTATTAATTTATTTTAGGTTTATTTATTTTAGTTCATTTTTTTTTAGTTAGGTTTTGTTTATGTTTATTTTAGATTAGTTTATTTTATTTTATTTTAGGATTAGTCTATTTTTATTTTAGGTTTAGGTTTTTTAGGATTTTATTTTATTTATAGTTTATGTTTTATTTTAGGTTTTATTTATTAATTATTTAGGTTTATTTTATTTTATTTAGTTTAGTTTAAGTTTATTTATTTTAAGTTTAAGTTTAGTTTTATTTATTTTATTAGGTTTAGATTTTCTTTATTTATTTTTATTTATTTTATTTACTTTTTTGTTTAAGTTTTATTTAGTTTTATTTTATTTTATTTTAGGTTTATTTTATTTTATTTTATGTTTTTTTTTATTTTTTTATTTTAGTTGATTTTATCTTTATTTTAGTTTTATTTTATTTTAATTTTTTTTTTAGGTTTAAGATTAGTTTAGTTTAGGTTTAGGTTTTAGTTTATGTTTTTATTAATTATATTTTAATTTATTTTGTGTTTTTTTTTTATTTAAAATTTTTATTTAGTTTAGTCAGGTTTGGTTTTGGTGTTTAGTGGATCAGGGTTTGGGGTTTAAGGTTTTTCAGTGGTTTAGTTTATGATCAGTGTTTTTAGTTTGTTTAGTGATGGCCTAGGGTTAGGTTTAATGGTCAGGTTTTGGTTTAGCTGGGTTTAGTGTCTTTAGGGTTAAAATTAGTTTTATTATCCTTTAGGATTAGGGTTAGGGTGATTTTTTTAATTATTTAAAAGAAACCCCAGGTTTATTTAGTTTATTTTTATTTATTTTAGTTTATTTATTTTATTTAGTTTAGTTTATTTATATTTTATTTAAGTTTATTTTATTTATTATTTATTTTACTAGTTTTTTATTTTAGTTTATTAGGTTTTAGTTTAGTTTTGATTTATTTTTGTTTAGTTTTATTTTTTATTTTATTTTATTTTTATTTTATTTTTTTTAGGTTTAAGTTTATTTTATTTTTTTAAGTTTTAGGTTTCTTTTATTTTATGTTTATTTTAGGTTTTAAATTTAGTTTGCTTTAGTTTAGTTTATTCATCTTTATTTATTTTAGGTTTAGGTTTTATTTTATTAGTAAGTTTTGGTTATTTATTTTAGTTTAATTTATTTTAGCTAGGTTTAGTTTATTTTATTTTTATTTTAGGTTTTAGTTTTTTTTATTTAGGGTTTAGGTTTATTTAGGTTTATTGTTTGTTTATGCTTATTTAGTTTTTATTTTATTTTATTTTTTTTTTATTATTTTAGGTTTAGTCTTTACTTTATCCAAGTTTTTATTTTTAGTTTAGTTTAAGTTTTATTTATTTTATTTTATTTTAGTTTTTTATTTTATTTTATTCTTTTTTAGGTCTTTCAGTTTAGTTTTATTTAGTTCTTTTATTTTTATTTTATTTTATTTATTTTCTTTAGTTTAAATTTTATTTTTTATCTGAGATCTTTAGTTTAGATTTTAGATTTAGCTTTAGTGTGGGTTTATTTAGCTCTTTTGGTAGGGCTCATTTATGGCTAGTTTTAGGCCCAGGGTTTAGGTTTTGCTTCAGTGGTTTGGCTCAGTGGCTCAGGGTTTGTGGCTTTTAGTTTAAGGCCTAGGTTTCAATGTGATCCATGCTCTGATTTTGTGGTTTTGGGTTTGGGTAGGGTCATGGTTTAGTATTTGTGGATTTTAGGTTTAATGTTTCCTTAGGGTTTAGTTTAGGGTTTTAGGTTTGTGGTTAGTTATATGGTTTAAGGTTTAGGGGTTTAGGCTTTAGGGTTTGTGGTTTTAGGGTTTAGGATTAGTTTAGGTTTGGTTTATGGTTTTAGGGGTTTAGGGTTTAGGTTTAGGTTAGGGTTAGTGTTTAGATTTAGGGTTTGGGTACCAACCCCACCCTTATACAACCCGAATATGAAAGAATAATTATAACTATTAAATGCTATGAGGGTCTTCTTTCTTCATATCTCCATTTCTGATTTGGTTTCTTCTTTCATTTGGATGGTGCTTGCTTCAAAGGCATCACATGGCACTCTAGGACAAAGCCTTATGTCCAATGCTCATCCTAATCCCTCACATCACTATTCCTAAATCCTATTGCAAAAATTACATTTATGTGAGGAAAGTAAATCTAACTACACCCAAAAAATAGGTTTGCTAAATAAAATATAATCCCAAGGTTGTATTTATAATTTGGACTTAGACCCCTACACATGGGTAACTAAGCCCACTGTCCTAACTTGGATTATGCTTAAGGTTTTTAGCAACTTGCAAAAAGAGCATTCACATTAATTTTTAAGTATCCCTTAAGCATAATCCCTTGCAAAAAATATGATTAGGTTAATATTACCTATCATCTAGTCTACAAGCATACACCCTAATATCCAATCTAAAATAATACATCATAAAACAAAAAACATACATCACAAAGATACACCCTAACTTAGAGCTAGAAGTGGTGACTTAATTCTAATATGTGTATTAAGGCTTGTGTGGTATGTCTTGTTAGGCATTAGTGTTGTATTTTCTAAGTGTAGAAGGATTCAATTTAACATGGAAAGTTGATTTCACATGAAGTAGTTTAATTGATTTGAGAATTTTAATTTGTGTATTTTTTTTCATTTGATTACACTTAGCAACTAAGTGTTATAAAGAGAGGAAAAGAGGATTGCCCTCTTTCATCCCTACCTTAAGTCACTTTCTAAACTATTTTAATTTGCTTTAGTTCTCTTTAGTGAATGACTTACTAAATGATTTAATTAATCCTTAGTTTAGGTTCACTTTAAATAATCATATTCAAAATGAAAGGCATCTTAAGATTAATTTAATTGAATTACTACCACATGACATATATTAAATCATTCCTTTCCAACACATGTAACATGCATATGATTTAATCCTAAGTGTATACATGCAACATATTTTAGCACACTTAAATGATGAATGTATGTGTATGTTTAGAATTTATATCATATTTGATTGAATTATTTAAACATATTAATTTAAAACTTTACCCAAATACTTATACAAAAACATAAGAATGAAATTAAATAAGCATGTGCTATTGTTAAACCAGGAAAGTGAGGTAATCAAATGACCTCGTTGGAGCTAGCTAAAGCCTCGTATTCTTGGGATGTTCAAACTATATACTTATTTGCATTCAAACATATGTAAATTTGAATATAAGAACAAAAGAAGTAAGCTCCAAATCATATGGCTAATTAATTCGGCCACTTAGTTAATTATGAATGCATGCAATTTTAATGTGAAATGGGATTTCCATTCACTAACACACATACATATACATGTATAAAGATATCACAAGTGCATCATTGTTAAACCAAGGAAGTGAGGTAATCAAATGACCTCCTTGGGGCTAACTAAAGCCTCATATTCTAGGATGTCGACTATATACTTACTTTTCTTGGACACACATGGATATATATACATAAATGAGGGAAAGAAAACCATGCAAAGATTGTATATTTTTTTGATTGAATCATTTATATATATGTATTAAAGCTCTATCCAATATCTAATGTTGAAATACATAAGAATGAAATCAAATGGGTACATGCCATTGTTAAACTTTGGGAGTGAGGTAATCAAATGACCTTCTTGGGGCTAACTAAAGCCTCATGTTCCCGGGATGTCCAGACTATATACCCATTACCATTCAATCTTACATAAATCAACACATGAATAGAGGAAAGAGAACTCAACATTCATACACTTAAGCTATAAGCACATGCATTTCTTATGTATTTATAACTAGCATCATAACACATATTATTCTTTATTTATAAGATTTTGAAAAATACATTTGGATTTAATAGTGATAAAAGTCATGCATATATTAAATTAAATCAACACATGCAAGCTTACATAAAGGAAATCCATTTTATTTTACTTCATTTTGAAAAGATGGATGCATGAATTCAAATGACATACTAAATTTAACATGATTGGAAAGAGAAAAATCAAATATAAGCATGTGATTCATTCAACCAAACTAGTTCTTAAGGACAATCAAATCAAATAAGATTATTTAAAGCAAACCAAAGCTTCTTTATTAATTAAGTTTTGGATTTCATTTGATTTAAAGAGGACAAGAGAAATCATCACTTGTTGTTTTAAACCCATTCCCACATTAATGATTTGATGTAATTTAAAGAAATGTAATTAAGTTGATTTTATGGGTTAAGTTGAACCTTTAATTAGATGAATTAATTACCCTTACCTATGCCACTTTAAAGTAATTAACTAAATAATTATAGGCCAACATGATATGCATGGAAAATAAACTTGCAATGATCTAGAAATAAAGGGGCCTAATGCAATTGGCTCATGATTAATATTTAATTAGATTAAGTGAATTAATTACTCTTACAATTTTCCCATAAATGTGTACTAACCATAATTTCATTAAACTCCTTTAGGTTATTAAACACCTAAAGATCTACCCATTATTTAATTAATTAAGGTTCGATGTGATTATGATTTCAATTTACTTAAGTGATTTAAATAATTAGTTAAATCTAAATTAATTTCATTTTAAAAAAGGGTGAAATGAACTTAGGGAAAGGAGTCCCAACCCTATTCCTCAGTTCACTTACTGTTGAGCAATGATTAATAAACTTAATTAACTAATTTATTACTTAATCATTAATTAACTTAAAAGAGTAGTTAAGGCTTAGTTTGTCAATTTTCCTAATTAAGTGAGCAATAAATCCCAAAAAAATCATGGGAGACAGAGGTCATCCCATTAAATTAACCCACAAAATTTAGGATTAATTTCTCAAGTAATTAAGGATTAATTAAGCTAATAAATTTTATAATTAAACCTTAATTAATGTTCAAAATTAGTTAAGATCATTTTTAATTAATTCTATTCTTAAATACCTTTAAAATGGGTATTTATTTATATTTTTTATTTCTCTATGATTTTTTATTATTTTTAGAAGTTTCAGCCATTAAAAATGATTAATTAAGGCTAATTAAAGCTTAATACTATTGGTGCCACATGGCATGCTTTCCATGTGGTGTAGCAAGATTGGCTACGTAAAACTATCTGGCTCAATGCCTACGTGGCAGAGGCGGATGCATTTTCTCATCCCCCATTCAATCTAAGATCGGATGGGTATGATTAATCCAATAGCTTAATAGGATTAAATCAGATCGATCTAGTGGATCTAATCACGATCATCCGTTCCAATCACATGGAACAGATGGTGCGTGATCTAACATCATGCCAGTGAGGGAGAATGGAGTCCATCCACATTGGTCACTTGATCCAAGCTTACAATCTCGGATAAACTCCAAAAGGATCCACACCTTCACAACGCCGATTGGGGATCTACGATCAAGATTACACGAGATCAAGTTTTCTTCAAAATGCTCCAACCCATATTTGCCTAAGGATCAGTTTCGGAAGCATACCTCATTGGAGCTCAAATCTGGCAGCTCGAATGATTGTGGAAACTTCATCTAGTAGAGATAAAGCCCTATTGAGCAGCAATGGGTCAATTCCTCGATGTTTACTCGAAAGGCCATGAACTGATAATTTGGAGCTCAGCTTTGATCGAAGTCCCACCTCTAGTGCTGAGGAAGCTTGGGAGATGGTTCGTTCTTGCTCGACGAGGCCTAGGGAAGGTGCATGCAAAGTTAATTTTTATGTAGCTAGGGCTCTAAAGAATGATTTTTGTGTGTGTTTGACTAGAAATGAGAGGGTGTTTACCCTCAACGCCCCCACCACCCCCCATCCCCCTTCATGTTGATCGGACATTAGGATCGGGCTTGGCTTGTAGTGGTCATCAGACCATCTCAACAGTGGGTGGAGGAGGGAGGTGAGTTGGCTCAATTTGGTTGGTTGAAGGTGTGGAGGTGGCTGAGGAGGAATCATGGGTGTCTTATGGGTTTCAAATGCTCCAATGGGGAGGGTGAGGTGATTTCACATCCCATGGGTCATGGCCGACCAACACACCAGGTCAAGTTGGGCGGTCTAGGTGGACCATTGGGAGAGTACCAAGTGGAGGTTTGGAAAAGATCACTTACATGGGTGATTTTTCTCATGTGATGCCATTGACCCAAGGGTAGAATGGTCATTTGGTATTGTATTTGATTTGGGCAAATTTGAAATGAGCCAAAAGTGGTTAGCCCAAACTTCAAGTCAATTGGAATTGATTATGTTAGGTTTGGCTCAATTTGACTCATTTAGGTCAAATTATGTTGGGTTGGGTCAAGTTGACCAATTGGTCAAATTAGGTCAAACCAAGGATTAGGTCAAGTTCATATGATTATTTGGGATTTTTTGGTTCAATTGGTTTGGTTTAGTTTATCTTAGATTTGATTTTGGCTCATTTGAATTCATTTGGGTCAAATGGGTTAAGTTGACCAATTTGACCAAATTGTCCAAATTGGCTTGGGTTTAGTTGACCAATTGAAGATGATTGTAGGCTTTGGTTTCAATTAATTTGGATTTGGTTTTGATTTAGGCCAATTGAACCTTTTCAATTTGGGCTAAGTAGATCAATTAGGTTCAATTGGGTCCAATCATGGCTTTGGTAAAGTTCAACAATCAATTTGGAATGAACTTGAGCAGTTAGCTGCAATCAATTTGGTTTATATTTTGATTTGACCCAATTTGCTCTTTTAAGTCAATTTGGGTCAACTTGGGTCAAGATGGCCAATTGGGTTTGGTTTGACTCAATTGAAGGTCAAGTCATATTCAAATATTGATTTGATTTGGTATGAATCATTGGTTTCAAGGGATTTGGCTTAGGTTGCAATTTGGCTAGTTTGGGTTCATATGGGTTAAGGGGTTGACTTGGTCAAATATCCAAGTTGACTTGGTTTGACCTAATTTGTGACAATTGATCAACCTAGGGTGATCAATAATCATGATGGGAGGTTTTGATGGGTTCAATCCAATTTGTATTAGAACTTGGCTCAAATAGGTCAAATTGGCCACTTTGGGTTAAGTGGACTAATTGGGTTTAGTTAGCTTGATTTTAGGTTGAGTTTGATTTAGTTGAGTTTATATATGGATTTGGGATTGATATATAAATTCAATTGCAATTGGGTTGGGTTCAAATGGGTTTTGGTTCATTTTAACATTTCAAGTCAAAAGTTAAGTTGGTTTGACTTGGGTTGATTTTGGTTTGGCTTGATGATTGTAGATTTCATTTATATTTGTGAATATGATTGAAGGTATGATCGATTCATAAGAAAATCAATTTAATTTTGGATTTGGAATGAAGGAATTTGGCTAAGTCCATGGAGTTGGGTCATATGGCTTAGGTTTGGATTTTGATTTGGTTTGATTTAGTTTTAATGATTTAAATGTATATTTCATTTAAATTTATGATGATGATTGAAAATATGATTGATTTATGAGAAAATCAATTGAGTTTGACTTGATTTGGATTAAGATTTTACTAAGTCCATGGGATAGGTCATATGGCTTAGGAAGGGTTTTTATTTAGTTTGATTTAGTTTTGATCATTTAAATGTTTGATTTGATTTATATTTAGAAAGATGATTGAAGATATAAATTTATTATGAAAATCAATTGATTTTATTGATTTGGATTAAGATTTGGCTAAGTCCATGGGATAGGTCATATGGCTTAGGAAGGGTTTAAAGTTTGGATTTGATCATGGGCTTCAATCATTTAGTTTTGGAATTTGGGTTTGGATTTGGATTTGGATTTGATGCTTCAATTGAACTTGAGGTTTGGTTTGAGAAGGTGAACATGTATTGGTTGGGTTGAAAGGTAGGTAGATTATCCGATCCCAAAGGCACAATCCTATGG
The DNA here is from genome assembly GCA_021442155.1 of Cymbidium sinense. Classification (NCBI taxonomy): domain Eukaryota; kingdom Viridiplantae; phylum Streptophyta; class Magnoliopsida; order Asparagales; family Orchidaceae; genus Cymbidium; species Cymbidium sinense. The sequence goes on along the minus strand of CM038214.1, from coordinate 335,081,101 downwards.
TTAACCCTTCAAAGTCTTTAGGCTTAGGTTAAGTGTTTACCTAATTGTTAGAAGTGTCTTATGATTATGGAAGTCTTAGTGTATAGAAAACTCCTAAGTCTAAGATGGGAAGTTGAATCCACACTCCAAAAGTGAGGTCAACTGGCCTTTGGCTCTATAGTGTTGCCCTTGGAGATAGATGATTGGAAGACTGAAGCCAAGTTTTATATTATAGACTTAGATACATCTTTCAATGCTTTGCTTGGGAGACTATAGATACATGAGAACAACATAGTTCCATCCTCTCTACATCAGTGTATGAAGTTTGTGAGAGGTGGGATCATCTACTATGTTTAAGGAGATCTCAAGACATTTATAGTTTAAGAGGTCGGCATATATGAGGATGCGGCTTACTACCTCCCTCAAAATCAATAAGTCTATTCTCACGAACTTGGCCAAAGTTAAAAAAAAGAAAAAAAAAGAAAGATAAATAGAAAAAGAAAAGGAAAGAGAAAATAAAAAATTAAATAAAATTTTTAATGATCATAACTCGAAATTAGCTTATGATAAATTTAATAAAACTATTTTTGTGCCTAAATATAACTTAAATGTTGATATTAGGTCAGATTTTTTTGAATCTTTTGATGTTCTAAAAGATTACTTCTCATTACGACCATGACAAAAATACTAATAATGTTGAAAAAGATGGTTTTGCTAACAACCTCTATGTACATGAGAATATGCTTTATTATGGCTAATTTAAAATTTAAATGATGATTCATTCTCTATCAAGGTCTATTCTGCTTCTTTGACATTAATTGATGAGAATGGGGATTTAAATGATAACTTGAATGTGGCTGAAATTCTTGAGCACTAATTAGACATTGGTAATTGTGCTTTGAATGGTATAATTTCTTCTCCTTCCCTAAATTTAAGATTGATCTTCATTCTAATCCATTTTCAACAAAATGTTGATTTGGAAGAGGGAAGTTGTGATTAGAGATGTTATTCTGATCCTTATCCTAATGTCTCAATCTATCTCGATGATGACACTTTGGATAAAATAGAAAAATCCAAACTATCCTTAAAAGGGAAACTAAAAACTCTAAGATGTAACCTCCTACTCTTGCCAGATCTACTAGATCTGGAACCTCTTCACATAAATAATGTGTTGTTTTAATTTTGTACTTAAAAGAGGATTTGTTATTCTTTCTCTCTCTCTGTCTCTCTTTATTATATATCATTAATTTCCTTTTTTTTATTTATGTTTAATTCTTTTTTGAAATGTTAGAGGATTGGTACCCTCATTGTTCATAATCATATTAGAAATCTCTATAAAATTAACAATATCTCTTTACTTATTGCTATTGAACCCCTTATACATGCTGATAAAATCAATCATGTTGTTAGAATGCTTGGCTTTAGTAATTTTTCTCTAACATCAATAATAAAATTTAGTACTTTTAAAATAGCTTCTTAAATGTTTTAATGTTAGATGATCTAGAACAAGTTGTCAATGCTCAAATTTCTTTTGGTGACCCTTGTGTGCTGGGTCTTTTGTTTATGTTTCTGCAATAGAGCTGGTCGAAATGTTCTTTGGGAGAATTTGAGAAGGTTTGCTTTTTCTATTAACAAACCTTGGTTGGTATATTCTTCAGAAAGAAGGAGTGGTTGCTCTCCTAATATTCATTATATGGAAGAATTTTTTAATATGATTCTTGATTATAATCTTTTTTACAATGGTTTTAAAGGCTCTAATTATACTTGGCAACACTCTAAGCACTAGCAACATTTAGAAAAAAATTCTTTTAAAATCTCATTGGATTAATCAATGGCCTCTTACCTCTGTTGACCATTTTAGTAGAACTTTATCTGATTATGCCCCACTTTTGGTTTATGTTAAAGAAGACTCTAAAATATTAAACATCTCTCCCTCTTTTAGATTTCAAAATATGTATATTCAACATTTAGATTTTCTTAAAGTCATTTCCATTAATTGGATTGCCCCTTCACACTCTGATAATTCGATTAGGGGTATGAATAGAATATGGTTTATGCTTAAAAGGCTCAAACAAAATCTGGTTTGGTGGAATAAACATTATTTTAAAATTTTTTTTTCTAATATTAAAAACATGGAACTTTTGGTTTGTGATCTTGAAAATGATGTTTTCACTCACTCTTCTAAGCTTAAGTATTTGAATGAAGCTAAAGATAAACTTGTTAATTATCGAATATGGAAGAGACTATTGGCGGAAAAAGGCTAGAAAACATATTGTTAATGGGGAGAATACCATGTATTTTCATGATTTATTTAATAAAAAGAGACCTTTAAATTATATCCAAAAAATTAAAAATGATATTGGAGATTGGATCATTTATATTAATGTTATTAAAGATTATGTTATTAACCACTTTAGAAATATCCTTAATAAAAACCACTCTTATGAAGCTTTTTCTAATTCACATTTAATCCCCTCTATTATTACCAATGATGATAATCATTGACTTACTAAGTTGCCTACTGAAGATGAGATTGGTAAAGTTCTCAATAGCATGAACTTTGATTTCCTTGCTAGTCTGGAGGGTTATATGGCTCAATTTTTTCCAAATTATTAGTCTATTATTAAGCATGACTTAATTGAAGCTATTGTTGATTTTTTTTATTGGTAATCCTCTCCTTAAATATTTTTCAAGCACTTCCATTATTCTCATACCTAAAAAGATAATCCAGTTCTTGGAGTGATTTCAGACCTATTAGTCTTTGCACTTTCTTTAAAAAATTGATTTATAAAACTTTTACTAATAGACTTAGTCCTTTACTTTTAAAAATTATCTCTCTCAATCAAACTAGTTTTATTAGAGGGAGATCTATATTTGATACCATTCTGCTTGCTTAATAGCTTATTCATGATTTGGATGTTCCAACTAGAGGTGGTAACATCCTTTTCAAATTAGATATTTCTAAATCTTTTGATAATATCTGTTAGGATTACCATTTAAATATCCTACATTTATTTGGGTTTTTTAAATAATTTCATTAACCTTATTAAAAATTATATTAATAATGCCGAGTTTTCTATTCTTTGTAATGGTGAAGCTTTAGGCATCTTCCCTTTTTTCATGGATTGAGACAAGGAGGTCCTTTGTCCCCTTATTTATTTATTATTATAGTCGAATACCTTTTTAGGAGTTTAAATAATTTATTCAATAACAATCCGAGCATGTACTTTAAAATTCTTGGTGGTAGCCTGTTCTCATCTTAGCTTTACTGATGATTTCATTATCTTTTTATGCATCTTTTTCATCATATGTCAGAAGACTTAAGAAATTTTTAAATAATTTTGGT
>CM038214.1:334805399-335077676 GCA_021442155.1 Cymbidium sinense | reverse complement strand
GTTGTCTACCTCTTGTAGGCCAAGCGCATTATTGATTAATTTCTCAAATATTTTGATGGTAAAGCCCTTAAGCATGAAGGTGGCTGGGCCATGGATATTCTTGCAAGGAATCTCAATGGCATGTTGGTCGGACAGTTGTGTTTCACATTCCTGTTCATGTTGCGCCACATGGGAATGTAATCAACAAGGGACTCGTTGAGTTTTTATTTCTCTACAATGAGGTTGCCTACAATCACACTATGTTGAGAAACAATAAAGCTCTTAATGAAGAGGTTCTCTAACTCAGCAAAAGTCTTCACCGAACTGTTGGGTAGTTCGACGCACTAATCAAATGCAACACCTAACAGATTGCTAACGAAAAGGCGAAAGAGGAGTGTGTTGCTACCACTAGTGTTGTAACAACGGGCTCTAAAGTGTGCAATGTGTTATGATGGGTTCCAACTACAATCAAAGATCTTGAAGGATGGTGGCATAAAACCCTAAATAAAATAAAAGCTAAATAAAAATCTAAACCTAAACAATAAACCTAAAAAAAGTTAAAATAAACCTAAACCTAAAATAAATAAAATAAAATAAACATAAACCTAAACTAAATTAAACTAAACTAAAATTAAAAAAACCAAAACCTAAACACAAAATAAACTAAACTGAAACCCTAAACTAAATAAAATAAAATAAACTAAAAATAAACCTAAACCTAAACTAAAAAAAACCTAAAAATAAACTTAAAATAAAAGCCTAAAACCTAAACCTAAAAAAGTGAAATAAAAACCCAAACATAAACCTAAAAATAAAAAAATAAAACCTAAACCTAAAATTTAAAATAAAAATAAAACTAAACTAAAAAATAAACATAAACCTAAAAAATAAACTAAAATAAAAAACCTAAATAAAAATAAATATAACAAAAGTAAATAAACTAAACTAAATAAAAATAAAAAATAAACTAAATAAAAATAAAAAATAAAATAAAATAAAATAAATAAAAAATAAACCAAATAAACCTAAACTTGCAGGTTCACTTAAATTTAAAATAAAACCCTAAACCCTAAACCCTATACCATAAATCCTAAACCCTAAATCCTAAACCCTAAATAATAAAACTAACCCTAAACCTTAAACCATAAACCTACAACCCTAAACCCTAAAAAACCCTAAACCTTAAACACTAAACTAACCACGAACTCACTAAACCCTAAACTAAAATCCCTAACCCTAAACAGACCCTAAAACCCTAAACCCTAAACCCTAAACAACCCTTAAACTAACCCTAAACCCTAAGCTAACCTAAACCTAAAACTAAATAAAATAAAATTAACTAAAATAAACCTAAACCTAAATTAAAATTAAACTCTAAAATGAACCTACAACAAAACAACAAGCCTTAATCCCACTGGGTGGTTAGGCTACATGAATCCTGCGTCTCCATTTGTGTCCTATTATGTGTCAAATTCTCATCTAATTCAAGTATACTAAGATCATTATTTATACATCTTAACCAAGTCTTTTTTGGGTCTACCTCTACCTTTCTTAACATAAGGCAAATCTAATGCATCTACTCTCTAATCGGTCATGGACGGTACGCTTTATGTGGCCAAACCATCTAAGGCGACTCTCCCTAATCTTATCTACCACTGGAGCTACTCCAACTTTTCCCGAACATACTCATTTTGCATTCTATCTCTAAGAGTAAAGCCACTCATCCACCTAAGCATCCTCATCTCTGTAACACTTAACTTAGTCTTATGCTTCTCTTTTATTGGCCAACATTCTGCACCATAAGTCATTGCAGGTCTTACCACCATCTTATAAAATTTTCCCTTAAGTTTAAGTGGAACTTTTCTATCCCATAATAGGCCAGATGCATTCCTCCACTTCAACCATCCAACTTGAATTCTACTAATAACATCTCTCTATTTCACCATCATTTTGGACAATAGAGCCTAAATATCGCTCACTCTTATTAATAACTTGATCACCTAAAGTCACAACACTATCACTAAAACTTCTACAACTAAAATTACACTCCATATATTCAGTTTTAGATCTACTTAAACGAAAACCTTTAGACTCTAAAGTTGACCTCCATAAATCAAGTTTACGTTGGACTCCTCTCTAGTCTTATCAACAAGAAGAATGTCATCGACAAAAGCATACACCAAGGTACATCTTCTTGTAAATGCCTCATAAGCACATCCATAACTAAAGTAAAAGATAAGGGCTTAATGTTGATCCTTGATGTAATCCAATGAAATAGGAAAATATTTTGTCAATCCTCCTTGTGTTTGGACACAAGTAACTCTAGTATACATATCCTTAATAACTTGAATATAACCAATATTAACTCTTTTCGTTCTAGAACTCTCTCAAAGAACATCTCTTGAGACTTTATCATAAGCTTTCTCTAAATCAATAAATATCATATGTAGATCCTTCTTACTTTCTCTATGCTTCTATCAACCCTCTTAACAAATGTATAGCATCCATAGTAGATCTACGGCATGAAACCAAAGCGATTGTGAAACTTACGTATCACATCGTAATAACAATTACTCTCTCCCATAGTTTTAATGTATGACACATTAACTTAATTCCTCTATAATTTGCACACTCTTGTGCATCACCTTTATTCTTAAATATAGGAACCAATAGACTCTTTCTCCACTCATCGGCATCTTTTTAGTCTTTAAAATAACATTAAAAGATTTGTAAGCCAAGAAATTCCTTGATCTCTAAACATTTCCACACATCTATTGGAATATTATCGGTCCTACACTTTTCCACATTTCATTTTCTTTAAAGCTTCACTAACTTCAGATTTACTAATCTGACGATAGAAAATGAAATACTCTATTATTGTTTAGGGTATTAAGGTTGCTAAAATCAATCGTACTTTCAGATCCTTCATTGAAAAGTTTATCAAAATATCTCATCCACCTATTTTCAATATCTTTTCTAAGAAAAGCACTTTATTATTTTCATCCTTAATACCCACTTGAACTATGTCTTTACTTCTCCTATCTCTTTGCTTGGCTAACTTATACATACAATCTTTCACCTTCTTTGGTATCTAAAATGAACCTAAAAAAACAAAATAAAAACCTAAACCTAAACCTAAACCTATAAATAAAATATAAAACCTAAACGTAAAATTAAAATAAAAATAAAACTAAACTAAAAAATAAACATAAACTTAAACCTAAACTCAAAAAATAAACTAAAATAGAAAACCTTAACAAAAATATATAAACCTAAAATAAATAAATTAAACTAAATAAATAGTAAAATTAAACCTAGATAAAAAGAAAAATAAAATAAACTAAAATAAATAAAAAATAAACTAAATAAACCTAAACATACCGGTTTAATTTTTTTTTAAAAAATACTAAACCCTAAACCCTAAATCCCAAGGTAACCCTAAACCCTAAAAACCCCAAAACCCTAAAGCCTAAATGCTAAACCCTAAACCCCAAATCCTAAACCCTAACCCTAAACCCTAGAGCCTTAAATCCGAAAACCATGAACCCTTAACCCTAAACCCTAAACCCTAAAAACCTAAAAACCTAAACCTAAACTAAATAAAACCTAAAAATAAAATAAATAAAAAACAGAAACTTAAATAAATGAAAAAAAATAAAAACCTAAGCTAAAACCTAACCTTAACCTAAAAAAAATAAAAATAAACTAGTAAAAATAAACTATAACAAAATAAATAATAACTTAAACTAAATAAATAAAATAAAATAAAGAATAAAAGCTAAATAAAATAAAAATAGACTTAAAATAAAATAAAATAAACCTAAAATAAAATAAAATAAAAACTAAATAAAACCAATAAACAAAAACCTAAAAATAAATAAATAAATAGAATTTAAACCCTAAACTAAAAAAAATCTAAACCTAAAATTAAAATAAAATAAAATAAAATAAAATTTACCTAAACTTAAACTAAAATAAATGAAACCTAAACCTAAACATAAAATAAATAAAACCTAAACATAAACTAAATAAAATATAATAAACTAAAAACAAACCTAAACCTAAACAAAAAATAAAACCTAAAAATAAACCTAAAATAAAAGCTAAAACCTAAACCTAAAAAAATAAAATAAAAACATAAACCTAAACCTAAAAATATAAAATAAAATCGAAACCTAAAAAATAAAATAAAAATAGAACCAAATTAAAATAAAAAACCTAAACTAAAATAATTAAACCTAAAATAAATAAATTAAACTAAGTAAAAATAAAATTAAATCCTAAATCAAAATTAAAAATAAAATAAACTAAAATAGAAAATAAACTAAATAAACCTATGAGTTTACTTAATTTTAAAATAAATAAATAAATAAATAAAACACTAACCCTAAACACTAAACCCTAAAACCAATCCTAAAACCTAAACTCTAAACCTTAACCTACCTAAAACCATAAAACCCAACCTAAAACCATACCACACCCCGCTTACCCTACCCCAAACCTCTACCAACCCAACCCTAACCACCCACTTCTAAACCTAAATCCTAAACCCTAAATCCTAAAACCACCTAAAACCTAAACCCCAAACCCTCCCTCTAAACTAAACCCTAAACCAAATCTAAACTAAATAAAACCAAAATAAATAAAAAAATTAAACTAATAAAATAAATAATAAAACCTAAAGTAACCTAAACCTAAATCTAAACTAAAAAAAACTAAAAACTAAACTAAAATCAAATAAATTAAAACCTAAACTAAACTAAAAATTAATGTAAACCTAAACATAAAAAACATTAATAAAATAAAACTAAACGTAAAATAAAAATAAAATAAACCTAAATTAAAATAAAATAAAAACTAAATAAAAACCTAAACAAATAAAATAAACCTAAAAATAAATAAAAAATAAAAACCTAAACACTAAACTAAAAAAAAATAAACCAAAAATGAATAAAATAAAATAAACCTAAACTTAATCTAAAATAAACTAAGCTAAAATAAATAAAACCTAAACTTAAACCAAAAATAAACTAACTTTATGCTCTAAACTAAATAAAATCAAATAAACTAAAAATAAATCTAAACCTAAACAAATAAATAAAACTTAAAAATCAACCTAAAATAAAAACCTAAGACTGAAACCTAAAAAAATAAAATAAAAGCCCAAATCTAAACCGACAAATAAAAAAAATAAAACCTAAACCTAAAAAATAAACCTAAGACTAAATAAAAAATAAAAACCTAAAATAAACAAAATAAAATAATCCTAAACTTAAACTAAAATAAACTAAACTAAAATAAATAAAACCTAAACGTAAAATAAACTAAACTTAAACCCTAAACTAAATAAATCAAATAAATTGAAAATAAACCTAAACAAAAAAAATAAAACCTAAAAACAAACCTAAAATAAAAACCTAAAATCGAAACCTAAAAAAATAAAATAAAAACCTAAATCTAAACCTAAAAATAAAAAATATAACCTAAACCTATAAAATAAAATAAAAATAAAACTAAACTAAAAAATAAACATAAACCTAAGCCTAAACCTAAACACTAAACTAAAATAAAATCTTAAACTAAAATAAACAAACGTAAAATAAATAAACTAAACTAAAGATAAATAAAAAATAAACCTAAATAAAAATAGAAAATAAAGAAAAAAATAAACTAAATAAAAATAAAAAATGAACCTAAATATAATGAAAAAAAATAAACTAAAATTAATAAAAAAAATAAACTAAATAAACCTAAACTTAGTGTTTACTTAATTATTTTTTAAAAAAAAAAACCCTAAACCCTAAACCCTAAACCCTAAAACCCTAAACCTTAAAGCCTAAATAGTAAACCCAATACCCAAAACCCTATACCCTCTCTGAACCATAAACCCTAAAACCCTAAAACCTAGACCCTAAGCACTAAACCATAAAAACCTAGAAACCTACACCTAAACTAAATAAAACATAAAAATAAAATAAATAAATAAATCTAAACCTAAATCAATTTAAAAAATTAAATAAAATGAAAACCTAAACCAAAACTTAAAAATAAAATAAAATAAACTAATAAAAATTAACTAAAATAAAATAAATAATAACCTAAACTAAACTAAACTAAAAATAAATAAAATAAACCAAAGAATAAAAAACCTAAATAAATAAAAACTAAACGTAAAATAAAAATAAAATAAATAAAATAAATAAAAAATAAAGATAAAATTGAATAAAATAAAAACTAAATAAAAACTTAAACTTAAAAGATAAACCTAAAAAAACCCTAAAATAAATGAAAAATAAAACCTAAACCCTAAACTAAAAAAACTAAAGCTAAAATAAAAATAAAATAAATAAAATAAAATAAACCTAAACCTAAACAAAAAAAAACTAAAAAAATAAATAAAACCAAAACTTAAACCTAATATAAATAAAACCTAAACTTAAACCTAAACTAAATAAAGTAAAATAAACTCAAAATAAACCTAAACCTAAACTAAGAAATAAAACCTAAAAATAAACCTAAAATAAAAACCTAAAACCTAAAACAAATAAAATAAAATAAAAACCTAAACCTAAACCTAAAAATAGAAAATAAAACTGAAACCTACAAAATAAAATTAAAATAGAACTAAACTAAAATAAAAAACCTAAACTAAAGTAAATAATCCTAAAATAAATAAATTAAACTAAATAAAAATAAAATTATACCTAAATCAATATTAAAAATAAAATAAACCAAAATAAAAAAATAAACTAAATAAACCTGAACCTATGAGTTTACTTAATTTAAAATTTAAAAATTTAAAATGCTAACCCTAAACATTAAACCCTAAAACTATCTCTAAAACCTAAAATCTAAACCTTAAACTTACAAACCTAAACCGTAAACCCTAAACCCTAAAACTTACAACCCTAAACCCTAAACCCTAAACCCAAGCCCTAAACCCTACAACTACAAAAACCAACTAAATCCCAAACCCTAAATCGACCCTAAACCTAAACCCTACCCTAAACCCTAAAAACCTAAAACCAAACAAAACCCTAAAGTAAAACTTAAAAACCTACAAAATAAAATAAAACTTAAACCTAAACTAAAAAATTAAATAAAACTTAAACCTAAAAAATAAAATAAAACTAAAATAAAAAATAAATGTAAACCTAAATCTAAACCTAAAAACTAAACTAAAATAAAAAGACCTAAAATGAAATAAATAAACTAAACTAAATAAAAATAAAAAACAAACCTAAATAACAATTCAAATTAAAATAAAATAAAATAAAGAAAAAATAACATAAATAAATCTAAACCTTCTGGTTTACTTAATTAAAAAAAAAACCTAAACCCTAAACCCTAAGCTAACACTAAACCCTAAACCCTAAACCATAAATCGTAAACCCTAAACCCTAAATCCTAAAAAAAACCCTAAACCCCAAACTTTGCCCAACCAACCTAATAAACCCTAAACCTTAAACCATAAATACTAAAACCTAAACCCTAACCCAGAACCCTAAACCTTAAACCCTAGAAACCTAAAATCTAAAACATAAAATAAAAATGAAACTCAACAAAAAAATAAACCTAAACCTAAACCTAAACTTAAAAAATAAACTAAAATATAAATCCTAAACTAAAATAAATAAACCAAAAACAACAAACTAAACTAAATAAAAAAATAAACCTAAAGAAATAAAAAATAAATAAAACTAAATTAAATAAATTATAATCCCAAAAAAATCCTTAAATGTAAACCAAACTGGTTTGCTTTTTAATAAAAAAGTACTAAACCCTAAATCCTAAATCACCCTCACCTACACACTAAACCCAAAAATCCTAAACCCTAAAAACCCTAAAGCTTAAACACTAAATCCTAAACCCTAAACCCTAAACCCTAATGATAAACCATAACCCCTAAAATCGTAAACCCTAAACCCTAAACCATAAAAACCTAAAAAACTAAACCTAAAAAATAAAATAAAAATAAAACTCAACTAAAAAATAAATTAAAATAAATAAAGTAAACTAAAAAAAAACCTAAATAAAAATAAAAAATAAAATAAACTTTAATAAATAAAAAATTAACTAAGTTAACTAAATGAACCTAAACCTACCGATTTACTTAAAATTTTTTTCAAAGTAGAAACCCTAAACCCTAAATCTTAAACACTAAACTCTAAACCCAAAACCTTAAACCCTAAACCCTTAACCCTAAACACTTATCCTAAACCCTAAAGCCTAAACACTAAAACTAATCTTAAACCTTACACCTTAAACACTAAAAAACCTAAACCCAAAACACTAAAAACCCTAAACCCTGAGCCTAAAACTTAAACCCTAAACCCCAAACTCTAAACCCTACACCCTAACCCTAAACCTAAAACTGTAAACCTTAAACACTAATCTATAAACACTAAACCTTAAAAACCCTAAACCCTAAAGCCTGAATGCTAAACCCTAAACCCTAAACCCTAAACCCTAATGCTAAACTAAAACCCCTAAAACCCTAAACCATAAAACTCTAAATCCTAAACCCTAAATCTTAACCCCTAAAAACTTAAAAACATAAACCTAAAAAATAAAATAAAAATAAAACTAAACTAAAAAAGAAACCTAAACTTAAAAAATAAGCTAAAAGAAAAAACCTATACTAAAATATATAAATCTAAAATAAATAAACAAAACTAAATCTAATTTAAATAATAAACCTAAATAAAAATAAAAAACAAAATAAACTAAAATAAATAATATGTAAACTAAGTAAAATAAATAAATACTTATTTTGTTTAAACCATAACCCTAAATCCTAAAAATACCCAAAACCCTAAAAAACTTATGCTAAATCACAATCCAAAATCTTTAAATCCTAAACTAACCCTAAAATATAAACTACAGACCCTAAACTTATAATCCTAACCTTTCCCTAAACCCTCCACTCCTAACCCTACCACTCCACACCCCACCCCAACCTACCTATAACCTCCATACTAAACTCTAACTCCTAACTACCTTAAACTACCAAACCCTAAACTAAATAACCACTAAACCTAAAAACCTAAACCACTCCTAAACTCTTAAAACTGAACCCCAACTGACCTACCCAAACTAATCCCAAACCCTAAAACCTAAAATGTAAATAAAAAATAAAACCTAAAATAAAATAAATAAAACCAAACTAAATAAAATAGAAAATAAAAAAATAAATAAAACCTAAAACTAAACCTAAACCTAAACCTAAACATAACCCTAAACTTAAAAATAAAAATTAAAGCTAAAATAAAATAAATAAAAACCTAAACTATAAAATAAATTAAACCTCAAAATAAAATTAAAATCAAATGAAAATAAAACTAAAATAAACCAAAATAAAATAAAACTAATTAAAACCTAAATATATAACCTAAAATAAACCTAAAATAAAACCTAAAAATGAAAAAAAAAATTAAAACCTAAACTTCAAACTAAAAAAAAACCTAAACCTAAAATAAACAAAATAAAATAACCCTAAACTTAAACTAAAATAAATAAAACTTATACCTAAACCAAACTAAAAAATAAAACTTAAAAATAAAACCTAAAAATAAACCCAAAATAAAACCTAAATCTTAAACCTAAAAAAATAAAATAAAAACCTAAACCTAAAAATAAAAAATAAAACCTAGTCCTAAAAAATAAAATAAAAATATAACTAAACTAAAAAGTAAACCTTATCCCAAACCTAAAAAAATAAACAAAAAAGATCATAAACTAAAATAATAAACCTAAATAAATAAACTAATCTAAATAAAAATAAAAATAAACCTAAATAAAAATAAATAAAATAAACTAAAATAAATAAAAAATAAACTAAATAAACATAAACCTATAATTTTACTTAATTTAAAAAGAAATAAATAAATAAACCCTAACCCTAAACCCAAAAACCTAAAACTAGCACTAAACCCTAAACCCTAAGACCCTAAACCTTAAACCCTAAACCCTAAACCCTAAACCTATAACCTTAAAACCTACAACCCTAAACCCTAAACCCTAAACCATAAACCTCAAACACTAAACCCTAAATGCTAATCCCTAAGAACCTAAAAACCAAATCCTAAACTAAATATACCTAATAAATAAAATAAATGAAAAACTAAACCTAAATATAATAAAAATAAAATAAAATAAAAACCATAACTAAAACTTAAACCTAAACCAGAACCTAAACCTAAAAATAAATAAAATAAAAAATAAAAACAAAACTAAAATAAAATAAATAAAAAACTAAACTAAACTAAAAAATAAAATAATCATAAAAATAAAAAAATTAAATAAAATCAAACCTAAATGTAAAATAAAAATAAAATAAAATAAAACTAAATAAAAACCTAAACCTTAAAAATAAACTTAAAAATAAATAAAAAAATAAAACCTATACCCTAAACTAAAAAAATAACCTAAACATAAAGTAAACAAAATAAACCTAAACTTAAACCTAAACCTAAACCTAAAATAAACTAAACCCAAACCCAAAACTAAATAAAATAAAATAAATGAAAAATAAACCTAAACCTAAACTAAAAAAAATAAAACCAAAATACACCTAAAATAAAAAAATGTAAAAAAAAAAAATAAAATAAATAAAATATAAATAAAACCTAAACCCTAAACCTAATAATAAATAATAAAACCTGAACCTAAAAAAGAAAATAAAAATAAAACTAAACTAAAAAAAGAAACATAAATATAAACCTAAACCTAAAAAAATAAAAAATAATAAAATAAACTAAATTGAAATAAATAAACATAAATAAATAAATAAACTAAATAAAATAAAAATAAACCTAAATAAAATATAAAATAAACTAAATAAACTAAATAAACCTAAACTATCTTTACTTAAACTTTTAAAAAAAACCTTAAACCATACACCCACATTAAAAAACTAAACCTAAACCTATTGAATAAATGAACCCTTAATCTACAACCCTGAACCCTAAACCCTAAACCCTAAAACCTACAACCCAAAACCCTAAACCATAAACCCCAAACCCTAAACCAAAAACCCTAAACCCTAAGACCCTAAACCTTAAACCCTAAACCCTATAACTAAACCTCCATAACCCTAAACCCTAAACCCTAAACTGTAAACCTCAAACACTAAACCCTAAATGCTAATCCCTAAAAACCTAAAATCCTAAATCAAAACTAAATAAATTTAATAAATAAAATAAATGAAAAACTAAACCTAAATATAATAAAAATAAAATAAAAATAAAAACCATAACTAAAACTTAAACCTAAACCTGAACCTAAACCTAAAAATAAATAAAATAAAAAATAAAAACAAAACTAAAATAAAATAAATAAAAACCTAAACTAAAATGAAAAATAAAATAAGCATAAAAATAAAAAAAATTAAATAAAATCAAACCTAAATGTAAAATAAAAATAAAATAAAATAAAAACTAAATAAAAACCTAAACCTTAAAAATAAATTAAAAATAAATAAAAAAAATAAAACTTATACCCTAAACTAAAAAAATAACCTAAACATAAAGTAAACAAAATAAACCTAAACTTAAACCTAAACTAAAATATATAAAACCTAAACCTAAACCTAAAATAAACTAAACCCATACCCTAAACTAAATAAAATAAAATAAATGAAAAATAAACCTAAACCTAAACTAAAAAAAATAAAACCAAAAAATACACCTAAAATAAATCCTAAACCTAAAAAATAAAATAAAAACATAAACCTAAATATAAACAAAACCTAAACCCTAAACCTAATAATAAATAATAAAATCTGAACCTTAAAAAGAAAATAAAAATAAAACTAAACTAAAAAAGAAACATAAAAAGAAACCTAAACTTGAAAAATAAAATAAAATAAAATAAACTAAATAATAAATAAATAAATAAACTAAACTAAATAAAATAAAAAATAAACCTAAATAAAATATAAAATAAATAAACTAAATAAACCTAAACCCTATTTACTTAAACTTTTAAATAAACCCTAAACCCTAAACATTAAATCCTAAACACTAAACCCTAAAATTAACCGTAAACCCTAAACCCAAAATGTCGAACCCTAAATCTACAACCTTGAACCCTAAACCCTAAACCCTAAAACCTACAACCCAAAACCCTAAACCATAAACCCCAAACCCTAAACCCTATACCCTAAACCATAATCCCTAAACCCTAAAAACTTGAAAACTTAAACCTAAACTAAATAAAACCTAAAAATAAAATAAATAAAAAATCCTATACCTAAATAAAATAAAAAATAAAATAAAATAAAAACCTAAACCTAAACCTAAACATAACCCTAAACTTAAAAATAAAATAAAAATAAAAAAGAAAGCTAAAATGAAACAAATAAAAAGCTAAACTATACAATAAAATAAACATCAAAATAAAAATCCTTAATAAAATAAAAATTAAATGAAAATAAAACTAAAATAAACCAAAAATAAAATAAAAATTAATTAAAAACCTAAACCTAATATATAAACCTAAAATATATACCTAAAAATAAAACCTAAAAATGAATAAAAATTAAAACCTAAACTTTAAACTATAAAAAAACCTAAACCTAAAATAAACAAAATAAAATAACCCTAACCTAAACTAAAATAAATAAACCTATACCTAAACCAAAACTAAAAAAATATAATCTAAAAATAAAACCTAAAAATAAACCTAAAATAAAAACCAAAAACTTAAACCTAAGAAAATAAAATGAAAACCTAAACCAAAAAGTAAAAAATAAAACCTAATCCAAAAAATAAAATAAAAATATAACTAAACTAAAAAGTAAACCTAAACCTAAACCTAAAAAATAAACAAAATAAAATCATAAAATAAAATAATAAACCTAAATAAATAAACTAATCAAAATAAAATAAAATAAATCTAAATAAAAATAAAAATAAAATAAACTAAACTAAAAAAAACTAATTAAACATAAATCTATAATTTTACTTAATGTAAAATGAAAATAAATAAATAAATAAACCCTAACCCAAAACCCAAAAACCTAACACTAACCCTAAACCCTAAACCCTAAACCCTAAGGCCATAAACCCTAAACCCTAAACCCTAAGGCCAAAACCTATAACCCTAAAACCTACAACCTAAACCCCAAACCCCAAACCCTGAACCTCAAACACTAAACCCTAAACCCTAAACCCTAAACCCTAAAAACCTAAAAACCTAAACCTAAACTAAATAAAACCTAAAAATAAAATAAAAAAAAAAACTTAAACCTAAATAAAATAAAAGAATAAAATAAAATAAAACCATAACTAAAACCTAAACCTAAACCTGAACCTAAACCTAAAAATAAATAAATTAAAAAACAAAAACCAAACTAAAATAAAATAAATAAAACTTAAACTAAATTGAAAAATAAAATAAGCATAAAAATAAAAAAACTTAAATAAAATCAAACCTAAATGTAAAATAAAAATAAAATAAAATAAAAACTAAATAAAAACCAAAACCTTAAAAATAAACCTAAAAATAAATAAAAAAAACTATACCCTAAACTAAAAAAAGAACCTAAACATAAAATAAACAAAATAAACCTAAACCTAAACCTAAACCTAAACTAAAATAAATACAACCTAATCCTAAACCTAAAATAAATTAAACCTAAACCTTAAACTAAATAAAATAAAATAAACTAAAAATAAACCTAAACCTAAACTAAATGAATAAAACCTAAAAATAAACCTAAAATAAAAACCTAAAATCTAAGCCAAAAAAATAAAATAAAAACAT
The DNA here is from genome assembly GCA_021442155.1 of Cymbidium sinense. Classification (NCBI taxonomy): domain Eukaryota; kingdom Viridiplantae; phylum Streptophyta; class Magnoliopsida; order Asparagales; family Orchidaceae; genus Cymbidium; species Cymbidium sinense. The sequence goes on along the minus strand of CM038214.1, from coordinate 335,063,930 downwards.
AAACCTAAACATAAACAAAACCTAAACCCTAAACCTAATAATAAATAATAAAACCTAAACCTAAAAAATAAAATAAAAGCAAAACTAAACTAAAAAAGAAACATAAATATAAACCTAAACTTAAAAAATAAAATAAAATAAAATAAAATAAATAAACATAAAATAAATATACTAAAATAAATAAAAATAAAAAATAATCCTAAATAAAAATATAAAATAAACTAAATAAACTAAATAAACCTAAACTTACTGATTTACTTAATTTATCTAAATAAAAAAAACCTTAAACCCTAAACACTAAACCCAAAAATTAACCGTAAACCCTAAACTGTAAACCTCGAACCCTAAATCTATAACCCTGAACCCTAAACCCTAAACTATAAACCCTAAATCCTAAACCCTAAACCCTAAACCCTAAACCCTAACCTAACCCTAAACCCTAAACCCTAAACCCTAAACCTAAACCTTAAACTATAAACTAACCATAAACCCTAAACCTTAAAAACCCTAAACCCTGAAGCCTATACCCTAAACCTTAAAACCCTAAACTCTAATCTAACCCTAAACCCTGTGTTAACCTTAAACCCTAAACCCAAACCTAATAAAATAAAATAAAACTAATAATAATAGTAAAACTAATAATAATACCTTATGAAAACTAATAAAACTAACTAAATAAATAATAATAAAACTAATAATAAACCTAAAAACTAAAACTAAAATACTAACTAATACTAATAATAATAACTAAAACCTAATAAACTAAGTAAAACCATAAAACCCCAATAAATAAACTAAACTAACAAATAAAATAATAATAATAATAATAAACTAATAATAACTAATAATAATAATAATATTATTATTAACAACTAATAAATAGTAAAACTAAACCCTAAAATAATAAGAATAATAATAATAATAACTAAACTTAAAACTAAAATTAAATAAAACTAAAACCCTAAAACCCCTAAACAAATAAATTAAACTAAAATTGACCCCAAAAACCTAATAAAAACTAACTAAACTAAGAATAACTAATAAACTAAAAACTAATAAAATAAAACTAATAAAACCCAAAACTAAAAATAAACCTTAAACTAACAACTAATGAATAACTAAATTAAAAACCTTACTAAAACTAATTAAAAACCAAAAAAATAAAAATAAACTTAAATATTCTAACCACAATAACCCCAATAAACCCAAATAAACACTAAAGCTAAAACCAAATAAACCCTAAAATAAGAATAAATCAACTAAAACAATAATAGTAATAATAATCTAAACTAATAAACCAAAACCATACAAAAACTAATAACTAATAAACACTAAACTAAAACCTAAACCCTAAATTAAAAAAAAAAACTAAACCTAAAATAATAAAAATGAACCTAAACCTACACTAAAATAAACTAAACCAAAATAAATTAAAGCTAAATCTAAGCCTAAAATAAATTAAACCTAAACCTAAACTAAATAAAATAAAATAACCTAAAAATTGACCTAACCCTAAACTAAAAAATAAAACCTAAAAATAAACCTAAAATAAAAACCTAAAACCTAAACTTAAAAAAATAAAATAAAAAAATAAACCTAAACCTAAAAAATAAAATAAAAATAAAACTAAACTAAAAAAAAATAAACATAAAGCTAAACCTATAGAGAATAAATAAACTAAAATAAAAAACCTAAATTAAAATAAATAAATAAATAAACATAAATAAAAATAATAATAAAGAAAAATAAATAAATAAATAAGAAACTAAATAAACTTAAGCCTACCTAATTACTTAATTTTTTTTAAATGCTTTAAGCACTACACCCTAAATCCTAAATCCTAAACCCTAAACCCTAAACCTCAAACCATAAAACTAACCCTTAGCCCAAAACTCTAAACCCTAAACCCTAAACCCTAAAAACCCTAAACCCTAAACCTTAAACCCTAAACCCTAAATAAATAAAATAAAATAAAAAAAATAAAAAAACTCTAACCTAGAACCCAAAATCATAAAACCAACCCTAAACCCTAAACCTTAAACCATAAACACTAAACATAAGCTCCTAAAATAAACCCTAAACCTAAACCAAAACCAAAACCACAAACCCTAAACCCTAAACCCTAAATCCTAAAACCTAAAAATAAAAAATCCTAAACCTAAACTAAATAAAAGCTAAAATAAAATAAAAAAATAAACCAAAACCTAAGTAAATAAATAAAATAAAATAAATAAAATCCTAAACTAAAACCTAAACATGAACATAAACCTAAACCTAAAAATATAATAAAATAAAAAATAAAAACTAAAAGAATAAAGTAGATAAAAACCTAAATTAAGCTAATAAATAAAGAAACCTAAAAATAAAAAACCTAAATTAAATAAAAACCAAACATAAATATAAAACAAAATAAACCTAAAATAAAATAGAAACTAAACTAAATAAAAAGCTAAACCTGAAAAATAAACCTAAAAAATAAAACCCTAAAAAGAAATACAAAAAACCTAAATCCTAAAATAAAAAAAACTAAACCTAAAATAAATAAAATAAAATAAGCCTAAACCTAAACTTAAATAAACTAAATTAAAATAAATAAAACCTAAAGTTAAACCTAAACCTAAAATAAACTAAACCTAAACCCTAAACTAAATAAAATAAAATAAAATAAAAATAAACATAATCCTAAACTAAAAAAAAAACTTAAAAATAAACCTAAAATAAAAACCTAAAACCTAAACCTAAAAATAAAAATAAAAACCTAAACTTAAACTTAAAAATAAAAAATAAAACCTAAACTTAAAAATAAACTAAAAAATAAATATAAACCTAAACCTAAACCTAAAAAATAAGCTAAATCAAAAAAATCTAAACTAAAATAAATAAACATAAAAGAAATAAACTAAACTAAATAAAAATAAAAAATAAATAAATAAAATAAAATAAAATAAATAAAAAATAAACTAAATAAACCTAAACCTACCACTTTACTTAAAAAAACCCCTAAACCCTAAACCCTAAAACTAACCCTAAACCCTGAAACTATAGCCAAAATCTTAAACCCTAAACCCTAACCTTAACCCTATCCCCGACACCCTAAAACCCTAAACCCTAAATTCTAAACTAACCCCAACCACCTAAAACCTAAAACCCTAAACCCAAAAACCAACCCTACCACTAACCAACCTAAACCCTAAGCTAATCCTAAACTAAACTAAACCCTAACCAGACCACAATCTCTAAATCCCCAAATCTTAAACCCTAACACTAAACCCTAAATCTTAAACCCTAACCCTAAATTTTAAACCCAAAAACCCTAAACCCTAAACCCTAAACCCAAAACCCTAAAAACTTAAATACCTAAAAACCTAAACCTAAACTAAATAATTCCTAAAAATAAAATAAATAAAAAACCCACACCTAAATAAAATAAAAAATAAAATAAAAATAAAAACTTAAATTAAAACTAAAAAATAAACTAAAAAAAATACAAAATAAACTAAAACTAAACTAAAAAATAAAATAAATCTAAGAAAAAAAACTTTAGTAAAATTAACTTATAATGAAATAAAATATAAACTAAATTAAAACCTAAACCAAAAAAATAAACCTAAAATAAAACTTAAAAATAAATTAAAAATATAACCTAAACCCTAAACTTAAAAATAATTTAAACCTATAATAAAAAATAAGAAAAACTTAAACCTAAACTAAAATAAACTAAATAAAAATAAATATAACTTAATCGTAAACCTAAAATAAATAAGACCTAAACCTAAACCTAAAATAAACTAAACTTAAACCCTAAACAAAATAAAATAAAATAAACTAAAAATAAGCCTAAACCTAAAAAAAAAATAAAACCTAAAAATAAACCTAAAAATAAAAACCTAAAACCTAAACTTAAAACTGAAAATAAAAAATAAAACCTAAACCTAAAAATTGAAATAAAAATAAAACTCAACTTAAAAATAGACCTAAACTTAAACCTAAACCTTTAAACTGAACTAAAATAAAAAACCTATACTAAAATAAACAAACATAAAATAAATAAACTAAACTAAGTAGAAATAAAAAGTAATCCTAAATAAAAATAAAAAATAAAGTAGATTAAAATAAATGAAAAATAAACTAAATATACTAAATAAACCTAAACCTATCGATTTACTTAATTTAAAAAAAAATCTTAAACCCTTTATCCAATACCCTAAACTCTAAACCCTAAACCTATAACCCTAAAAAACCCTAAACCCTAAACCCTAACCCTAAACCATAAAAACTAATAGCATAAACCCTAAAACCCTAACTCCTAAACCCTAAACTCTAACCCTAAACCCTAAACCCTAAACTCCAAACCCTAAACTCTAAACACAAAACCTTAAACCTAAACATAAAGTAACTAAATAAATTAAAAAATAAACCTGAACCCTAAAACCTAAAAAACCTAAACCCTAAGAATGGGGAACCTGAGGAACATCACTCAGCATGAGTCTAGATCTAGTAGTGGAGGTGTAAACAGAGGCAGCGATTATCGCAGTGGTTGTGGGGGATTTGGAGGTACAAGTGGAATAGGAGGCCACGGTCAGAGCAATGGTGGTTATCGAGGTGGGAGGAGCGACTGAGGTTTTAGTTGTGGTGGTGGTGGAGGGATATGATGGTGGATCCCGCTACTCGAGAGGCTGGGGTGATTCTGATGGAACTGGAGAAACTAATGAAGCAGGCGATCACTACTTATGGAACTCTTTATAATAAAGGCAGGTTACAGTTATCTAGGGTTTTTGATTTTCTCTGTGTGTGCTCATTTTTTATCTATGTCCTCACATGTGTCTTAGAAACATTGGTGTGTTACTTAGTTGATGAAATCAAAATGATGAAATGTTGAATGTGAATTTATTCTCTATTAAAAAAGACTAAAAACCTTAAACCCTAAACTAAAACCTGAACACTAATCCTAAAACTCTAAACCATAAACCATAAACCCTAAACCTTAAACCATAAACCCTAAACCCTAAATGCCAAAATTGACAAAAAAACTCTAAACTAACCTTAAACCCTAAACCCTCAACCCTAAACCTTAAAAAGCTAAAAACCTAAACCTAAACTAAATAAAACCTAAAAATAAAATAACTAAAAAACCTAAACCAAAATAAAATAAAATAAAAAGATAAAGAAAAACTTAAACCTTAAAAAGGAAATAAAATTAAAAATAAAAATAAACTAAAAAAATAAATAAAAAGCTAAACTAATTTAAGAAAATAAAATAAAAACTAAATCTAAAATAAAAAATTAAACCTAAAATAAAATAAAATAAAAAGTAAATAAAAACCTAAACCTAAAAAATAAACCAACAAATCGAACCTAAAAATAAATAAAAAATAAAACCTAAACCCTAAACTAAAAAAACCTAAACCTAAAATAAAAATAAAATAAACCTAAACTTAAATCAAAATAAATAAAACCTAAACCTAAACCTAAACTTAAACTAAATAAAATAAATTAAATTAAAAATAAACTTAAAGCTAAATAAAAAAATAAATTAAACCTCAAAAAACAAAATAAAATCCTAAACCTAAACCTAAAAATACAAAATAAAACCTAAACCTAAAAAATAAAATAAAAATAAAACTAAACTAAAAAATAAACCTAAACCTAATCCCAAACCTAAAAATAAACTAAAAAAAACTAAACTAAAATAAATAAACTTAAAATAAGTAAACTAAACTAAATAAAATAAAATAAACCTAAATAAAATAAATAAATAAATAACTAAAATAAATAAATAAATAAATAAATAAACTAAATAAACCTAAAACTTGGTTTGTAATTTTAAATTAATTAAAAAATAAAAAAAAATAAAAATGAACCCAACCTAAAATGCTAAAACTAACCCACACCCTAAACTCTATATCCTAAACCTAAATAGTAGGCACCTAAACCCTAACCCTAAAACCCTAAAACCTAAACTAAACCTAAACTGAGCCAAAACTGAGCTAAACCACTAAATCCTAAAACCTTAAAACCCTAAAACTGAGCACGAAAACTAAACCCTAAAACCACAAACCTGGCTGACCCTAAACTCCCTGGGCCCTAAACCTTTCTAACCATCCCTAAATCTTAAAAACCAAACTAAACTAAATGGGCCTAGATAATATGTGAAAGGCACATGAAATAGATAAAGAAAGGCCTCCCTAAAACTAAACTTAGGCCCTAAACCTAAACCTAGGCCTTCAATCCTTACATGCCTTAAATTTAAATGGGCCACTCTACAGGCCCTGGGCCACTGGGCTGAGGCACTGACCCTAAACCCTGGCCTGACACCCCAAACCCTAAAGCCTGGGCCCTACTGGGCTACAATTACCAGGCCACTGGGCACACTAAACCTAATCTTGATCACTGACCCTAAATAGTGTTATAACCTAAAGATCCTAAACCTCTTGGGCCAAACTAACCCTGACCTGCTAACTTTGGACCCTAAATACTACATAAACAACTCTAAACACTAAACCCTAACCCAAGATCTTAATCCCTAAATCCTAAAACCTAAAACACAAAACCTAAACCAAACTAAATAAAATAAAATAAAATAAGTAAAAAATTGAAACTAAAAATAAATAAATAATTTAAAATAAAATCTAAATTAAAACCTTCAAAGAACCTAAAAATAAAATAAAATAAGAAAAAATAAAATGGTAAATTAAAATAAATAAAAGCCTAAACTAAATTATAAAATATAATAAACCTAAGAGTTAAAAACAAAATGTAAAATAAAAATAAAATTAAAAAATATTAAAACTAAATGTAAAATAAAAATAAAATTAAAACTAAATAAAAACCTATGCCTAAAAAGTAAACCAAAAAATAGAACCAAAAAATAAATAAAAAAAATAAAATCTAAAACTTAAACTTAAAAAAATCTAAAGCTAAACCCAAACCTAAACTAAAATAAATAAAACCTAAAGCTAAATCTAAAATAAACTAAACCTAAACCTAAACCTAAATAAAATAAAATAAAATAAAATAAAAATAAACCTAAACTTAAACTAAAATGTAAAACCTAAAAATAAACTTAAAATTAAAACCTAAAATCTAAACTTAAAAAAATAAAATAAAAACCTATACCTATACTTAAAAATAAAAAATAAAACCTAAACCTAAAAAATTAAATAGAAAAATAACTAAACTAAGAAATAAAGCTAAACCTAAACCTAAACCTCAAAATAAACAAAATAAAGAAACATACTAAAATAAATAAAATAAATAAATACTAAACTAAATGAAATAAAATAAAATATATTAATAAATAGAAATGACTAAATAAACTAATTAAATCTAAACCTACCAATTTTGCTTAATTTAAAAATAAAAATAAAAAAATAAAATTGAACCCCATCCCTAAACCCTAAAAAAACTAATCTTATAGCCCTAAATGTTACATAACCCACCCAAACCCCACTGAGCCTAAACCCTACCCTAATCCCTAAAACTTACAACCCTAAACCCTAGGCCACAACCCAAACCCTAAATCCACAAAGCCTAAATCCTGACCATAAACCCTAACCCACAAACAAACATAAAACCTGTAAAAGATAAAATAAATAACCAAACCTAAATAAACTAAACAAATAAAATAAGAACTTCAACTAAACCAAACCTAAACTAAACCCAGGCCCAACCTGCAACCCTGCACCATAAACCCTGACCTTACCCTAAACCAAAACCTAAACATTAAACCCAACCAAAATAAACCTAAACTAAAAATAAAAAAAAAATAAAATAAATAAAAATGTAGACCTAAATAAAAGAAAAAAAAATTAAAATTAAATAAAAGCCTAAACTAAAACTTAAACATAAACCTAAACCTAAATCTAAAACCTAAAAATAAAATAAAATAAAAATAAAAACTAAACTAAAATAAAATAAATAAAAAAATTATGCTAAAATAAAAAATAAAATAAACTTAAAAATAAAAAACCTAAATAAAATAAAACCTAAATATAAAATAATAATAATAATAATAATAAACTTAAAATAAAATAAAATAAAACTAAATAAAACCTAAACCTAAAAATAAACAAAAATAAAACATAAAACTAATTAAAAAAATACCTAAACCCTAACCTAAAAAAAAACCTAAACCAAAAATAAACAAAATAAAATAAACCTAAACCTAAACTAAAACAAATAAAACCTAAACTAAACCCTAAATTAAATAAAATAAAATAAACTCTAAAGAAACCTAAACCTAAACAAAAAATTAAAACCTTAAAAATATACCTAAAATAAAACCTAAAACCTAAACCCAAAAAATAAACCAAAATAAAACTAAACTAAAAAATAAACATAAACATAATCCAAAAAAATAAGCTAAAATAAAAAAACCTTAAGTAAAATAAATAAACTTAAAATAAATAAACTAAAGTAAATAAAAATAAAAAATAAACTTATAAATTAATAATAAATAAAATTAACTAAAATAAATATAAAACAAACTAAATAAAAAAATTAACATAATTTGTTTTTTAAAAAGTCTAAATCTTAAACCATAAATCCTAAATCCAAAACCATAAAGCTTAAACCCTAAACCCTAATATTACCCCACCACAACACAACCCTAAAACAATGAAAACCAAAAAAAAACCACTAAACCCTGATCCAAACCTAAACCCTAAGCCCTGACCCTAACTAACCCCCAAATCATAAACTCTAAACCCAAAACCCTAAAATCAAAAACTCTAATATCTAAACTAATCATAAACCCTAAAAATACTAAACCCTAAGTCTAAACCCTAAACTGTAAACTAATCTTGAACCCTAAACCCAAAACCCTAAATCGTAAATCCTAAACCCTTAGCCCTAATCCCTAACCCTAAACCTTAAAACCCTAAACCCTAAAACCCTAAACCATAAACCCTAAATACTAAATAAAATAAAAATATATATATATATATATATATATATATATATATATATATATATATATATATATATATATAAACATAAATTAATTAAAAAAATAAAATAAAATAAAAACTTAAAATAAAACCTAAAAATAAACTTGAAAATGAAATAAAATAAACTAATAAAAATAAACTAAAATAAAATAAATAAAAATGTAAACTTAACTAAAAAAATAAAATAAATCTAAGAATAAAAAACCTAAAAACATGTAAAATAAAAATAAAATAAAATAAAAAATAATTAAAAACCTAAACCTAAAAAGTAAACTTAAAATTAAAATCGAAAAATAAATAAAAAATAAAACCTAAACCTTAAATTAAAAAAAAGTCTAAACATAAAACAAAAATAAAATAAACAAAATAAAATAAACCTATACCTGAACTAAAATAAACTTAAAAAAAATCTAAAAATTCAAAATAAACCTAAAATTAAAACCTAAAACCTAAACCTAAAAAAAAACTTAAACCTAAACCTAAAAATAAAAATTAAAACATAAACCTAAAAAATAAAATAAAAATAAAAGTCAATTAAAAAATAAATCAAAATCAAAATCTAAACCTAAAAAAATAAACTAAAATAAAATACCTAGACTAAAATATATTAACCTAAAAAAAATAAACTAAACAAAATAAAAAAATAAAAATACACCTAAATAAAAATAAAAAATATAAGTAAACTAAAATATATGAAAAATAAACTAAATATACTAAATAAACGTAAACCTACCAATTTGCTTAATTTAGAAAAAGAGAAAAAACCTTAAACCCTAAACCCTAAAAAATGCAAAACCCTAAAAGCTTAAACACAAAAAGCATAAACCCTAAAACCCTACACCTTAAACCCTAAACCCTAAACCCTAAAACCTAAACGCCCCTAAATCCCAAACCCAGCCTAAACCCCAAACCTAAACCCCAAACCCTAAACCTAAACCTAAAGTAATTAAATAAATTAAAAAATAAACCTAAACACTAAAACCTAATAAACCTAAAGCTAAACCTAAACCCTAAGAATGTGCAGAACCTTGATGGTAGGAATATTACCATCAACCAGGCTTAGTCTAGATTTGATGGTAGAGGCAAAGGTGGATGAAGCAGTTTTTGCATTGGTGGTGGGGGCTCTGGAGTTGCTGGTGTATATGGAGGTGGTGGTCAGAGCAGTGGTGGTTATGGAGGCGAGAAGAGTGATGGAGGTTACAATCATTGTAGTGGCAGAGGGAGAGATCAAGGATATGATGGTGGATCCCGCTACTCGATAGATGAGGGTAGTTCTAATGGGAACTAGAGAAACAAAAGAATGGCTGATCTGATCTGCAACTTATGGAACTATGTCTTTATAGTAGAGATGGTTCAAGTTATCTAGGGTTTTTATTTGCTCTATGCATGCTCATTTTTTATCCATGTCATCGCTTGTGTCTTAGAAAACTTGGTGTGTTATATGGTCGATGAAATAAAAAAAAGAAATGTTGAATATGAATTTGTTCTCTTTTAAACATAAAAAGAAACCTTAAACAAAAACTTGAACCCTAAACCTAAAACCTAAACCCTGAATCTAAACCTTAACCCTAAACCACAAAAATGAAAAATAAAAAATTAAGAAAAAATTTAAAAAATTAAAAAAATCCCTAACTCTAAAACCAACCCTAAAGCCTAAACCCTAAAACCCTAAACCCTAAACCCTAAATCCTAAACTTTAAACCCTAAAACCCTAAACCCTAAACCCTAAACCCTAAAACCTCAAAACCTAAACCCTAAACCAAAATACTAAACCCTACAAACCCACAAACCATACCCAAACCTACACTAAACTGACCCTAAACTAAAACAAACTTTAAACCCTAAAAAAATCCTAAAACCTAAACCTAAAATAAAATAATGAAAATAAAACTAAACTAAATTAAGATAAATAAAAAACTAAAATAAAATAAAATATAAACCTAAAGTTAAAAAACCTAAATAAAATAAAACTAAATGTAAAATAAAATAAAATAAACCTAAAATAAATTAAAATAAAAGCTAGATAAAAACAAAACTTAAAAATAAACTTAAAAATAAAACATAAAAATATACAAAAAATAGATCCTAAACCCAAAACTAAAAAAACCTAAACCTAAAAATAATAAAAATAAATAAATCTAAACCTAAACTAAAATAAATTAAACTAAAATAAATAAAACCTAAACCCTAAATTGAATAAAATAAAATTAACTAAAATAAACCTAAATCTAAACTAAAATAAAACCAAAATAAAAATAAAATTAAATAAAAAACTTATACTAAAACAAAAAAAAATAAATCAAAACATAAAAAAAATTAAAATCAAAATAAAATTAAACTAAAATCAACATAACCTAAACCTAAACCTAAAAAATATACTAAATAAAAACCAAATCTAAAATAAATAAGCCTAAAAATTATAAACAAAACTAAATAAAAATATGAAAACCCAAATAAAAATGAAAAAATAGAATAAACTAAAATAAATAAAAAAATTAAATAAACCTAAACCTACCGGTTTACTTAATTAAAAAAACTCGGGACCCTAAACCTACAACCCTAAATCCTAAATCCTAAACCCGTGACAAACCCTAAATAAAAACCAAATTCTACTAAACCCAACCCATACATGCCACAAAAAACTAAACCACTAAAGCGTAAACCCAAATCCCCTAAACCATAAAAATAGCCACACAAACCCTAAATCCTAAAACCCACTAAAGCCTAAACACTAAACCCTAAACCATAAACCATAAATCCTAACAAACATGAACCCACAAAACCCAACCACTAAATCTAAAAACATAACTTAAATAAAACTAAAATGAAATAAATAATAAAACTAAAACCTAAATGAAATAAAATAAATAAAATAAAATAAAAACATAAACTAAAACTTAAACCTAAACCTAAAAATAAAAAAAATAAAAAATAAATATAAACAAAAATAAAATAAATAAAACTAAAATTAAATTAAAAACTAAAATAAACCTAAGAATAACAAACCTAAATAAAATAAGAACTAAACATAAAATAAAAATAAAATAAACCTAAAATAAAAAAATTAAAACTAAATTAAAACCTAAACCTAAAAAAGTAAACTTAAAAATAAATAAAAAATAAAACCTAAAACTAAGATAAAATTAAAATAAACAAAATACAATAAACCTAAACCAAACTAAAATAAACAAAACCTAAACCTAATCCTAAAATAAACTAAATAAAATAAAATAAACTAAATATAAACCTAAACCTAAACTAAAAAAAATAAAACCTAAATATAAACCTAAAATAAAAACCTAAAACCTAAACCTAAAAAAATAGAATAAAAACGTAAACCTAAACCTAAAATAAAAATAAAACATAAACCTAAAAATTAAAATTAAAATAAAATTCAACTAAAAAAACATAAATTAAAATTTAAACTAAAATAAAAAATCTAAACTAAAATAAATAAACCAAAAATTAATAAACTAAACTAAATAAATGAAAAAAACCTAAATAAAAATAAAAAATAGTAAACTAAAATAAATAAAAAATAAAATTAATATACTAAGTAAACCTAAACCTATCGATTTACATAATTAAAAAAAAACTAAATTCAACCTTAAACCTAAAACCTTGTAAACCTAATGACCTGACCACACTAAAACCCTCGACCTAAACTAAACCATAATCTTAAAACACTAAAATAACCTTAATCCCTAATCCCTAAACCCTAAACCCTAAACCCTAAAAATCTAAAAACCTAAAAACATAAACCTAAACTAAATAAAACCTACAAATAGAATAAAAAGAAAACCTAAACCAAAATAAAATAAAAATATAAAGTAAAATGAAACACTAAACTTAAACTCAAACCTAAAATAAAAAAAAGTAAAAATAAACTAAACTATGATTAAAATAAATGAACACTAAACTTAATTAAAAAAATAAAATAAACCAAGGAATAAAAAATAAATAAAATAAAAATGTAAAATAAAATAAAATAAAATAAAAATAAAATAAAATAAAACTAAATAAAATTTAAACCTAAAATAAACCTAAAATTAAATAAAAATAAAACTTAAAACTAAAAAAGAAAAAAATATAAAATAAAATAAAATAAACCTAAACCAATTAAAATAAAATAAATAAAACCTAAAATAAAATAAACCTAAACCATAAAATAAATAAAATAAAATAAACTAAAAATAAAACTAAAATAAAAACCTTAAACCTAAACCTAAAAAATCAAAATGAAACCCTAAATCTAAACCTAAAAATAAAATAGAAAACCTAAACCTAAAAAATAAACTAAAATAAAAAGCCTAAACAAAAATAAATTAACCGAACTAAATAAATAATAATAATAAACCTAAATAAAAATAAAAAAATAAAATAAACTAAAATAAATAAAAAATAAACTAAATACACCTAAATCGTAAAATAAAAATAAAATAAACCTAAAATAAAAAAATTAAAACTAAATTAAAACCTAAACCTAAAAAAGTAAACTTAAAAATAAATAAAAAATAAAACCTAAAACTAAGATAAAATTAAAATAAACAAAATACAATAAACCTAAACCAAACTAAAATAAACAAAACCTAAACCTAATCTAAAATAAACTAAATAAAATAAAATAAACTAAAATATAAACTAAACTAACTAAAAAAATAAAACCTAAATATAAACCTAAAATAAAAACCTAAAACCTAAACCTAAAATATAAACTAAACCTAAAAATAAAAATAAAACATAAACCTAAAAATTAAAATTAAAATAAAATTCAACTAAAAAAAACATAAATTAAAATTTAAACTAAAATAAAAAATCTAAACTAAAATAAATAAATAAATTAAAACTAAATAAATAAATGAAAAAAACCTAAATAAAATAAAATAGTAAACTAAAATAAATAAAAATAAAATTAATATCTTAAGTAAACCTAAACCTAAATTTACATAATTAAAAAAAATTAAATAAAATTCAAACCTTAAACCTTAAACCCTAAACCTGATTGTAAAACCTACAACCCTAAAACTAAAATAAAACCCTCAACCCTAAACCCTAAACCATAATCTTAAAACACTAAAATAAAATCCCAATAAACCTAAACCCAAACCTAAAATCTAAAAAACTAAAAACATAAACCTAAACTAAATAAAACCTACAAATAGAATAAAAAGAAAACCTAAACCAAAATAAAATAAAAATATAAAGTAAAATGAAACAATAACTTAAACCCAAACCTAAAAATAAAAAAAAAGTAAAAAATATAAACTAAACTATGATTAAAATAAATGAACACCTAAACTTAACTAAAAAAATAAAATAAACCTAGGAATAAAAAACTAAATAAAATAAAAACCAAAATGTAAAATAAAAATAACAAAAATAAAAATAAAATAAAATAAAATAAAAACTAAATAAAAATTTAAACCTAAAAAATAAACCTAAAATTAAATAAAAAATAAAACTTAAACCCTAAACTAAAAAAAAGAACCGAAACCTAATATAAATAAAATAAAATAAACCTAAACCTAAACAAAATTAATTAAAATAAAATAAATAAAACCTAAACCATAAAATAAATAAAATAAAATAAACTAAAAATAAAACTAAAATCAAAAACCTTAAACCTAAACCTAAAAAATCAAAATGAAACCCTAAACTAAAAATAAAATAAAACTAAACCTAAAAAAATAAACTAAAATAAAAAAAACTAAACAAAATAAATTAAAACTAAAAATAATAATAAACCTAAATAAAATAAAATAAATAAAATAAACTAAAATAAATAAAAATAAACTAAATACACCTAAACCATGGTTTACTTTTAAATAAACTCTAAACCTAAATCTAAATGCTAAAAAACTAAATCATAAAAACTAAACCATTCAGCTAAACCTAAAACCTAACCCTAAACCTAAAACTAAACCTAAGCCTAAATCTAAAAAACCCTTGGCTAAACAACCTAAACCCTACTTGAGACTAAACCTCTAAACATAAACTGAGTCTAACTAACCACAAATAACTGATCAAAAAAAAAACCTTCCTAAAAGCACAACCCTCTAAACCCTAAATAAAACCTAAAACCTAAGTTAATAAAACATAAAAAATTAATAAAACCTAAACTAAATAAAATAAAAAATAAAATAAAACCTAAAAATTAAACCTAAACTTAAAGTTAAAATAGTAAATAAAACTAAAATAAAATAAATAAAATCTAAACTTAACTAAAAGAAAATAAACCTAAAATAAATAAACATAAAACAATATAAACCTAATATAAAATAAAATAAAAACTAAATAAAATCTTAAACATAAAAACCAAGAAATAAAGAACAAAAAAAACCTAAACCCCAAACTAAAAAAAAATGAAATAAACCTAAACCTAAACTAAATTAAACCAAACTAAAATAAATAAAATCTAAACTAAAAAAATAAAATAAACCTAAGAATAAAAAACTTAAATAATATAAAAACTAATCGTAAAATAAAAATAAAATAAACTTAGAATAAACCTAAAATAAAATAAAATAAAAAATAAATAAAAACCTAAACCTAAAAATAAACTTATAAATAAAAAATTAAAAAAATTAAAATAAACTAAACCCTAAACTAAAATAAAAACTTAAAACCTAAAATAAACTAAACCTAAACCCTAAAATAAATAAAATAAAATAAATTAAAAATAAACCTAAACCTAAACTAAAAATAAAACATAAAAATAAGCCTAAAAAATAAATTTAAAATCTAAACATAAACTTAAAATAAAAAATAAAACCTAAACCTTAAAAATAAAATAAAAAAAACTGACGTAAAAAAATAAACATAATCCTAAACCTAGACCTAAACTTGAAAACTAAATAGCTTATTTTAGTTTACTTTATTTTAGTTTGGGTTTAGGTTTAATCTATTTTTATTTTAGGTTTAGGCTTTCTTTTTTAGTTTAGGGTTTAGAATTCATTTTTTATTTATTTTTAGGTTTTATTTTTAGTTTTTTGATTAGGTTTAGGTTTTTTTTAGTTTTTATTTTAGATTTATTTTTTTTTTATTTTAGGTTTAGTTTTTATTTTTTTAATTTAGTTTAGGTTTTTATTTTATTTTATTTTATTTTAGTTTTTAGTTTATATTTTATTTTCTTTTTGAATTTAGGATTAGGATTAGGTTTAGGTTTAGGTTTAGGTTTAGGTTTAGGTTTAGGATTAGGATTATTTTTATTTTTTATTTATATTTTGGTTTAAGTTTTTTTATTTATTTTATTTTTAGGTTTTGTTTAGTTTAGGTTTAGGTTTTTAGCTTTTTAGGGATTATGGTTTAGGGTTTAGGGTTTGGGGTTTAGGGTTTAGGGTTTAGGATTTAGGGTTTAGGTTTAGGGTTTAGGGTTTAGGGTTTAAGGTTAAGGGTTTCATGGTTTCCCATTTAGGGTGTATGGTTTAGGGGTTTTAGGGTTTAGCATTTACATTTTAGGTTTAGTGTTTAGATTTTAGTTTAGGGTTTTGGGTTTTTGTTTTTTTTTTGATAGAGAATAAATTTGGATTCAACATTTCTTCTTTTTGATTTCATCAAACATGTAACACACCAAGTTTTTTAAGACACAACTGAAGACATAGATAAAAAATGAGCACTCATTGAGAAAATAAAAAATCTTAGATAACTAGAACCATCTCTATTATAAAGATAAAGTTCCATAAGTAGAAGATCAAATCGGTCGTTCTTCAGTTTCTCTAGTTCCCATCAGAACCACCCAAGCCCCTCGAGTAGCGAGATCCACCATCATATCCCTGATCTCCCACCTCCATAACCACCATGGCTATAACCTTCATCGTTCCTCCCACCTCCATAACCACCACTACTCTAACCACCACCTTCATATCCACCAGCACATCCAGATTCCCCACCATCACTATGATAATGGCTGCATCGCCTTTGCCTCCATTGCTAGATCTAGACTTAGCCTAGCTGATGGTGATATTCCTGTCATCAAGGTTCTACCTATTCTTAGGGTTTAGGTTTATTTAGTTTTAGGGTTTAGGTTTAATTTATAATTTATTTAGTTACTTTTAAATTTAGGTTTAGGGTTTAGGGTCTAGGGTTTAGGGTTTATGCTTTCAGGGTTTAGGGTTTATGGTCAGTGTTTAGTGTTTAAGGTTTAGGGTTTTTTAGGGTTATAGGTTTAGGGATTAGGCTTCAGGATTTAGGGTTTAAATTTTTTTTAAAATTAAGTAAACCGTTAGGTTTAGGTTTACTTAGTTTATTTAACTTATTTTTCATTTATTTTAGTTTATTTTATTTTTTATTTTTTATGTTTATTTAGGCATATTTTTTATTCTTATTCAGTTTAGTTTATTTATTTTAGTTTAGGTTTTTTATTGTTATTTTTTTCTTAGGTTTAGGTTTAGGTCTATTTTTTAGTTTAGTTTTATTATTATCTTATTTTTTAGGTTTCCATTTTATCTTTTTTTTAGGTTTTGGTTCAGGTTTTCATTTTATTTTTTTAGGTTTAGGTTTTAGGTTTTTATTTTAGGTTTATTTTTAAGTTTTGTTTTTTAGTTTTGGTTTAGGTTTATTTTTAGTTTATTTTGTTTTATTTAGTTTGGCTTTTGGTTTAGGTTTAGTTTATTTTAGGTTTAGGCTTAGGTTTTATTTATTTTAGTTTAGGTTTAGGTTTATGTTATTTTTATTTTAGGTTTAGTTTTTAGTTTTTGTTTTATTTTATTTTAGGTTTATTTTATTTTTATATTAGGCTTATTTTTAATTTTATTTAGGGTTTTTATTTTTTAATTTAGTTTAGGTTTTTATTTATTTTATTTTAGTTTGGTTTTTTTATTTTAGGTTTAGGTTTATGTTTAAATTTATTTTTATTTTATTTTATTTTTTGATTTTATTTTGGTTTAGGTTTTTCTATTTATTTATTTAAGTTTTATTTAGTTTAGGTCTAGGTTTTTAGCTTTTCAGAGTTTAAAGTTTAAGGTTTATGGTTTAGGGTTAATTTAGAGTTTAAGGTTTACGGTTTAAGGTTTGGTTTTAGTGTTTAGGTTTAGGTTTTTTTAGGTTTTGGGTTTGGTTTGGGTTTAGTTTAGGGTTTAGTTTAGGGTTTAAGGTTGTAACTCTTAGGGTTTAGGGCATAGGGTTTAGGATTAGGGTTTTAGGTTTTTTTAGGGTTTAGAGTTTAGGTTTAGATTAGTTAGTATTTTCTTAAAATTTTTTATTTAGGGTTTGGGTTTAGAGTTAGTTTAGGGTTTAGGGTGTAGGTTTATGTTTTAGTGTTTAGGGTTAGTTTTAGGGTTTATTATTTAGGGTTTAGGGTTTAGGAATTTGGGTTTAGGGTTTAGGGTTTAGGATTTATAGTTTTTTTTTTAAATTTAACAAACCGATAGATTTAGGTTAATTAGTTTATTTTTTTATTTATTTCCATTTAGTTTATTTAATTTATGTTTATTTAGTTCAGTTTACATTTTTTATTGTAGTTTATTTTTTAGGTTTAGGTTTAGGTTTATGTTTTTATTTATTTTTTAGTTTAATTTTATTTTTATTTTATTTTTTAGGTTCAGGTTTTATTTTTTATTTTTAGGTTTAGGTATAGGTTTTTATTTTATTTTTAAGGTTTAGGTTTTTGGTTTTTATTTTAGGTTCATTTTTAGGTTTTATTTTTTACTTTAGGTTTAGGTTAATTTTTTATTTATTTCATTTTATTTAGTTTAAGGTTTAGGTTTAGGTTTTATTTTTTTTTGTTTAGTTTATTTTAATTTTGGTTTAGGTTTATTTTATTTTATTTATTTGAGGCTTACATTTTTTTTTAAGTTTATGGTTTAGGTTTTATTTTTTATTTATTTTGAGTTTTTATTTTTAGGTTTATTTTTTATGTTTAGGTTTTTATTTAGTTTTTATTTTATTTTATTTTAGGTTTATTTTTTTATCTTACATTTAGTTTTTATTTTATTTAGGTTTTCTATTTTTAGGTTTCTTTTATTTTTTAGTTTAGTTTTGTTTATGTTTTTATTTATTTTGTTTTAGTTTAATTTAATTTAATTTTATTTTATTTTTAAGTTTAGGTTTAGGTTTAGGTTTAGGTTTGGGTTTAGGTTTTAGTTTATGTTTTTATTTTATTTTATTTATGTTTTGGTTTCTTTATTTATTTAATTTTTAGGTTTTATTTAGTTTTCAATTAGGTTTTAGGTTTTTAGGGTTTAGGGTTTTGGGTTTAGGGTTTAGGTTTAGGGTTTAGGATTTATTTAGGGTTTAGGGTTTTTAGTTTTAGGTTTAGGGTTTAGGATTTAGGGTTTTAGGTTTAGGGTTTTGGGTTTTAGGGTTTAGGGTTATAGGTTACGAGTTTAGGGTTTGTTTCAGGGTTTAGGGTTTAGGGTTAGGTTTTTTATTTATTTATTAAGGGTTTTGGGTTTAGGTTTTAGTGTTATAGCTTAGGTTGTGGCTTTAGGGTTAGTTTTAGGGTTTAGGGTTTAGGGTTTAGGGTTATAAGTTTAGGGTTAGTTTTAGGGTTTCAGGTTTAGGGTTAGGGTTTTTCTATTATTTTTATTATTTTAAATTAAGTAAACTTATAGGTTAAGGTTTATTTAGTTTATTTATTTATTTTATTATTATATTTTGAATTTTGATTTTGCATTATATTTATTTTATTTTAGTCTCATTTATTTAAATTAGGTTTATTTATTTTATTTTAGGTTTTCTATTTTAGTTTATTTTTTAAGTTTAGAGTTAAGTTTATGTTTCTTTTTTACTTTTGATTTATTTTTATTATTTTTTAGGTTAAGGTTTTATTTTTTATTTTTAGGTTTAGATTTAGGTTTTTATTTTATTTTTTTATGTTTAGGTTTTAGGTTTTTATTTTAAGTTTATTGTTAGGTTTTATATTTTTGTTTATGTTTAGGTTTATTTTTAGTTTATTTTATTTTATTTAGTTTAGGTTTAGGTTTAGGTTTAATTTATTTTAGGTTTATGTTTAGGTTTTACTTATTTTAGATTAGTTTATTTTAGTTTAGGTTTAGGTTTATTTTATTTCTATTTTAGGTTTAAGTTTTTTTTTAGTTTAGGGTTTAAGTTTTCTTTTTATTTATTTTAAGGTTTTATTTTTTAGGTTATATTTTTTAGGTTTAGGTTTTTATTTTGTTTTTATTTTATTTTATTTTAGGTTTATTTTATTTTTACTTTAGGTTTAGTTTCAAATTTATTTAGGTTTTTTATTTTTTAGTTTAGTTTTTATTTTTTATTTTATTTTCTTTTGTGTTTTGGTTTAGGTTAAGGTTGTAGTTTATGTTTTTATTTTATTTTATTTTTATTATTTTACTTAGGTTTTGGTTTAGGTTTATTTTTATTTTATTTTTTATTTAGTTTAGGGTTTGGCTTTAGTTTATTTTTTGGTTTTGAAAGTTTTTTATTTTATTTAGGTTTGGGTTTTTATTTTAATTATTTAGTTAGGTTTATTTTAGGTTTAGGTTTAGGTTTTGTTTAGGTTTTAGGGTTTAAGAGGGTTTAGGGTTTAGAGTTTTGGTTTAGTGTTTAGTGTTTAGTAAGGGTTTAGGGTGTAGGATTTAGGGTTTAGGCTGTGGCCTGGGGGGTCCACTTAGGTCATGGATTTAGGGTTTGGGTAGGGTGGGGTTAGGTGTTTAGGGTTTACAATTTAGGGTTTTGGGTTAGTTTTAGTGTTTAAGGTTTAGGGTTAGGATTTTATTTATTTATTTATTTTTAAAATTAAGTAAACTAGTAGGTTTAGGTTTGTTTAGTTTATTTATTTATTTTAGTTTATTTTATTTATTTTATTTTATTTAGGTTTGTTTATATTTTTATTTAGTTTAGTTTATTTATTTAAGTTTATTTATTTTAGCTTAAGTTTTTTATTTTAATTTATTTAGGTTTAGGTTTAGGTTAATTTTTTAGTTTAGTTTTAATTTAATTTAATTTTTTAGGTTTAGGTTTTATTTTTTATTTTTAGTTTTAGATTTAGGTTTTAGGTTTTTAGTTCATGTTTATTTTTAGGGTATTTTTTAGTTTTGGTTTAGGTTTATTTTTAATTTAATTTATTTTATTTTATTTGGGGTTTAGGTTTAGTTTATTTTAGGTTTAGGTTTAGGTTTTATTTATTTTACTTTAGTTTATTTTAGTTTAGGTTTAGGTTTATTTTAGGTTTAGGTTTATATTTAGTTTAGGGTTTAGGTTTTATTTTTAGACTTATTTTTTAGGTTTAGGTTTTTATTTAGTTTTTATTTTATTTTATTTTAGTATTTTTATTCTTATTTTATGTTTGGGTTTTATTTTAGGGTTTAGGGTTTACTATTTAGGATTTAGGGTTTAGGGGTTTAGGTTAGTTTAGGGTATAGTGTTTACGATTTAGGATTTAGGTTTTGGGTTTAAGTTAGTTTAGGGTTTAGGGTTTAAAGTTTAAGGATTAGGGTTTAGGGTTTATGATATGAGGGTTTTTAGGGTTTAAGGTTTAGGTTTTAGGGTTTAAGGTTTAAGGTGATGGGTTTTTAATAGAGAACAAATTCAGATTCAACATTTCTTCTTTTGGATTACATGAACCATGTAAGAGACCAAGTTTTCTAAGATATAGGTGATGAAATAAATAAAAAATGAACACGCATAGAGCAAATAAAAACCCTTAGATAATTAGATCCATCTCCACTATAAAGACACATTTCCATAAGCAATATGTTAGATCAGCCATTTTTTGTTTCTCCAATTCCCATCAGAACCACCCTCGTATGTAGAGTAATGGAATCCACCATCATAACCTTGATCTATCCCTCAGCCACCACCATGGTTGTAACCTCCATCGCTCCTCTTGCCTCCATAACCACCACCTCCATATCCACCAGCACCTCTAGATCCATCAGCACCTCTTGATCCGCCACCTCCAGATTTTTCCAACATAACCACCACCTCCATAACTACCATCATATCCACCAGCACCTCTAATAGGGTTAGGGTTTAGGGTTTATAGTTAAGGTTTAGGGTTTAGGGTTTATGGTATAGTTTTTAGGCTTTAGGTTTAGGGTTTAGGGTTTAGGGTTTAAGGATAGCTTAATATTTAGAGTTAGTTTATAGTTTAGGGTTTTGTGGGTTTAGTTTAAGGTGGGATTTATGGTTTAGGATTTAGGCTTTATGAATTAGGGTTTAGGGTTTAGGGTTTAGAGTTTAGGATTTTAGGGTTTGAGGTTATTTAGGGTTTAGGGTTTGGGGTTTAAGGTTTAGGGTTTAAGGTTTAGGGTTTAGGGTTTAGGGTATAGAGTGTAGGATTTAGGATTTATGGTTTTAGGCTTTAGGGTCTAGGGTTTGGGTTTTAGGGTTTATTTATTTACTTATTTTTTAAATTCAATAAATTAGTCAGTTTAGGTTTATTTAGTGTATTTAGTTTATTTTGTATTTATTATAGGTTATTTTATTTTTTAATTTTATTTAGGTTCATTTTTATTTTTATTTCATTTAGTTTATTTATTTTAGGTTAATTTATTTTAGTTTAGGTTTTTTTTTGCTTTATTTTTAAGGTTTATGTTTAGCTTTAGGTTTATTTTTTTAGTTTAGTTTTATTTTTATTTTACTTTTTAGGTTTTTATTTTATAATTTATTTTTCAATTTAGGTTTTGTTTTTATGTTATTTTTTTATGTTTATGTTTTAGGTTTTTATTTTAGGTTTATTTTTATGTTTTATTTTTTTAAAATTATGTTTAGGTTTATTTTTAGTTTAATTTTATTTTTATTTTTATTTTTCATGTTTAGGTTTTATTTTTTATTTTTATATTTATGTTTAGGTTTTTAATTTATTTTTTTAGGTTAATGTTTTAGGTTTTTATGTTAGGTTTATTTTTAGGTTTTATTTTTTTATTTAGATTAGGTTTATTTTTAGTTTATTATATTTTATTTAGTTTATGTTTAGGTTTAGGTTTAGGTTTAGCTTTTATTTAGTATAGTTTAGTTTATTTTAGTTTGGTTTTTTTATTTATTTTTATTTTATTTTTATTTTAGGTTTAGATTTTTATTTAGTTTATGGCTTAAGTTTTCTTTTTTATTTATTTTTAGGATTAATTTTTAGGTTTAGGTTTTTATTTAATTTAATTTAATTTTATTTTAGGTTTAATTAATGTTTATTTTAGGTTCAATTTTTATTTTATTTCATTTTTTTTATTTTTAGGTTTATTTTTTTTTTAGTTTAGGTTTTTATTTATTTTATTTTTGTTTAGTTCATCATTTTCTATCTTATTTTATTTTAGGTTTAAGTTTAGTTTTAGGTTTAGGTTTTGGTTTTTGTTTAGGATTTTATTTTATTTTATATTTTATGTTGTTTAGGTTTAGGTTTTTATAATTATTTTATTTTTAGGTTTTATTTCATTTAGGTTTATTTTTTAGGTATTTAGGGTTTAGAGTTTAGAGTTTGGGTTTTGGGGTTTTATTTAAGTTTATAGGGTTTGGTTATAGGGTGGGTTAGGGAGTATGGATTAGTTTAGTGGGTTGGTTTAGGGTTTAGGAGTTTAGGAGGGCCTGGTATGTTGGGAGGAGGTTAGGTGGGTTATGGTGTGGTTTAGAGGTTTGAGTTTTATGATTTAGGGGATAGGAGAGTTAGGGTTTAGGGTTTATAGTTTAGGTTTAACTTAGGTTTAGGGTTTCAATTTAGAGAGCTTTAGGGTAGGATTTTAGGGTTTAGTTTAGGGTTTAGCGAGGGTTAATAGAGAGTTTAGGGTTTAGGGTAAGGGTTTAAGATTTATTATTTAGGGTTTGGATTTAAGGTTTATGGTTTAGGGTTTTATGGTTTATAGTTGTTTAAGGTTTGGGGTTTAGGATTTAAGGTTTAGGGTTTAAGGTTTAACATTAGGGTTATGGTCAGGGTTCATGGTTTAGGGTTTAGGGTTTAGGATTTTTTTAAGTTATTTTTCTAAACTTGTTTTTAAATTAAGTAAATTAGTTGTTTTACATTTATTTAGTTTATTTAAATTATTTTTTATTTATTTTAGTTCATTTTATTTTTTTATTTTTATTTGAGTTCATTTTTTATTTTTATTTAATTTAGTTATTTTTTTAGGTTTATTTCTTTTAGTTAAGGTTTTTTATTTTAGATTATTTTAAAGTTTTAGGTTTATGTTTTGGTTTATTTTTTTAGTTTAGTTTTATTTTTATTTTATTTTTTAATGTTTAGGTTTTATTTTTTATTTTAAGGTTTAGGTTTAGGTTTTAAGTTTTTATGTTAGGTTTATTTTTACGTTATACATGTTAGTTTAGGTTTAGGTTAATTTTTAGTTTATTTTATTTTATTTAGTTTTGGTTTTGGTTTAGGTTTAGGTTTAGGTTTAGTTTATTTTAGTTTAAGTTTATTTTATTTTATTTATTTTATTTTTATTTTATGTTAGATTTTTTTTTAGTTTAAGGTTTAAGTTTTATTTTTATTTGTTTTTAGGTTTATTTTTTAGGTTTAGGTTTTTATTCATTTTTTATTATATTTTATTTTAGGTTTAATTAATGTTTATTTTAGGTTTAGTTTTTATTTTATTTAGATGTTTTTTATTTTGTAGGTTTATTTTAATTTTTAGTTTAGTTTAGGTTTTTATTTATTTTATTTTAGTTTAGTTTTTATTTTTTATTTTATTTTATTTTTTGATTTAGGTTTAGGTTTAAGTTTTAGTTTTGGTTTTTATTTAATTTAATTTTTTATTTTAATTAGGTTTAGGCTTTTTTATTTATTTTATTTTTAGGATTTTTTTAGTTTAGGTTTAGGTTTTTATGTTTTTAAGGCTTATGGTTTAGTGTTTAGTGTTTAAGGTTTGGGGTTTTAGGGTTTTTGGATTTTGGTTTATGGTAGGGCCCAGGGTTTAGGGCCATGATATGATCAGGGCCTGTGGCCCAGCCCAGGCAGTTTTTAGGGTTTAGGCTTGAGTCAGTTTAGGTCAGCCTGTGGCCTGTGCTCAGCTTTAAGTTTTGTGGCCTGTGGTTTAGGGTCTGGGTAGCCCCAGGCCTTGGCTAGTTTAGGGCTCAGTTAGTGCCCAGGCTTTGGGATAGGGCCTGGTGCCCAGTGGTTTGGGCCTCAGTGCCATTTATCATCTGGGTCAGGCTCAGTGTCTGTCATAGGGTCCTGGTGCCAGTGTTTAGGTCAGCCTTGGATTTATGGCTAGGGCCTCAGTGGCCTAGGGCTCAGGCTCAGGGCCCAGATTTAGTGCTAGGATCTAGGGTTTACTCAGTGGCTCAGGGCTCAGGGCTCAGTGGATTTAGTGTGGCTCAGGGCCTGGGATCAGTGGCTCAGTGCTCAGTTTTGTGGCTAGTTTCTGGCCTTTTAACCTAATCATTTTAATCATTTTATTTTATTAAAACCAAGCAAGGTTTGGCATTTATTTAGCATTTTTATTTTATCTTTAGTTTATTTTATTTTTATCTGTTTTTTATTTTATCTTTATTTAGTTAATTTATTTATTTTCATCAAGATTTTATTTTAGTTTCTTTTGGTTTATGTCAGTTTAAGTTTATCTTTATTAGTTTATTTAATTTATTTTAAGTAGGTTTTATTTCTTTTATTTTAGGCTAGCCTAGTTTTGGTTGTGCCTAGGCTCAGGTCTTTGTATTGTGGCTCAGTGGCCTGGGGCCTAGGGTTTAGGCTCATGTAGGGCTCAGGATCAGTGGCCCAGTGAGTTTGTGGGCCTAGGGTTTGTGGGCTCAGGTCAAGGCCAGGGTTAGCCTCATGGTCATGGCTCAGGGATCTGGGTAGGCTCAGGATAGGCTCAGTTTGGGGTTTTTGGGATGGGTGGGCTCAGTTTAGAGTTTTAGGTCTGGGGTTTAGGGCCTAGGGTTTGGGGAGGTCAGTGGGTCAGTTAGGTCAGTGGAGGTTTAGAGTTGTGGTATTTTTATTTAAATTAAGCAAACCCAAGTTTATGTTTATTTAGTTTATTTAGTTTATTTTATTTATTATTTATTTATTTTATATTTTATTATTTATTTGGTTTATTTTACTATTTATTTTATTTTATTTATTTTAGTTTATTTATTTTAGTTTAGGTTTTTATTTTATTTTATTTTTTCAGTTTAGGTTTATTTTTAGTTTAGTTTTATTTTTCTTTTATTTTTTAGGTTTAATTTTATTATTTATTTTTAGGTTTAGGTTTAGGTTTTTATTTTATTTTTGTAGGTTTAGGTTTTAGGTTTATTTTTAAGTTTTATTTTTAGTTTATTTTATTTTAGTTTATTTTATTTTATTTAGTTTAGGTCTAAGTTTAGGTTTAGTTTATTTTAGGTTTATGTTTTATTTATTTTAATTTAGTTTATTTTAGTTTATGTATTTTATTTTGTTAATTTTATTTTTATTTTAAGTTTTAGTTTTTTTAGTTTGGGTTAGGGTTTATTTTTATTTATTTTAGATTTAATTTTAGTTTTATTTTTTTTATTTAGGTTTTTATTTACTTTTTATTTTATATTATATTAGGTTAATTTTATTTTTATTTTAGGTTTTGTTTTTATTTTATTAAGATTTTTTATTTTTAACTTTATTTTATTTTTTAGTTTAGTTTAGGTTTTTATTTCTTTTATTTTAGTTTGGTTTTTATTTATTTTGTTTAGGATTAAGTTTAGGTTTTAGTTTATGTTTTATTTTATATTTTTATTTTATTTAGGTTTAGGTTTATTTATTTATTTTATTTTTAGGTTTTATTAAGTTTAAATTTAGGTTTTTAGGGTTTACGATTTAGTGTTTAGGGTTTAGGGTTTAGAGTTTAGGATTTAGGGTTTGGGGTTTAGGGTTTAAGATTGTAGGTTTTAGGGTTTAGGCTTTAGGGTTTAAGCTTATAGATTTTAGGGTTTATGGTTTAGGGTTTAGGGGTTTTTTTGTTGGGAAAAGTTAGAATTTTATTACCATAAAAGGAAAAGATACAATGTCCTTAATAGGGGTAAAGCTCAAAGTTCTACTACTCTTGTAGCTACAAGAGTCCTAAAGAGCCAAACCCCCATCTAAGTACAATAGAAATGGAAAAGAAAATAAATGAAAAACAAAAACAAATACAATAGCTAAAAAGCATATGAGAAAAAGACACAAAATAAGACTATTACAACTCATGAAAGTAGTAAAAGGACTAGTTAGAAGCAGCTCTTGATCCCTTTGAGAAAGCAAGATAAATAAGATCCACAACAACAATAGTTGAGCTGACTGAGTATAGCTCATTCCATCTGTAAAGTTCCAACTTGCAAAAGAATTCTGCAAAACACCACAAAGACAATAATCATAGCTCAAGGGAAAAGGATAAAGTAAAAAATTTAGAGAGAGCTGAGAAAGAGAAAGCTTGGGCTCAGTTAAGATCTTCTCAAGTGGAAATAATACATATGAGCATCCAAACATCCTGAGAAGTGTTATAGTCATATGTAATGCTACCAATCAGAGAGAAGATATGAGGAAACATCAATGCCATCATAGCCAACATACCTGATATAAGCAAACCATCCAAGGAAAATAGCCCATAGTGACCCAGGTCCTGCACCAAACAAATAGAGAAAGTAGCAACCGCCAGCAGCCAACCCACCAACCAAAACCCACAATAGACCAATCACATAAAGCTAGCACCCCAAAAGTTACAATAGGATCAGTGGTCAAGCTAAAAAAACCAAGCAGTAATTCCACCAAAGCCACCACCAAAAGGAAGAGAAACATAAAAAAGGAGCAGTCAGCATGAATTGGGGTAACAACACAAGCCAACAAAATAGTCCCAAAGGCATAACAACAACCCATGACTATCTCCAGAGCAATATTAATCCAAATCTAAGGGTAAAACCTCCACCCAAATAGCAAAATAGTAGAAGATAAGCAACACGAGAGAGAGGAAAGCCATAGGGAGACTAAGAGGGCATCCAAAAATTACCATCAAAACCACCACCAAGGCAACAAGAAAAATAGCAAATCCAGCACCACTGATAAAGACATAGATATCGAGAAACAAGGAGAGCAAAATAAACCATAGGGATTCAATACCAACCAATCTAAATCCCAAGACACCAAGCACAAGCATCCAAGGCAAGACAACATCTAATCCCAAGACACCAAGAGAGAGAGCCAACCCTCGAAAAACTGCACTAATCCGGGCCGGAGGAGCAGCCAAGAACTAGTAAGAATAGACAAAAATAGCCATAACTATCTCCTCTAGTAAACAGAAACCAAAGTCTGGAAGAAAAAAAAACCACAAAGCAGCTGACCATATACCAATCAACAAAGAAAACAACCAACAAAAAGAAAACACCAACCCAAACCAGAAAAACAACCAAAAAGAATTGAAAAAAACCATACCTAAGAAAATTCTGAAGAGTCCAACAGCTGCCACCCAACAATCAAACACAACAGCAGAAGTTACAATTCAATAAAGGTAGCAGCTAGCTAAAACAAGATGTTAATCCAATATAAATCACAAAATAGAGGGAAAGAACAACAGCAGGCATATCCACAACCCACCTAGAGATCTCCAAAAAAACCAAGAAACAAAATTGGTAGTCACTTAGCTAGACAAAAAACCACAATATAAAATTCCAAAGAGAACCACCCAACCACAAGCAGCAAATCAGTGAGGAAAGAAACAAGGCCAAAGGTAAACAAAGCCCCTTCCAAACCCTAAAGAGCAGATAATCACCATATAAGATAAAATAAGAGGTAAAAAACTAGAAAAAAGCTACCTCTAATCCACAAGGCAGAGGGAAAAACCAACCAGCAGAAGCCCCCAAGAGAAACCAGGAAAGGAGAACAGTAACCACCAAAAAGCTCAAAACTAAGCCAAACCAGAAGAGACCAACAGTATCCATAAAAAAATGACCACCCAAAATAGTCAAGTAGATGGAAGAAGAAAATTGCAACATCTAGCAGAACCAACAATAGAAGCCAAAAATCCAATTCAAATAAGGTAACAGCCAACCAAAACCTGAGGCAAACCCAACATCAATTAGTATATGGGGTAAGCCAAAATCAGGAACAACCATAACTCAATAAGAGACTCCCAAAACATTACTAGTGGTGGAAAAAAGAAGCATAATGTAAACCATAGAAATAAAACCACCAGTCCTAGAGGATAGGAAAACTAGTTAAAAATAGCACCACTATGACCCAAATAAGGGTCAGTCAAGTATACAATGGGGTAAAGTGGAAGGGGGTTTAAGTTTTGAAATAAACTAAAACTAATAAGGCAACTTTGATATAAAGTGAGATTAACCAGGACCCTAATGAAAAATAGCAAAAACCAATTCCTGCTGAGGGAAGCACAAAAAAACAACCAAAAAGTAGACTGAATAAAACAACCATAGCAATATGATCAACAAAATAACCGAAAGCTAAAATCTGAGGTGAGGCAGTCCAATGTTATTTAGATTGACCAGACCATGCGGATGCTTAAGTAAGCTATGGTTATCAAATAAAGTGAGCTCATTTAATTCAGCTCCCAAATTAGCCAGGAAATTCGCACAAGCATTACCTTCATAAAGAATGTGAGAAATATTTTAGCAAACTTGAGAAAGAACTTTATTAGTGTGATTAATAAGATAAAGTAAGTCAGCATTCCTTATTTTATTAGTATTGAGCATATCAAGTAAAAGAAGAGCATCAACTTCAATCCTAATATTAAAGTTTTCTTTGCTTAAATAAATATCATTAGCTTTATTAACAGCCATGAACTCAGCATAAATAATAGAACAAGATTTGAGGGTAGGCAAAAGCACAAATGATAGTACCTTTAGAATCCCTAAGAATTCCACCACAACCATATTTATTAGGGGAAACGAAACCATTAGTATTGATCTTAATAAAATTTTCTTTAGGCTTAATCCAATGTATAATCCTAATACTCTTGTAGGAAGGGTCATCATGCAAAGTGATACCCAATTTCACAGCCACAAATTTATCACCTCTAAATTGAAGATTACTAATTAAATTTGCATTAAACAAAGCAAGAATTTTTTTCCTTAGTTCTAGCAAAGATCCTTTTATGGTTCATAGGGATGCCTCGATATTTAGCATCATTTCTATCCATCCAAATGAACCAAATAAGGGTAATAAAAATTAAAACTTTCATATGACCTTTCACAATTTTGTCAAAACAAACTTCAAGAAGTTCATATAATGATAGAGAGCCATGAAAATAGTTAGTGTTAAATAAATCATCATACCATATCCAATGTTTGGAAGTAATAGCACCATTGACAAAAACATGATTAACATTTTCAATATGATAGCAACAATAGCACTTAGAAGGTAAATAAAACCCTTTAAGCTAGAGCAAAGAATCTACAGGAATGAAGTCATTCAAAATCCTCCAAGCTAAAACATAATAAGAAATGGAAATGATATTGTTCCAAAGTTTAATGAAAACATTAGAGGTGTTTTGTTTATTTCTAATAAATTTCCAAACCTCTTTAAGAACAAAATCACCATTGTAAGAGAGCTTGAAAAAAATTTGATCAGGTTTATTAAAAAAGATAGTGATGTTGCAAAACTTGTAAAAAATAAAAATAGAAATGTAGTTCTCAAGTTTGTTTTCATTCCAATTGTTATTAAGCCAAAAAGAGTTAACTTTGATAGTAGTAGTAGAGTGTGTTGATCAAAGGGAGTCAAAAGAGCCATTGCCAATCCAATTGTCTTGCCAAAAGAAAGAAGAGCCCGAATGAATACCCCAAGATATTAATGATTCAACAACCCATTTAATGGAGCAAAGCCTTTTCCAAACTAGAGAGTCACCAACTTTATAAGCATAGATAGGAGGGTGTTTACCTTAACAATATTTTTCCATCATAAAATTATCCCAAAGGCTATCATTCTTTTTAAAATTCCACCAAAGCATATGAGAGAAGGCAGCCATAGCTTCACGAATATGTTAGCAACAAAGACCACCTTCACCCAAAGGACCACAGCATTTATGTCAGGATGTCCAATGCATTCTTTTAATAGAATTATTGGATCCCAAAAAAAATTTTATTAAGTAAGAGATCAATTCTGATAAGAGTAGAATTAGTGGGAATAATAGTTTGAATCAAATAAAGTGGCATAGAATTGAGAGTGCTTTTAAGAATAGTGAGCTTGTCACCAAAGGAATCTAAATGGAATTCCCAAACCAAAATTTTATATAAAATTTTTTTGAATTAACTCATAAAAAATATGGGTCATTTTGGACCTTCAAATAGAGGAGCACCCTAGTATTTAAAAGGGTAAGTGTTGATGTTTAAAATTAGTGATATGGCAGATTTGCTTGATTTTATTATTAGAGATACCTAAAGAAATAATAAAATAGCTTTTTTTATCATTGATAGAAAGACCACTTTCTCTGCCAAATTTATTTAAAAACAATCTTGAGGTTCTTGATATGTTGAATAGAAGCATTGCAAAAAGTAATGAAAACATCTACAAAGCTTAAGTGGAAATAGAAGACCACCAAGAGTTCTATAATACATACTAAGATTGTTTAAAAATAACTCATTGATGCTCCTAGATAAGTACTCAACAATAATAATAAATAAAGTGAGAGATAAAGGATCCCCTTGTCTTAAGCCATGGGAAGAAGTTAAGAAGTCCAAAGCTT
The DNA here is from genome assembly GCA_021442155.1 of Cymbidium sinense. Lineage (NCBI taxonomy): Eukaryota > Viridiplantae > Streptophyta > Magnoliopsida > Asparagales > Orchidaceae > Cymbidium > Cymbidium sinense. Next base: position 335,032,471 of record CM038214.1, on the reverse strand, counting down.
TCCCATTAAGCAAAATAGAAAATCTAGCATTATTAATACAAGTTTTAATAAGAAAAGTAAATTTATCAGAAAACCTAAATAAATTCATAATATGGAAAAGGAAATCCCAAGAAATATTATCAAAAGCATTGGTAAAATCTAATTTGGAAAGAACATTTCAACCTCTAGTCTTAGCATCTAAGTCATGAATTAATTCCTCGGCAAGTCAAATGTTGTCAGAAATAGATCTACCTCTAACAAAACTAGTTTGGTTGAGAGAGATAATCTTATGAAGTAAAAGACTAAGCCTGATGGCAAGAATTTTGGAAATCATCCTATTGAAGAAGGTACAAAGACTAATAGGTCTAAGATCACTCCAATAGTCTGGATTATCTTTCTTGGGTATGAGAACAATATAAGTGCTAGAAAAATATGTATGAAAAGGATTACCATTAAAAATAATCAACCACAACCTCAATCAAATCATTTTTAATAATAAACCAATAATTTTGAAAAAATTGAGTAGTGAAACCCTCTAGATTAGCAATAGAATCTATGTTCATGCAATTAATAACTTTAAAAATTTCATCTTCATTAGTCACAATAGTAAGCAAATCATTGTCATCATTGCTAATAATAGAAGAAATCAAGTGTGATTTAAAAATAGCTTCATAAGAGCAACTCTTATTAAGCAAATTTCTAATGTAATTAATAATTGAAACGTTAATATCATTATTCTCCATAATCCATTCTCCATTGCCATCTTTAATTTTTATTAATATTATTTAATGCTCTCTTTTTAATAACTAAAGCATGGAAATATCTAGTATTCCTATCACAATTAGCAATATATTTACTAGTAGCTTTTTGAAGCCAATAAGTCTGCTCCATATTTTAAATATTAACAAGTTTATCTTTCACCTCAGTCAAGTCCTTAATCTTAGAAGGATCAGACATAATAGAGATATCAAGATCACAAACTAATCTTTCCATATTTTTTTATAATAGCAAAAAGGTTATTATAATAATGCTTGTTCCACCAACCCATATTTTGCTTAAGTCATTTAAGCTTAACCTAAAGTTTATTCATCCCCATAATCGAATTATCAAGATGTAAAGGAGCTTTCCAATTGTTACCCACAACTTTAAAAAAAATTAATATGCTGAATCCACATTATCTGAAATCTAAAAGGAGAGTTATCTTTACCAGAAATCAAAAGAGGAGCATGATCAGAAAAGGTTCTGCTTAAATGATCGACAGTAGTAATATGCCATTGAGTAATCTAATGAGTATTCAAAAGAATCTGATCCAACCTTTGTCAATGTTTAGAGTTTTACTAAGTATAATTAGAACCTTTAAAACCAATATCAATCAAATTATAATCAAGGATCATATTAGAAAATTCTTCCATGGAATAAATATTAGGAGAGCAACCACCACTTCATTTAGAAGTGAATAAAATAGTGTTGAAATCACCACCAACAAACAAAGGTTTATTGACATAGGTAGCAAAATTCCTCAAATTATCCCAAAGAAGATTTCTACTAGATCTAAGCCCAAAACATAATAATCACCATAAGAGATTTGATCATTGACAACATTTTGAAAATCATAAAGAATAGAAACCTCTACAAAGTTATTCCAAAAACACTTAATCTTATTACTGACATTAGAGAAAAATTTATTGAAAATGATCATTTTATTACATGGTTAATTTTGTTAACATGAATAAGAGGCTCTAGAAAAAAATAAGTAAAGAAATATTATTTATATGACAAAGATTTCTAATACAGTTATGAATATAGTGGGTACCAATCCATCTAACATTCCAAACAATAAAATTAAACATAAAGAAATAAAAAGGGGTTAAGAAAAGGTTAATTAAGAGAGGAGAGGAGGTTAAACCAATCTAGTGTTTCTTGGCAATTTGGGAGGGAATTTTAACATTTTTTCTTTTTTAGCATGATAAGTTTGGAAACCATTTTTTTTCCCATATAATCATCCGAGAAGGATTTAGCAACATTAGTCATAGATTTAAAAGAGATATTTTGATTAAAATGAGTTCTCCTTCTTCCAAGACATTAGAATTTATTAATCCAAATGTATTAGAATAGCAAGAGAGAGAGAGAGAGAGAGAGAGAGAGAGAGAGAAACAGATTTATTAAAAGGCAAGTGTGAACACCAAGCCCTTCTTTTCCATGACCCAAATTATTAGACAAAGCCAAATTATTTTGAGAATTTAAAACATCCTGAATCTAGAAAATAAAATCAATTTTTTCAACCTGATTATCATGAGGTATTAAAGCCATATTATCCATTGAATTTGAATGATGCATAACATTAATATCTTCATTTATATTCTCAATCAAAGCTTCATTTTCATCAATCAAAGCTAGCAAGGATTGAATCGGAGGAAATAGAATCATCATCCAAAAGTTTAGAAAAACTAATATTGCTCACATTAGAAGCCTTCAATTACACAGAAGAAGTAAGAGGTAAAATATCCTTATTAGGAACATTCAAAAAATCATTTTTTTTCTAAAGTAGCTTTTTGATATTTAATAGTGATCGGCCTAGGGTTAGGAATAGAAGTTTCCTTAACAAAAAATTTTTTAGGTGAGGATGAAGAATGAAGCATTCAAAATTATCATACCCATGGATTTTACAGTGAGAACAAATGATAGGGAAATTTTTAAATTCAATTGCATATAACTATAATTTTCATATACCAACCGATTTCTTTGGGTGTTTCTTGGTAATGTCCAATTCAACAAGGATTCTAGCCAATTAAAGGACAAGATTTTATAGACATTGTCGTCAATTTATAACCGACAAATAAAGCACCCACAATAAAAGGAATTGATGGTTAATGAAATAAATTTGCATATTGGGGAGAGAAATCCAAACGGGAACATCTTTGAATGATTTCAAAGTAGTTGAAGACAAGATAGTTGATGCCATAGCAGGATCCATATGATCCTTCAATTTCCCCAATGAATCATTGGGGAAGAGGACAAGCCACAATATTACTCCAATGAAAACATGAAATAGGCCAGTGACCATTGATTCAAGAAGTAATCCAATGAGAATCACGCAAAATAGCCAGCAACCAGCGGTCAGAAAACAAAAAATTAGAGGGGGAAAAGGAAATCACTAGAGCACTGGACGGGCTTGGTAGGGTTTTGGTTTATTTAGGGTTTAATTAGTTTAGTTTAGTTGGGTAGGGCCAGGTTAAGGTTTAGATTTAGGGCCCAGAGTTTTTAGGCCCAGGCTCAGGATTTAGGGTTTAGGAGTTTAGGTTTAGGATTTATGGAGGTGGAGTGGCCCAGGAGTTTAGGATCAGCCTCAGGTTTAGGGCCCATTTAGCCCAGCCCAGGGCTCAGCCCAGGCCCAGGTTTAGGGCCTAGGGTTGGGGCCCAAGGGCCTCAGTGCTCAGGGCCCAGGGCCCAGGCCTAGGCCAGGGCTCAGGCACAGCCTGAGGGCCCAGGATCAGGCCTGGGCCTAGGCACAGGGCTCATGGGCCAGGGCCTGGTCCAGCCTGCCTGGGGCCCAGCCTAGGGCCTAGGGCCTAGGGCTCTGGTCTTAGCTCATGGCCCAGCCCAGGCCCAGCTCAGCCTTCAGCCCAGCTCAGCCTGGCTCAGGGCCTAGGCCCAGCCCAGGCTCAGCCTGGGTGGCCCAGGGCCTAGCCTAGGGTTGGCTCAGGGCCCAGGTCAGCCCAGGGCTCAGGCCCAGCATCCTGATCAGGCCCAGGCCTGGGTGCCCAGGCCTCAGTGGTAGGGCCCAGCTCAGCCTCAGGCTGGCCTCAGGCCCAGGGCCCAGGCCCAGACTCAGGAGCCCAGGGTCTAGGCCAGGGGCCTATAGGTCAAGTTTAGGACAGGGTTAGCCCAGGCCCAGGGCTCAGGTGGGCCTGGGCCCAGAGCTCAGGGCACAGGAAGTTTAGCCCAGGCTCAGTTAAGTGTTAAGGTTAAGGCTCAGTGAGGGTTTAGGGTCAGGTAGGGTTTATGGACTGGGTAGGTGGTTATTAAAATTTAGAGTTTAGGGTTGAGGTTTAGGGTGGGGTGGGGGTAGTTTAGGGTTTAGGTTTATTGTTTGAGGTTTGAATGAGTTTAGGGTTTAGGTTTAGGGTTTAGGTGTTTATTTTTAGTTTCATTTGTGTGTGTATATGTGAGGGGACACCATGCAAATCTGAGGATGTACTTATTGAGGTGATCAGGTATGACATCAAGGAATAGTGCACTATCTCAAAGATAGAAATCACTATCCTACGATGGACCTAATCACCTAATAAGGACTCCTAAGGCATGATGGGTCTTCAAATATACTAGAGATTTTTTCCATACTTTACTTGGAAAAGTAAAGTAGGGTTTATTTAAACTAGGTTCATTAAGTTCCCTATGGAGGCAAGCCCCCATAGTTAATTACATCTTAAGAAAATGAATCCCTTAAGAGTACTCGATTAAAGTAGGCATTATCTCCAAAGAATTCAAAGATAGTACTATCAATAAATTGGTTGTATTTTAGAAGATCAAGTGGATGGATCAAAAGGGAAGAGTTATTATCGAAAACCAAAGGAGATGGGTAGGAGTACTCATGATACTAAGAATCCTAGTGAGCTTCCAATCTATCCTATGGTTTTTTATATATTTGAAATTGAGGAGATTTATTTATTTGATTTGAAAATTTTTTTAGAAATCGAGGACTTATAATTTCACAATATAAGATTGTGGAAATACCGAGGTGATGACTTATGTTTGTAGCCCACAAAGAGAAATAGCAAGCTCAGATCCTAAATCTAGAGAACTTTGGTGAGGGCCAAATCATGACCTAAATCTAAGGCGAAAGTGGGTATATTGTTTACCTACATAAGATAGAGTAAACAACCTAACTGCTAGACTTATTATCACTTGGAGTGGCAACCAACTAACTCCTCCTGTGCTTTAAATCCATGTAGGCAAGTTATATGTTTTTGGGAGATGGCTAGGTTGTTATAATTTAGAAAAGAGACTAAGTCCTTAAACCCACTCCCTAAGAGACTAGAGCATGGGGGGTATGAATAATGACTTAAATCTAATGCAAATTGTTATCAAATTTTATTTAATTTAGGACTCATTATTTTGACACAGGCTATAGGATTTTGTATGCCTAAATGCATGAGAAGTTGATTATGGGCCAAACCAAAAGGGAAAGAGGTGTTCTTCCATCATAGGCTCTCAAGGGTTAAGTTCATTCTATCTAGCAAAGATGGAAGCCCTCACTTAATAAGAGTGAAACAAGATGATTATGCATGATATTAAACATATAACATCTAGCTAAGGGGTTGCTAAATATTTTCTTATTTTGATTTAATGCCTAGGTTTTTATATAAGATTATGAGTTATTTTAAAAGTTTAGTTATGAGTTATTAATGGATAGAAAATTTATTTTTATCCTAAGAGCCTAATCGCATCCAGGCTATACAACAATCACCAATCATAAACAAACTATGAAAAGGAATACTTTTTCTAATACACAGGCTAAATAAAACATCAAACAATTTTGACAAAGCCATCGCAAAAGAATAAAATTCCAACGCGGTCTGGTTCCATCGTACATCCCAAAAAGAAATGTGGGTAGCCAAGTTCTACTCTTATACAACCCAAATTACATCAGAACAATTACAATTACAAATGATGAATATTATGGGGGTCTTCATTCTTCATTCTTCCTTCTTCATTTCTTCATCTTCCATTTCTTCTTTTGATTTGCTCTATTTCTTCCTTCTTTTGGATTGATTTGATATGGATATGCTCCAAAGGCATCACAGATAAGACTTGGTCATCCTAGCCCCCATAATACTCATCCTAATCCTAGTACAAAATTATATTAAAAGAAGGAAAGTAAATCTAACTACACCTGCAAAATAAATGTTAGCTAAACTCACCATACAACCCAAGCAATTATATGAATAATTTGGACTTAGCACCCTACACATGGGTAACCAAGCCCACCTGTCCTAACTAGGGTTAGGCTTAGGGGCTAAGCAACCTTCATAGCAAAAACATTTAAATTTTTATTTAGTAGCCCCTTAAGCACAACCCTAGATGATTAGGCTAATATCGCCTAACATCCGACACACATACACCCAAACATCCAATCTAATAATACATCACAAACAAGCATACATTAAAACCATACACTCCCTAACATAAAGCTATAAATGGTGACTTAGTCTAATGTGGGTGAATTAAAGCTTGTGTGGTCTGTCCTAACTAGGCTTTAGAGTTGTAATTTGCTAAGTGTGAGGGATTTAATTTATAAAGAGGTTGATTTATCTTTAAGTAATTTGATTGATTTAAAGCTTTAGTGTTTTCTTTTATTTCATATGGTCTACACTTAACAACTAAGTGTTATAAAAAGAAGAAAGAGAAAGAACCTCTATTTCATCCCTACCTTTAGTCACTTCTAAAGTAAGTTAATTAATCAATTTCCTTTAGTGAATAGCATATTATATGTTTTAATTAGTCCTAAGTTTAAGTTCACTATAAATAACCTTAATCAATAAGAAAGGCATCTAAAGATTAATTAGAATGAATTACTATCACATAACACATGTTTATTCATTTATTTACATCATGCATATCATGCATATGATTAAATCCTAAGCATACCTATACATGCAATTTATATCTTAGCATACTTGAATGATGAATGCAAAGAAGTGTGTTTAAAATTTAATTATTTCATTTGATTGAATTATGAATGCATGCCTTTTTAAAAGAAGGAGGGATTTTTCATCCATTAGCTAGATACACATTCACATGTATAAAAGTTTTAAGTGAGTGCATCGCCATTATTCGACCGTATAAGACCTACTTAGGCTACTTAAATCGTAGCTCGGTGTATCTAGACTAATATACCACTTTTCTTAGATACATATAGATGTACAAGTAACTACAAGGATTGGAAAACCCATGGAAAAATTGTATTTGACTTATATGACTTATGATTCTTATTCATTGGCCACATCACACATACACATGTATAAGAGTTTTAAGTAAATACACCATTGTTCCAGGGGCATAAGGTATAAGACCTACTTAGGGCTAAAGCCTGACGGGTGTCCAGACTAATATACCACTTTTCTCAAATACAGGTGAATGTATGAAAGGAACCACAAGAAGAAGAAGTCATGCAAGAAGTCATATTTGATTTGATTATATGATTTACATATATGGTATGAAATTCTTCCTAAGTCTTAGCATGGAAATGCATAGAAATTTATTTAGACAAATGTTGTGTGCTTTTTAAATGAACTATACATTTGTAATTCCAATGTGAATCCATGTAAGATAAAGATAGACAGCTTCATATTGCATATCTTATATTATCAACACATGTAAACCTATAAATATTTGTATTAACATCATTTCATTTATTATAATTGATTTATGAGCTTTTGAAAATAACTTTTGATTTAATAGTGATAATATCCACACCTACTTTTAATTTAAATCAACACATGCAATTTGACATAAAAGAAACCATTTCATTTAGTTAATTTTTAAAAAATGAATGCATGATTACACATGGGAAGTAACATTTAACATGATTGGAAGGAAATAAAGGAACATAAGCACATTATCTCATTCATTCCAATTAATTCCTAAGGACAATCATACTAAATAAAGCCATTTAAAATAAACTAAAGTCCTTTAATGAGATTTCTTAATTTTGAGTTTGATTTCATTTAGGAAATGAAAGAGATTTGTTGATCCTAATCCCATTCTTCATGTGTGAGTTAATTTGATTTAATGAAGAAGTATTTTAATTTATTTTATGGTTTAATTAGGTTAGGGTATGAATTAAGCCAATTAATGAACCCTTACCTCATCTTAATTAACTAAATTAATAATGATATGATATGCTACTACATGGAAAGTAAATTTGCTGCTAAGAATGAAAGGGGCCTAATGCAATTGGCTCATGTTTAATAGTTAATTAAGGTTAAGGGATCTCACTTAACTACTTTTATAGTTTTCTCACACATGTGAGCTAACCATAATTTCATTGCCTCTCCCTTTGGATTATTGAATACCCAAAGATCTACCCAAGATTAAATTTTAGAAATAGATTCAATTAAATTAATTAAATTCATTAATCAATTAATTAAACATTACTTAACCTTAACTAATCAAAATGAGATGGGCGTAGAGAAAGAGACAAAGAAGGGAGCGTAAGTCTCAATCCTTAAATCCTTATAATTTGTTGATTAAAGTTCAGGTATCATTTGGATTTTTGATTAATCTTATTAATTAATTAATAATTTAAGAGGGATTAGAGAAGACTTAAAGAAAAGATTGGAAGAGGGAGTCCCAATTCATTTCTCTAGACTTCATCATCATTAACACAGAGGTTAATAAGCTTAATTGATTGATTAATTTACTATTCATTTGCTTAATTATCATAATTATATCAAGAAACTTATTATGCCTTAACCCATAGGTTTTTCTAATTAAGCAATCAATAAAATCCCAAAAAAATAGGGTTGGTAGATGTCATCCCCTTTAACATGCACAGAAAGTTTGAGATTAATTGGATGGTTAATTAGGGAGTAATTAGACTAATTACATTTCCAATTAAGTTAAATCCACTGCTCAAAATCAATTAATAATAATTTTCTTTGATTTTACTCTAAATTATCTTTAAAATGAGCCTAAGTTTGTATTTTTTATGGATTTTTCTAGAATTAGTTCTAAATTTAGGAAGTTTCAGGATTAAAAACTAGTTAATTAGCCTTAATTAGAGCCTTAATCCCATCAGGCCAAATGGTGGCTGACATGGCTCGCTAACGTAGTGCACTTTTCATGTGGCATGATGGGATTTGCTATTTAATTTATCACATCCAAGTGATAACTCAGATGGTGGTGCGCGTGATTAGATTAGGATCGTTCATCCCAATCATGGGGGATGGACATTCCATGATATATCACCTCCTAAGCATCAAATAATGGCTACCATCCATCGATCATCGCTCGATCCAAGCTCACCCAAGCTCGAATGGAGATAAAAATGATCCCACACCTTTGGAGAAGCACAATAATAATTTCAAATGGAGGAAATCGCCTGACATGAAATTTCTTTCACAAAATACCAAACTATTTTCATTCAAGGATCTGTTCATATACCTCATCAAGAATGATTGAGAAAGCTTTATTTGGTAGAAATGAAGCTCTATTGAGCCGCACGAGCTTTGATTTTATATAGTTTTCTTGGAAGACTAGCCCACTAGGCGTAAGTGCTCGGGCTTGATTAAACTCTATCCTCTGACTATTGAGAAGCTTGGGAAACAATTCATTCTCACTTGATTGTCTACATGGAAGCTGTGTGCAAAGTTAATTGCACTTTGGTGGGGGTTGAGCAAATGAGAATCAAAGGTGGCCACTGTTATTTTTGTTTTGCATAAAATTGAGAATGCAGATTTTTGGGAGTGTGGGAAGGCTTACAAATTTCTCTAGGAACTCTCTCCTTGGATGCTAAAGTTGAATCAAGTGAGTCTGAGTTCGAGTGAGAATGAGGGGGGAATACCCCCTCATTCCTTGGATCGACCACATCTTCTTTGGATTTTTCTTGATAAATTGGGAAAAATTGAGGTGGTGGAGGTCCTTCGATGCATGATGTGGCTCGCTGAGGGTGTGGAGGGTGCTGTCAAGGGAGTAGTGGGAGTCCGATGGCTATTTGGAAAGCTCCAACGGGGATGGGGAGGTGATTTGACCTCACCATGGATCATGGCCGAACCAACCACCTTTGGGTCAGGTCAACCATGGTCCTAGGTGCCTAAGTAGACTTATGATTGGGTGCCAAGAGGCTAGGGGGAGAAAATGACCAAATGAGCATGTGTCTTATCTCATGGGATGCCCTAAACTCAAGGGCAAAATGGTCATTTGGCTATGGGTTTGGTTTGGACAGATTTTGGATGTGTCAAAAGTGGGTTAGCCTAATTTGATTTAATTTGGCTTGATTTAACTTATTAGGTCAAATTAGGTTAGGTTGGGTCAAGTTGACCAATTGGTCAAATTGGCTTAAACCAAGGTTTGGGTTAAGTTCAATTGGCTAATTGAAAATGATTGTAGGCTTTGGTTTGGTTTAATTTAGAAATAATTTGGATTTTGGCTAATTTGACCCTTTAGGTCAATTTGGGTTAAGTTAGGTCAAGTTGACCAAGTGGTCAAATTGGGCTCAATCATGGTTTTGGTCAAGTTCAATAAGTGTTTTTGAATGAAGTTGAGCCATTGGTTACAATCAATTTGGGATGGATTATGATTTGCCATATTTTGGCTTTTTAGGCTAATTTGGGTCAACTTGGGTCAAATAGCCAATTGGGCTTGGTTTGGCTCAATTGAGGGTTTGGTCATGTTCAATCATTGGTTAGGAATGGGTTTGTATCAATGGTTTCAATCAATTTGGCTTATGGTAGATTTTGACTAATTTGGGTTTCATTTGGGCTAAATGTTGACTTAGCTAATTGGCTAGGTTGACTTAATTTAACCCAATTCAAGATAATTGATTAACCTAAGATGATTTTTGATCATGTTGTGAGGTTTGGATGGGCATAGTTCAATAATTTGGGTTGAATTAGAACTTGGCTTGAAAAGGTCTTTTAGGTCACTTTGGGTCAAGTGGACCTAAATGGATTAATTGGCTTGATCATGGCTTGATTCAAGTTTAATTATATTGATAAATGGGTTTGATATAGAAATATAAATCCAATTGCAAGTAACTTGGACCTATATGGATTTTGGTTCATATGATAATTTCAAGTCAAAAAGGGCTAACTTGGGTTTGATTTAGGTTATCTTTAATTTGGATTGATAATTATAGTTTATATTTATATTTGGATATATTATTGTCAGAATGTTTGAATCATGAGGAAATCCATAAGTTTTGAATTGATTTGGGTATTACTTAGCCAAGTTCAAGAATTTGGCTATAAGGGCTAAAATTAGAATTTAATTTGATTTGGGTTTCAACCATTTGGAGTTTGGAATTGATTTATGATTTATAATTTGATTTCAGATTGAATTTGATAATTGAGAAAATTAATTGAATTGTGATTTGAATTTGGCTAAGTCTAAGTCCATAAGATGAAATTAAAGGGCTCAGGAAGGTATTTGGAGTTTGAATTTGATTATGGGTTTGAATCATTTGATAGTTGGATTTGATTTTGTAATTTAGATTTAAATTTGAGATTTGATTTGGAAGAATGAAGCATGGATTTGGTTTGGGCTATAGGGTAGGCAAGTTCTCCTAAATCTCTAAGGCACAACCTACCCCTATGGCTAACTCTTTGAAATCTCTAGGGTTAGGTTAAGTGTTCACCTAATCACTACAAGTGTCTTAAGACTGAGGAATTCTATGTTTCTGTGAGAGTCCTAGATCTATGATGAGGAAGTTGAGAGCTCACTCCAAAAGTGAGGTCAACAGTTTATGGTTCAAGGTTTTAGGGTTTAGGGTTTATGTTTAGGGTTTATGGTTTAGTGTTTAGGGTTTATGGTTTTAGGGTTTAGGGTTTAGGTTTTAGGTTTAGGGTTTAGGTTTTAGTTTAGGGTTTATGGTTTAAGATTTATTTTAATAGAGAACAAATTTATATTCAACATTTATTCTATTCGATTTCACCAACCAAGTGGTGCACCAAGTTTTCTAAGACACAAGCGATGACATAAATAAAAAATGAGCATTCATAGAGTAAATCAAAAACCCTTGAGAACTAGAACTATCTCTACTTTAAAGATAGAGCCATATGGATTGGATCAATTTTCTTTTAGTTCTAGTTCTAACCACCACCACCTCTTGAGTAGCGGGATCCGCCATCATATTCCTGATCTATCCCTCCGTGACCACCACTGTTGTAACTTCTGTCACTCCTCCCACCTCCATAACCACCACTACTCTGACCACCACTTCCATATCCACTAGCACCTCAAGATCCCCCACCACGACTACGATCACCACCTCCACCAACACCTACATTGCCAATTCTAGACTGAGCCTAGTTGACACTGATGTTCTTACCGACAAGGTTCTTCACATTATTAGGGTTTAGATTTAGGTTTATTAGGTTTTAGGGTTTTGGTTTATTTTTATTTATTTATTTATTTTCTTTAGGATTACATTTAGGGTTTAAGATTTAAGGTTTTAGGGTTTAGGTTTGTTGGATTTAGGTTAGGGTATTTGGCTTAAGGTTTAGGGTTCAAAGTTTAGGGATTAGGGTTTAGTGTTTAGGCTTTAAGGTTTAGGGTTTTAGTGTATTATGCCATCTGTGGATTTAGGTTTAGATTTTGTGGTGTGGAGGTTTGGGTGTGGTCAGTGTGGGTAGGTTAGTTAGGGTTTAGGGAGGTTAGGTCATGGTAGTCAGGGTAGGTCAGTTGGGTGGTAGGATTTAGGTAGGGCCTGGGTTTATTTATTTATTTATTTTATTTTTTTAAATTACAAAACCCTTAGGAATTTATTTATATTTTATTTTAGTTTTTACAGGTCCAAATTTATTTAGTTTAGTTTATTTATTTATTTTAGGTCATTTAGTTTATTTTTATGTTTAGGTTTATTTAGTTTAGATTTATTTTATTTTATCTTATTTAGGGTCAGTGGGTCAGTGGGTGTGGCTTAAGTTTAGGGTGGGTTTAAGGTTTGGTTTAAGAGTTTATGGTTTTAGGTCTGGCTAGGTTTAAGATTACGTGTCTATGTTTATGTGTGTTAATTAAAGGTTTAGATTTATAGTTTTTTAGCCAGTGCTTTTAGGGTTTAGGGTTTTATAGGGTTTAGGGTGTAGGGTTAAGAGTTTAGGGTTTAGGGTCTAGGATTTATGGTTTAGGGCTTTTAGGGTTTAAGGTTTATAGTTTAGGGTTTAAGATTTTTTTAAAAAAAAAACTAAGTAAATCGGTGAGTTTAGGTTTATTTTGTTAATTTTGTAATTATTTTAGTTTATTTTATTTTTTATTTTTATTTATGTTTTTCTATTTTTATTTAGTTTAGGTTATTTATATTAGGTTTATTTATTTTAGTTTAGGTTTTTTATTTTTGTTTATTTTTTCAGGTTTAAGTTTATGTTTTTTTTGTTTAGTTTTAATTTTATTTTATTTTTAGGTTTACGTTATATTTCTTATTATTAAGTTTAAGTTTAGGTTTCTATTTTATTTTTTTATGTTTAGGTTTTAGGTTATTATTTTTGGTTTAGTTGTAAGTTTTATTTCTTAGTTTAGGCTTAGGTTTATTTTTAATTTAATTTATTTTATTTAGTTTAAGTTTTATTTATTTTAGTTTAGTTTATTTTAGTTTAGGTTTACATTTATTTTATTTTGTTTATTATATTTTTGTTTAAAGTTTAGGTTTTTTTTTTAGTTTAGGGTTGAGTTATTTTGTTTATTTAGGTTTATCTTTTTATTTCATTTACTTTTTATTTAATTTTGTCTAAGGTTTTATTTTATTTTTATTTTAGGTTTAGTTTTATTTTATTTAGGTTTTTCATTTTAATTTTTATTTTATTTTTTTATTAAGTTTAAGTTTTGATTTATTTTTTTATTTTAGTTTTTTTTTTAGGTTTAGGTTTTAATTTAGGTTTTAGTTTATTTTATTATTTAGGTTTAAGTTTAGGGTTTAGTGTATGATTAGGTAGGATTTAGGATTTAGGTCCGTGATTTGTGTGGGTTTAAGGTGGGGTTTAGTAGGTTTGTGGAGTGGAGGAGTCTCTTTATAGAGTTTAGGGATGGGGTTTAGCATTTGTGGATTTATGGTTTAGGGTTTACATCACTCTTAGGGTTTAGGGTTTTTTTTATTTTTATTTCTTTAAATTAAGAAAACCCGGTAGGTTTAGGTTTTAATTTATTTTTATTTATTTATTTATTTTATTTTATTTAGGTTTATTTTATTTTATATCATTTAGTTTATTTATTTTAGTTTGTTTTATTTTAGTATATTTTTAGGTCCAGGTTTAGTTTAAGTTTAATTTTATTTTATTTTCTAGTTTTATGTGTTATTTTTAGATTTAGGCTTAGGTTTTTATTTTATTTTTTTAGGTTCAGGTTTTAAGTTTTTATTTTAGGTTTATTTTTAAATTTAATTTTTTAGTTTAGGGTTTAGGGTTTTTTAAAAAAAAAATTTGTTAAACCGGTAGATTTATATTTATTAGGTTAATTTTTTATTTATTTTAGTTTATTTTATTTTTTATTTTTGTTTAGATTTATTTTTATTTAGATTATTTTATTTTTTATTTTATTTAGTCTATTAAGTTTATTTATTTTAGTTTAGGTTTCTTTTTCATTTTTGTTCATTTTTTAGGTTTAGGTTTAGGTTAAGGTTTATTTTTTTCTTAGTTTTATTTTTATTTTAATTTTTAGGTTTAAGTTTTATTTTTTATAATTAGGATTAGGTTTAGTTTTTTATTTTATTTCTTAGGTTTGGGATTTAGGTTATTATTTTATATTTTATGTTTTATTTTTAGTTTATGCTTAGGTTTATTTTAGTTTATTTTGTTTTATCCAGTTTAGGTTTAGTTTGGTTATATTTATTTTAGTTTAGTTTATTTTAGTTTGTCTCAGATATTTTATTTATTTTATTTTATAGGTATGTTTTTAATTGGGTAGGTGTTTTATTTTATTTTTAGGTTTTCTTTTATTTTTTTAGGTTTAGGTTCATTATTTTTATTTTATTTAGGTTTATTTTTTTATTTAGGTTTTATTTAGGTTTATTTTATTTTATTTTATTAGTTTATTTTATTATATTTAGTTTAGTTTTCCTCTATTATATTTTATTTTCAAATTAGGTTTTGGTTTAGTTTTAGGTAGAATCAGGTTTAATAGTTATTATTTTATCTTATTTTATTATTTTAGATTTAGATTGTGGTTATTTATGGTTGGAGGTGGGTTAGGTTTAGGGTAGGGTACATTAGTTTAGTTTGGTAGTTTGGGGCCTAGTGGCCTAATTTTTTTTATGTGAGCCTGGTGGTGTGGTATGGCAAAGTTAGGTCAGGGCTCAGTGGCCTAGTTTTGTGGAGTGGGTTTGTGGTTTATAGATTTAGAGTTTAGGGTAGGTAGGGTAGGGTTTAGGTTAGGTTTTTTAATTTTTATTTTATTTATTTTATTTTTTACTAAGCAAACCCGTAAGTTTAGTTTGTTTAGTTTATTTTATTTATTTTAGTTTATTTTTTTTATTTTATTTAGGTTTATTTTATTTTTACTAGTTTAGTTTAAGTTTTATTTTAGTTTATTTTATTTTTATTTTTAGGTTTAGTTTTAGGTTTTTATTTTATATTATTTAGGTTTAGTTTTAGGTTTGATTTTAGGTTTATTTTGGGTTTTATTTTTAGTTTAGGGTTTTTTTGTAAAAAATAATAAGTAAACCGTTTTTAGGCTTTATTTAGTTTATTTTATTAATTTATTTTTTTATTTTATTTTAATTTAGGTTTATTTTCTTTTATTTAGTGTATTTTATTTATATTAGGTTTATTTATTTTAGTTTAGGTTTTGTTTATTTTAGTTTATTTTTTAGGTTTTGGTTTAAGTTTAGGTTTATCTTTAGTTTAGTATTATTTTATTTTATTTTAGTATAGGTTTTATTTTTATTATAATTTTAGGATTAGGTTTTTATTTTATTTTTAGTTTAGGTTTAGGTTATTTTATGTTTTTTGGTTTTTCTTAGTTTAGGCTTAAGTTTATTTTTATTTTATTTAGGTTTAAGGTTTAGTTGTTATTTTTTATTTATTTTTAGGTTTTATTGTTAGTTTTATTTTTTACATTTGGGGTTTTTGTTTAACTCTTATTTTATTTTGTTTAGGTTTATTTTTTTTTTATTTTATGTTTAGTTTTTATTTATTTAGGTTATTTATTATTTGTTTAGTTTAGGTTTTATAAATTTAATATTAGTTAGTTTTATTTCATTTTATTTTATCTTTAGGTTTAGTTTAAGTTTAGGTTTTATTTATATTTATCTTATTTAGCACATTTTTATGGAGGGTGTGGTGCCCAGTTTTGGGGCCCAGTGGCCCAGGGTTTAGGATCATGGAGCATTTTCAGTCCAGGCCCAGGGCCTGGGTGTGGCTCAGTAGGTTTTAAGTAGCTCAGTTTAGTGGCCCAGGGGCCTTTGGCCTGGCCTGGTTTTTTTTTAAGAGGGCCCAGGGTCCTGGCCCAGGTCCCAGGCCCAGCATTAGGATAGGATCAGGGCCTAGGGCCCAGTAGCCCAGGTTGTGGCCTAGCTCATGGATCAGGGCTCAGTGGCCTGGATCTTAGGTTAGGGGGTCAGGAGGTTAGCGTGGGTCATGGTTTATTTATTATTTATCTTAAAAGCAAAAAAGTAGGTTAGGTGTTTATTTATTTTTTTTATTTATTTTATTTATTTTATTTTTTTTATTTTTATTTTTTTTGGTTTTATTTTATTTTATTTTTCTTATTTTAGTTTATTTTAGGTTTAGGTTTATCTTTTAGTTTAGTTTTATTTTTATTATATTTTAAACTTATTTTATTTTTTAGGTTTAGGTTTTAGGTTTATTTTAGGTTACCCAGGTTTTATTTTAGTTTAGGTTTATTTTTAGTTTATTTGATTTTATTTAGTTTAGGTTTATTTGCTTAGTGTTCATTTAGTTTATTTTAGTTTAGGTTTTTAATTTATTTTATTTTAGGTTTATTTTTTTTAGTTTGGGATTTAGGTTTTGTTTATTTTCTTTTAGTTTTATTTTTAGGTTTAGGTTTTATTTAGTTTTATTTTATTTTATTTTAAGTTTATTATATTTTTATTTTAGGTTTAATTTTTATTTTATTTAGGTTTTTTATTTTTTAGTTTAGTTTAGATTTTTATTTATTTTATTTTAGTCTAGTTTTTATTATTTATTTTTTTTCTTTTTAGGTTTAGGTTTAGGTTTAGGTTTTAGTTTATGTTTTTATTTTATTTTATTTATTTTATTTTATTTTGGTTTAGTTATATTTATTTATTTTCTTTTAAATTTTATTTAGTTTAGGTTTTGGTTTTTAGCTTTTTAGGGTTTACAGTTTAGGGTTAGTTTAAGGTTTAGGGTTTAAGGTTTAAGGTTTGGGGTTTACATTTTAGGATTTTTTTTTTGATAAAACCCACAGTGGGGAGAAATTTCAATGCCATAAAGGAGTTAAAATGTCCATAAGAGGGGAAATCCTCAAAACTAATGCTCCAAGAGCTACAATCAACTTAGAGAGAAAATTCCCCAAACTATTACAACGAGAAACAAGAAAGAAAATAAAACCTAAGAAAAGAAGCAACAAAACAAAAGCAAAAAAGAAATAGCCAATGACCACAAAGAGAACAACAGGAGAGGGAGAGCAGTAGAAGCCACAAGCTCAAGCCGACACCTGCAAAGAAAAGAAGAAAGACCTGCAGAAAAGAAAGAAAGAGAAAGATCAAGGAAGAAAAAAAAAAGAATGGGATGAAGAGTGAATGAAAGGTTCAAGCTCAGTATAGAAAAATGGGGGCAACCAAATTTTGTGAGTAGCCAAACCTCCAGAAGAAGGGTTACAATCACAAAAATACCCAAACATCCAGCAGTCATCCAAGAATAAGGTCCATCATAGAAGGAGAATATGAAATTAAGTAAATCTGACATAAGGCAAACTAGCTTGATATAAGGTAGAAAGGCCTCTTTATTGCTCTGGAATATTATCATTGGAAAATAAAGTAAAATAAAAAATTAGAAAGTCATAGAATAAGGTCCATCATAGAAGGAGAATGAAATTAAGTAAATTGACATACAAACAGTTATAAGGTAGAAAGGCCTCTTTATTGGAATATTATCATTGGAAAATAAAGTAAAATAAAAAAAATTACTAGCAAAAAAATCAGCACTAGCATTACCTTTTTCAAAATATGAGTCATCTTAAAGATAATTTAAAATAATAGCTTTAATATTCTTAAGTAGAAATTGAGCATTACCCTTGTGATTTGAGTTGATCATAAACAACCATCTATCGATTCCAACCAAATGGAAAGAAAATTCTTCTCCAAACAAAGCTTAGAGCTTGATAAACAACCATTAGTTTAGTCATAATAATAGAAGTAGTAGAGAGAGGAGTGGAGAAATCCAAGATAATACTCCCAAGATTGTTATGATAAATACCACCATAGCCAGATTTGTCAAGTGCAAAAGCCGAGATAATACTCCCAAGATTATTATGAAAATACCACCACAGCCAGATTTGTTAAGTGCAATAGATCCATCAGTGTTAATTTTAAGTGGCTTAATCATGTAAATGATTTTATAAGAAGGAGGCATATCACAATAAGGAAACTTAATACCCAATTTAGAAGCAGCAAACATGCAACCTCTAAAATTAGGACCATTAAAAAGCACAACCTTATGTAAAGAAACTTTTTTTTCTTTAGTCCTATCAATAATCCTCTTATGATTCATAGGCACATTATGATGTTTAGAATCATTTCTATCAAGTCAAATGAACCAAATCAAAGTAACAGCCACAACAATTTTGATATACCCTTTGACAGTATTAAGAAAGTAAGAGCTAAGGAGCTTCATTAAGGTAAATTTATTATTAAAAGAACTAATGTTGAATAAGTCCTCATATGAATTCCAAACTTTGGGGACAATAACACCATTAACAAAAACATGGCTAACATTCTCAATATGAAAACAAAACAAGCATTTAGAAGGAAGATAAAACCTTTCTCTAAAAATAAAGAATCAACAATAATTAACCAATTAAAATCCTCCAAACAAGAATAGAATAGAAGGAATAATGTTATTCAAATCTTAAAATTGATAGGAGAGGGTTTAAGGATGTTTATTTTGCATTTAACCAATAGGTTACCATGCTTATAATACAAGTTAATGTTTACCTTTTATGTATTTGAAATTCATAAAATTAGCCCAAATACATTCTTCAAAATTGTTTAAAAGAAAAACCATTAGTGGAATCCAACAAGGACCTCTGACCAAGAACAATTCCTAAGTAACACTTGTTATTCCAAGAGGGGCCAATGAAATCTTTTGGCAAGACTTGAGCCCCAAATTATTAAAAACCTTTCAATTTGCATAATAATAAAAGAAGTAGAAATAATATTAAGTAGCAAATAAAAGGAAGAGTAAATAATAGTTTTAATAATAATTAATCTACAAAAGATAAAAGAAATCAAGTAGAAATCTTATTAAATGTTAGGATAACCTCATCAAAAGGTGAGACCTCTTGGGACCACAGTATAAAGGAGAACCTAAATACTTGATAGGAAGACATTTATGAGAAAATCAGTAATATCCTTTATTCTATTGATTCTATGAGCAAAATAGAAAAAAGAGATAAAAAACTTTCTTACTAATCAAGAGGCACTCTCCTTTCAAACTTATTCAAAAACACCTTATTTTTTTTAACATATTTTAATGAGCCATTACAAAATATAATGAAGTCATCAGCAAAACTTAAGTGGGATATAGCCAAACCACCTAGATTCTTGAAATACATGATAGAATTCTTCCTAAATAAAAAATTAAGCCAATGAGACAAATATTCAATAGCAATAATAAAAAGTGATGGAGAAAGAGGATCACCTTGTTTAATACCTTGGGAAGATTTAAAGAAGCTAAAGTTTTCACCATTTATAACTAAAGAGAACCAAACATTACAAATGATATTGTTACCAAAGAGATAAATTTTTAGAAGAAAAGAGAATGATGTTAAGAAAATCAAGAAATGTTGTCATAAGCTTTAATATCAAGCTTGAAAAGTAAATTCCACTATAGTTTTTTACATTTAAATCATGAATTAATTCTTGCACAAGCAAGACATTGTCATTGTCCTACCATTCACAAAAAAGATTAGGAGAAATAATCTTAGGAAGAAATTTACCAAGCCAACTAGTCAGAATTTTAGAAATCAATTTATTAAAGAAAGTACAAAGACTAATAAGTAAATCATTCTACAAGTGATTATCTTTCTTGGGAATAAGAATAATATTTGTAGAAGTGAAGTATTTAGGATTAGAGTTCCAAGAAATAAATCCTCACGACATTAACAAGATCAAATTTAATAATAAACCATCTTTTGGAAGAATAAAGTAGAATAGCCATCATCACATACATCATTCATACCTTTAAGAATATTAAAATTTCTCATCCAGGAGAAAAAGCAATCATTATCCTCAAGAGACATAATAGAAGAAATGATAGGGTTAGATCGTCAAGGTGACAATTTATTTAAAAGATCTTTAAAATAGTTAATAGCAAAAGAAAAAAATATCCTCTTTTGGTGATCCAAGAACCATCAAAATTCTTGATTTTATGAATTTTCCCAAGAACTCTCCTTTCATAACCAAAGCATGAAAATATTTAGTGATTCTTTCCCCTCAAAATGTTTAGTAGCTTTATCTCCAGGTTTCCTCTATATCTAAAACTTTATGAGATTATCTTTAGCTTGACAAGGTTAGAACAAAAGGAATCATTAATAACAAGTTCTTCCAAATCTCTTTCACCTATTGTTCCATGTTCTTGATATTATCAAAAGATTTTGAAATAATTCTATTCCACCAATTAATATGATGCTTAAGCCTTTTAATTTAAGCAAAATCTCTTCATACCAAAAGTAGAATCATCAAGTAAGAGGAGCATACCAATTAGAAGCAATAGCATCAAGAAAGCCACTATCTTGCAACACATATTTTGAAAATGAAAATTTTAATAACATTATTGTTATGAACAACATCCTTAATGGAAATCAAAGAGGAGCATGATCCAAGAGGTTCTACTAAGGTGTTCAACCAAAGTCAAAGGCCAATGATTTACCAAAAATTATTAAATAAGGCATGATCCAAATGTTGCCAAAGTCTATGATTATTCCAAGTGAAGAGAGAATAAAACCAACATCATGCAAATTACACTCCAAGAACATATTCAAAAAATCTTCCATAGAATGTAAATTTTTGAAGAACCCCTTTTCTTTCATTCAAAAGGACATATTGAAATCCCACCAACAATCCAAGAATCAATACATTGAAGCAAAAGTAGATAATTGATCCCAAAGAATCCTCCTCTAATCTATTACAAGCGGCATAAACAAAGAGCCAAAAAGATAATCACAAAAGAAATATCCACATTTACAACTTGATGAAAATCATTAATGACATTAATAGAAATAGAATTATTCCAAAATAACCAAATCTTATTGCTATTGTTAATAATTGGAGAAACCAATCATTTAGCATGCAATTTTAGAAGAAAAAATAAGAGGTTCAAGAATAACAAAAGAAACATTATAAACCCTACAAAGGTTCTTAATCCTATTCCTAATAGCAAGAGTACCAATGTCCAAACATTTTAAAAAAAATTAAGCATTAATTCTTATTAGGCAAAGAAGATGAAGAAGATCGAGTCGATCTAGAAACTTTTGGAGGAAAATTTTTGAACTATTTTTTCCTTTTCACAAAAATAGTTTGAGAACCACATTTCAAATTCATCATCGGAAGAGCATTAGAACTCTTAATAACTATAGATTTGGTAGGAGAATCCAATTGAAAAGGCACTAAAACATTAGTATCCATTAATTGAGAAGAAACCATAGGCAAAACATCCGAAATAACAATTAAAGAAGGAAGAAATAGATTTGTTAAGCAAACAAGCGGGCACAACATCCATCTTATCCAAAATCAACAACTTCCATATTAAAAGAATTAAAATCATCCTTTTCTTTTAAAGGTTCTTGAAAATCAGAAAGAAAGACATTATCTTTAAAATTTTAGATATCACAATATTTAGTAGAGGAAACCAAAATCAGAATAACATCATCTTGAATATTTCCAGAAAGCATAGGATCAATAGAATCTAAAATCTGATTACCATTCAAAGCATCATCATCATTTTTAGAAACATTTTCAAAAGCATTCTTAGAAGTTAAAAAAATTCAATCAGCAACATCTTTATCTTTTTCAGAAGGAACATAACTTTTATTTGTATTAGTTAAAAGATCTCTAGGTTGATCAATTAGCTTTTGATTTTTAATAATTTTTTTTAATTTGAGGATGAGCAATGAAACAATCTGAAAAGACATGGCCATGGGTTTTGTTGATTTAAAGAAAGGTTTTCAAATTCAACCGTTGAAAGTACCCATACTTTTTTGGACCCTATCCAAATCTCTTAGGAAACTTCTTTATATTTCAATAGGATACTACAAGAGTGGGATTTAGCATAGTTCTTCCTTAATTTGTAAAGATCTACCAAAATAGACCCAACCAAGAAGAAATGGATAATTAACAAAATGAATCCTAAGATTAGGCAAAGTAATCCAAACAAGCACTATAGAGATTCTTCTTGAATGTCAAAAAGAGTCCATTTAAGGATAAGCATTTGACAATTCTTAACATAATAAGATCGTGAGGAAAATGCTATAGTCAAGATCATTAGATAATTTATGAGGACATGATGACCATCCAACAAACCAACATAAAACACAGAAAGCTTTAAATCATGAAAGAAAAATTAATATCATCCATATTAGGCATCAAAAGAAAATTTGGCAATCAGAGTAAAAGCATAAGGCTCAGCAATTTTCTCAATATCCAAACCAGAACACATTATTGTCAGAGCTCCTTTAAATAGTGTATGAACATGATTAAACAAAAATTCAGGGAAGGTTGAAGCATCTTTACAGATAAGACATCTTTGAAGGATTTAAAAGAAGCAACCTTAGATTTACCCAAGAAATTGTCAGTCCTAGGAGGAGCAATTTTAGTCATCAGTTTAGCCTTTATAGACACCAGATCTGACTCCAAGACAGCCATTCAAACTAGTGGAAAAGGAATCGGCCAAAGGCCAAGGAATGAGAGCCTTACCAATGAAGATCATCAAGGAACCATGGAAAAGCCAAAGAAATGAGGGTTTCTTGAACAGAGCGAGGGGCATGCAGACAAGTTTAGGGTTTAGGTGATTTTTTAGTTTAGGGTTTATGGTTTAGGGCTTAGGTTTTAGGGTTTAGGTTTAGTGTTTAGTCTTTAGGTTTAGGGTTTAGGGTTTGGGGTTTAGGTTTTAGGTTTAGGGTTTAGTTTAGGGTTTTGGTATTTATTTTTAAGAGAACAAATTCAGAATCAACATTTCTTCTTTTCAAATTCATCAACCAATTAACATACCAAGTTTTTGAAAATACAAGCGATGACATAGATAAAAAATGAGCATGCATAGAGCAAATTAAAAACCTTATTCAACTAGAATTTTCTTTACTATAAAGACATAGTTCCATAAACAATAGATCAGATTGGCCAATTTTTAGTTTCTCCAGTTCCCATCAAAACCATTGCTGAATTTTGAGTGGTAGGATCCACCATCATATCTCTGATCTCTCCCTCCACTATCACCATGGTTGTAACCTCCGTTGCTCCTCCTACCTCCATAACCTCCACTGCTCTAACCACCACCTCCATATCTACTAGCACCTCTAGATCCCCCACCATGGCCTCACCTCATTTTTCTTAGACGGTTGATGGTGATGTTCACCATCAAGGTTTCACCCATTCTTGGGTTTTTTAAATCAAAAGTGGGAGAATTTTATTAGAAAGAAAGGGATAAAGGTCCTTAAAATGGATAAATCTCTAAATTATAGCTCAGAGCTATAATTAGCCTAAAGAGGTAAATCCCCACTATTACAAGAAAACCAAATCAAAAGAAAGAAAAGACAAAATTAAGAAAGAAATAGCATAAAATTCCAAGAAGGGCAGCCAAAGCCATCTATATTCCAAAATCTTCTAAGAGATACAAAAACCACCTACAGCCCCAAACCTGCCACAAACCTAAAAATTACTTAAGATAGAGATAAGCATCTAGAAATAAGGCCTAGCTAAGTACACAGAAAGAACAAAATGATAAAATTCTTAGATAAGGCTCAGGCTTAGTCACATTCATCTCAAGGGGAAACAAGATATGTGAACATCCAAACTTCAGAAGAAGGGTTACAATCACATATGGTTAAGAGGATAATGGGAAACATCCCAACCATCATAGCCAACTTACCTGATTAAACCAAGCACCAACAAAAGAGCTAGCCAAGTTCAGTATCTATCAAAGATTAAATAAGCAATTAATCAACAAAACATATAACCAAACAGTAAAGAAACCAACCAAAAAGATAGCACCAAAAATAGCCACCATCACCATAAATAAAGACCAAAGGTAAAGAACCAAAAATTTTGTAGATCCACCAACCAACATCACGTAGCCAACCATCATGGCCACGAACCATATTAACAAGAATTAGCAAATAAGAGCTATGAACAACCAAGACCACATACAAGTTTATCCCATAACAAAAAGAAATGACAAGAGAATGTGCCATCTAGCTAATAGGAAAAATTCATTAAAAAACTTCAAAATAACCACCATAAAAGGGGATCAAAAACTAGATGGTAGGTAATAGCTCCAGAGAGAGTAACTCAGCCCAGGAAGGAACAAATCCCATGTCCAGGCTCAACCAATAATCAAGATGCCATTTAGCTAAAAATGAAACCAAAAGGCTGGAAACGACCCCAACCATTAAGCAACCACCATCCAATAAACCTTCACGGGGAAAAAATAGGTTAGGGAAAAAGGAAAACAAGTAAGCTCTGAAGCCTGCCAATCACTAGACCATCCTAAAACCAACACAATATAAGACCAACAAGAGGAGAGAACGACCAAAACTAGAGTGCAACAAAAGCTCAGCAGTACCAACCAAAAATAATCATGACCTCCATCAGAAGGAGATACCATTCTTAGGGATTAGGTTTACATTTAGGTTTATTAGGTTTTAGGGTTTAGGTTTATTTCTTAATTTATTTAGTTACTGTGGGTTTAATTTTAGGGTTTGTGGTTTAAGATTTAGGGTTTAGAGTTTAGGTTTAGTTTAGGGTTTGTTTATGGTTTAAGGTTTAGGTTAGGGTTTTAGGGTAATGCTTTAGGGTTAGGGTTTAGGGTTTAGTTTTAGGTTTAGTTTAGTGTTTAGGGTATAGAATTTGGTTTTGTTTAAGGTTTAGGTTGGTTTAGGGTTTAGGATTTAGGTTTATGATTTTTTCTTAAATTAAGTGAACTAGTAGGTGTAGGTTTATTTAGTTTATTTTTTATTTATTTTAGTTTATTTTATTTTTAATTTTTTATTTAGTTTAGTTTATTTATTTTAGGTTTATTTATTTTAATTTAGGTTTTTTATTTTAGTTTATTTTTAAGTTTAAGTTTTGGTTTAGGTTTATTTTTTAGTTGAGTTTTATTTTTATTTATTTTTTTTAGGTTTAGATTTTTTTTAGGTTTAGGTTTAGGTTTTTTTATTTTATATTTTTAGGTTTTTTAGGTTTTATTTTAGGTTTATTTTTTTAGGTTTTATTTTTTAGTTTAGGTTTAGGTTTTAGTTGATTTTTTTTTATTTAGTTTAAGTTTAGGTGTAGGTTTATTTATTTTAGTTTAGTTTATTTTAGTTTAGGTTTAGGTTTATTTGATTTATTTATTTTATTTTTTTTACTTTAGGTTTATTTTTTAGTTTAGTGTTTGCATTTTATTTTAAGGTTTATTTTTAAGGTTTAGGTTTTTATTTTATTTTATTTTATGTTTATTTTATTTTATTTTAGGTTTTTTATTCTTAAGTTTATTTTATTTTTTTAATTTAGTTTAATTTTTTTATTTATTTTATTTTAGTTTATTTTATTTTATATTTAGGTTTAGCTTTAAGTTTTAGTTATTATTTTATTTTATTTTATTATTTTATTTAGGTTTAGGTTTATTTATTTATTTATTTTTAGGTTTTATTTATTTTATGTTTAGGTTTTTAGGTTTTTAGGGTTTAGGGTTTTAGGGTATAAGGTTTGGGGTTTAGTGTTTGGGGTTTAGGGTTGTAGGTTTTAGGGTTTAGGAATTAGGGTTTAGGGTTTAGGGTTTAGGGTTTAAGGTTGTAGGTTCAGGGTTTAGAGTTCAGATTTTAATTTAGGGTTTAGGGTTTTTGGTTTTTTTTAATAGAGAACAAATTTAGATTCAACATTTCTTCTATTTGATTTCTTCAATCAAGTAACACACCAAATTTTCTAAGACACAAGCGATGACATAAAAAATATGAGCACGCATAGAGGAAACCAAAAACCTTTGATCACTAGAACTGTCTCTACTATAAAGACATAGTTCCATAAGCAGCAGATCGGATTAGCCTTTCTTTAGTTTCTCTAGTTCCCATCTAAACCACCCAGACCTCTCGAGTAGCGGGATCCATCATCATATCCCTGATCTCTCCCTTCACCACCACGATGGTTGTAACTTTCGTCGCACCTCCCACCTCCATAACCACCATTGCTCCGACCACCACCTCTATATCCACCAGCACCTCCAGATCGCCCACCACCACTGTGATAATTTCCACCTCCACCTTCACCTTGACTGCCATATCTAGAATGAACCTAGTTGACGGTGATGTTCCTACCATCAAGGTTTTGCCCATTCTTAGGGTTTAGGTTTAGGTTTAGGTTTATTTGGTTTTAGGGTTTAGGTTTATTTTTTAATTTATTTAGTTACTTTGGGTTTAGGTTTAGGGTTTAGTTTAGGGTTTAGGGTTTAGGGTTTAGGGATTAGGGTTTTGGTTTTATGCTTTTAGGGTTTAGGGTTTAGGGTTAGGGTTTAGGGTTTAGGGTTTAGGGCTTAGTGTTTAGGCTTTAGCGTTTAGGGTTAATTTAGGGTTTAGTATTTAGGATTTTAGGGTTTAGGTTTTAGGGTTTAGAATTTAGGGTTTGGGTTTAGGGATTAAGGTTTAGGGTTTTAGGGTATAGGTTTAGGGTTTAGGGTTTTTTTTTTGGTAAAAGTTAGAATTTTATTACCATAAATGGAAAAGATATAATGTCCTTAAAAGAGGTAAAGCTCTAAAATTCTCGCTCTCGAGCTACAAGAAACTTAGAGCTAAACCCCATCTAAGTTCATTAGAAAAAGAAAAGAAAATAAAAGAGCAAATACAACACTCACAAAGCATAAGAGAAAAAGACACAGAGTAAAACTAAAGTAAATCCTGAAAATAGAAAAAGGATGAGTCAGCAGAAGGTCATGATTCTGTTAAGAAAGCAAGATAAGCAAGATCCATAATAATAATACTTAGGTTGACTGAACAATGACCATTCCCTCTATAAAGTTCCAACATGTAAAGAAAATGCAAAACACAAGGGCAAAATCATAGCTAAAAGGATAAGGATAAAGAGAGGAAAATGAGAGAGTTGAGAAAGAGAAGGCTCAGCTAAGTTAGATCATCTTAAGGAAACAATACATATGTAATACTAGCCAGAGAGAAGAGAGTAACATCAAAGCCATCATAGCCAACATACCGATACAAATCATCCAGGCATAGTCCATAGAGTTCAGATCCATCACCATTAAACAAAGAGCAACGCCAACAAGCTAGCAAACCACCAAACGAAAACCATAATAGACTAATCATAATAACCTAGAGAGAGGCCAGAACAAAGTTAGAACACCAACAATAGCCATTAACCAAATACCCATCCAAGCTCTAAACTAGGGAAAACTAGAACTAGCCATCAGCAAGCACCAGACTAATGCTAATTAATAGAGAAACAACCAACAAAACTAAGATAGGTGCCCTCAAGACAAAGTCCCAACAATAAGCAATCACCAAGCTTAACCAGGGTGAGCAAATCACCAAAAGACAAAACAACCACTCAAAAGGGGTTGAAAGGCAGCCACCAACACCAAAAACCAAAAAGACCAATCCAAAAGCATCAAAAGATTCATAGCATGAAAAGGCTCAGCAAATTGTGGGTTTAGGTTTTAGTTTAGTGTTTAGGGTTTTTATTTTTTTTAATAGAGAACAAATTTGGATTCAACATTTCTTCTTTTTGATTTCATCAACCAAGTAACATACCAAGTTTTCTAAAGCACAAGTGACGACATAGATAAAAATGAGCATAGAGCAAAAATCCTAGATAACTTAAATTGTCTCTACTATAAATACATAGTTCTATAAGCAGTAGATCAGATGGAATGTTCATCAATTTCCTTAGTTCCCATAAAACTACCATTGGATCTCAGTAGCGGGATCCACCATCATATCCTTGATCTCTCCCTCCACCACCACCACGACTGTAACCTTCGTCGCTCCTCCCTCCTACATAACCACCACTACTTCGACCACCACCTCCATATCCACCAACACCTCCAAATACCCCACCACCATTAGGATAACCACTGCCTCCACCTTTGACTCCACTTCGAGCTAGGCGAGCACGGTTGTGATGAAGTTCACATGTCAGGTTATACCCACTCTTAGGGTTTAGGTTTAGGTTTAGGTTTATTTTTTAATTTGTTTAGTTACTTTAGGTTTAGGTTTAGGATTTGGGGCTTAGGGTTTATGGTTTAGGGTTAGGGTATAGGGTTTAGGGTTTAGGATTTTGGGTTTTAAGATTTATGCTTTTAAGGTTTAGGGTTTAGGGTTAGGGTTTAGAGTTTAGGGTTTAATGTTTTTTAGGGTTTAGGGTTTAGAGTTTAGGGTTTAGGGTTTAGGGTTTAGGTTGTAAGTTTAGGGTTTAGGGCTTAGGGTTTGGTGTTTAGGATTTTGAGTTTATGGTTTTTTTTAATTAAGTAAATCAACATGTTTAGGATTATGTAGTATATTTAGTTTATTTTTTATTTATTTTAGTTTACTTTATTTTTTATTTTTATTTAGTTTAGTTTTTTATTTTAGTTTAGGTTTTTTATTTTAGTTTATTTTTAGGTTTAAGTTTAGGTTTATTTTTTAGTTGACTTTTATTTTATATTTTATTTTCTAGGTTTAGCTTTTATTTTTTATTTTTTAGTTTAGGGTAATGATTTTATTTTATTTTTTTAGGTTTAGGGTTTTTGATTTTATTATAGGTTTTTTTTTAGTTTACATTTAGGCTTATTTTTAGTTTATTTTTTTCTTTAGATTAGGTGTAGGTTTGGTTTAGTTTATTTTAGGTTTAGGTTTAGGTTTAATTTATTTTAGTTTAGTTTAATTTAGTTTAGGTTTAGGATCATTTTATTTTATTTATTTTATTTTTATTTAAGGTTTATGATTTATTTTAGTTTGGGGTTTAGGTTTTATTTTTTTAATTTTAGGTTTATTTTTTAAGTTTATTTTTTAAGTTTTGGTTTTTATTTAATTTTGTTTTATTTTATTTCAAATTTATTTTATCTTTTCTTTATGTTTACTTTTTATTTTATTTTGCATTTTATTTTGAGGTTTATTTAATTTTTTTAGTTTAGTTTGGTTCTTATTTCTTTTATTTTAGTTTATTTTTATTTTGAGGTTTAGGTTTAGGCTTTAGTTTAGGTTATTTTATTTTATTTTATTTAGGTTTTGGTTTTTCTATTTATTTCATTTTTAAGTTTTATTTAGTTTCAATTTAGGTTTCTAGGTTTTTAGGGTTTATGGTTTAGGGCTTAGGGTTTAAGGTTTAGGGTTTATGGTGTAGGGCTTTAGGGTTGAGGTTTTAGGTTTACTATTAGAGGTTAGGGTTTAGGGTTTAGTGTTTAGGGTTTATTATTTAGGCTTTAGGGTTTAGGGTTTAGGGTTTAGGGTTAGCTTAGGGGTTAGGGTTATATTAGGGTTTAAGATTTAGGGATTAGGGTTTCGACTTTAGTGTTTAACATTTTTGAGTTTATTGTTTAGGATTTAAGGTTTAAGGTTTTAGGGTGTACGATTTAGAGTTTAGGGTTTAGGGTTTAGGGTTTAGGGTTTAGGGTTTATGGTTTAGTGTTTAAGGTTAACTTATGGTTTAGGGTTTGGGGTTTGTTATGGTTTAGGGTTGTAGGTTTAGGGTTAGTTTTAGGGTTTAGGGTTTAGGATTTAGTGTTTAGGATTAAGGGTTAACATTTTTGGGTTTTTTTTAAATTAAGTAAACCGGTAGGTTTAGGTTTATTTAGTTTATTTTTTATTTAGGTTTATTTTTAATTTTTATTTAGTTTAGTTTACTTATTTTATGTTTATTAATTTTAGTTTAGTTTTTTATTTTAGTATATTTTTTAGGTTTAGGTTTAGGTTTATGTTTATTTTTTAGTTTAGTTTTATTATTATCTTATTCTTTAGGTTTAGGTTTATTTTATATTTTTAGGTTTAGATTTTGGTTTTTATTTTATTTTTTTTAAGATTACATTTTAGGTTTTTAATTTATGTTTATTTTTTAGGTTTTATTTTTTAGTTTAGGTTTAGGTTTATTTTTAGTTAATTTTATTTTATTTAGTTTAGGTTTAGGTTTTGATTTATTTTAATTTTGGTTTAGGTTTAGGTTTTATTTATTTTAGTTTAGTTTATTTTAGTTTAAGTTTAGGTTTATTTTATTTTATTTTAGGTTAGGTTTTCTTTAGTTGAGGATTTAGGTTTTATTTTTATTTATTTTTTAGTTTAATTTTTTAGGTTTAGGTTTTATTTAGTTTTATTTTATTTTATTTGGTTTATAATTATGTTTATTTTATTTTCAATTTTAGTTTTGTTTTTTACTTATTTTATTTTAGCTTTTTTATTAGTTTATTTTTTTTAATTTTAGGTTTTGGTTTAGGCTTACAGTTTATTTTATTTTTTTTATTTTATTTATGTTTAGGTTTTTTATATAGTTTATTTTTAGGTTTTATTTAATTTAGGTTTAGGTTTTTAGGTTTTTATGTTTTTAGGGTTTAGTGTTTAAGGTTTAGGGTTTACGATTTAGGGTTTTAGGGTTTAGGGTTTCGGGTTTAGGGTTTAGGGTTTAGTGTTTTGGCTTTAGGGTTTAGGGTTTTTATGGTTTAGGGTTTAGTGTTTAGGGTTTTTTTTATAAAAAAAATTAAATAAATCGGTAGGTTTAAGTTTATTTAGTTTATTTTTTTTATTTTAGTTTATTTTATTTGTTATTTTAATTTATGTTCATTTTTAATTTTTATTTAGTTTAGTTTATTTTTGTTCGTTTAGGTTTTTATTTTAGTTTATTTTTAGGGTTTAGGTTTTGATTTAGGTTTATTTTTTAGTTGCGTAATATTTTAATTTTATTTTTTAGGTTTAGCTTTTATTTTTAATTTTTATGTTTAGGTTTAGGATTAGGTTTTTATTTTATTTTTTTAAGTTTAGGTTTTATGTTTTTATTTTAGTTTAGTTTATTTTAGTTTAGGTTTAGGTTTATTTTATTTTGTTTATTTTATTTTTATTATAGGTTTATGTTTTTTTTAGTTTAGGGTTTAGGTTTTATTTTTTTATTTATTTTAGGTTTATTTTTAGGTTTATGATTTTATTTAGTTTTGTTTTATTTTATTTTAGGTTTATTTTATTTTTAATTTATGTACAATTTTTATTTTATTTAAGTTGTCTATTCTTAGGTTTATTTTAAGCATATTTTGGGTTTTATTTATTTTAGTTTAGTTTATTTAAGCTTAGGTTTTGATTTATATTATTTTGTTTATCTTATGTTTAGGTTTTTTTTTTACTTTAGGGAATATTTTTTTAGGTTTTATTTTTAAGTTTATTTTTTTTAGGTTTAAGATTTATTTAGTTTTAATTTTATTTTATTTAAGTATTTTTTTATTTTACTTTTTTTTTATTTATTTAGGTTTTTTATTTCTAGGCTTATTTTATTTTTTTAATTTAGTTTATGTTTTTATTTATTTTATTTTAGATTAGTTTATATTTTTTTATTTTATTTTATTTTTAGGTTAAGGTTTTAGTTTAGGTTTTTATTTTATTTTATTTTTTTATTTATTTTATTTTTATGTTTTATTTAGCTTAGGTTTAGATTTTAGGGTTTAGGGTTTAGGGTTTTGGGTTTTGGGTTTTAGGGTTTTGGATTAGTTTTATGATATAGGGTTTTAGGGTTTGGACTTTTTCTTTTATTTTTTATTTGATTAAAATAATTAAACTAATAGGTTTATGTTTACTTTGTTTATTTATTTATTTTTATTTTAGATTAATTTATTTTATTTTTTTTATTTAGGTTTATTTTTATTTTTATTTAGCTTAGTTTATCTATTTTAGCTTTTTTATTTTAATTTAAGTTTTTTATTTTAGATTATTATTTAGGTTTAGGTATAGGTTTATTTTTAGTTTAGATTTATTTTATTTTATTTTTTTAGGTTTAGGTTTTATTTTTTTATTTTAGGGTTAAGTTTAGGTTATAATTTTAGTTTAGGTTAGGTTTTAGATTTAGGTTTACTTTTCAATTTGTTTTATTTTTATTTAATTTTCTAGGTTTAGATTTTATTTTTTATTTTTAGGTTTAGGTTTAGGTTTTAGGTTGGGGTTTTAGGTTTTTATTTTAAGTTTAATTTTTTAGTTTAATGTTAGGTTTATTTTTAGTTTATTATTATTTTATTTAGTTTAGGTTTAGGCTTATTTTTTTATTTTAGGTTTAGATTTTTTTTTTTAGTTTAGGGTTTAGGATTCATTTTTTATATATTTTTAAGTTTGTTTTTTAGTTTTAAGTTTTTATTTTATTTTATTTTAGGTTTATTTTTGGTTAATTGTATTTTTATTTTATGTTTAGTTTTTATTTTATTTAGGTTTACTATTCATAAGTTTATTTTAGGTATATTTTTGGTTTTATTTATTTTACTTTAGTTTATTTTAGTTTAGGTTTTGGTTTATTTTATTTTGTTTATTTTATGTTTAGGTTTTCTTTAGTTTATGGAATAGGTTTTATTTTTTTAGGATTTATTTTTAGGTTTATTTTTGTAATTTTAGGTTTTATTTAGTATAATTTTTTTTTATTTTAGGCATTTCTTGTTTTACATTTAGTTTTTATTTTATTTAGGTTTTTTATTTTTAGGTTTATTTTATTTTTTTGGTTTTGTTTAGGTTTTTATTTATTTTATTTTAAATTAGTTTTATTTTTTTATTTTATTTTTAGGTTTATGATTTAGTTTAGGTTTTTGTTTTAGGTTATTATTATTGCTTATTATTATTATTTAGTTTAGTTTGGTTAGTTTATTAGTTATATTATTATTAGTTTATTAGTTTATTGTAGTTTATTAGTTTTAGTTTAGTTATTTCTTATTAGTTTTATTTAGTTTATTATTAGTTTTAATTTTTTAATAGTTATTATTAGAATTTTAGTTTATTATTTATTTATTTATTGAGTTTTATTAGTTAGTTATTAGTTAGTTTTTATTTAGTTTTATTTTTAGTTTATTAGTTTTATATTTATTATTT
Organism: Cymbidium sinense; assembly: GCA_021442155.1. Classification (NCBI taxonomy): domain Eukaryota; kingdom Viridiplantae; phylum Streptophyta; class Magnoliopsida; order Asparagales; family Orchidaceae; genus Cymbidium; species Cymbidium sinense. Next base: position 334,999,369 of record CM038214.1, on the reverse strand, counting down.
AGTTGTTATTATTAGTTTTATTAGTTTAGTTATTAGTTATTTTACTTTAGTTTAGTTTGTTATTATTAGTTTTATTATTATTAGTTTTATTAATTTAGGTTTTGGGGTTTAGTGTTTATTTTATTTAGTTTTATTTTATTATTATTATTATATTATTATTATTATTATTATTATTATTATTATTATTATTAGTTATTATTAGTTTTATTAGTAAGTTTTTTATTTAATTATTATTTATTAGTTTACTTAGTTTAGTTGTTTAGTTTTTTAGTTTTAGTTATTTTATTTAGTTTATTATTATTATTATTATTAGATTAGTTTAGTTAGTTTTAATGGTATTAGGTTTTATTATTATTTGAGTTTTTTAGTTATTATTAGTTTTAGTTTAGCTTATTTTTTATTATTAGTTATTACTTTATTAGTTTAGTTAGTTTTATTACTTTATAATTATTAGTTTATTATGTTTGTTTATTATTATTAGGTTTTGTTTAATTATTTAGGTTTTATTTATTAGTTTATTATTAGTTTAGCTATTATTATTATTATTATTATTATCTTAGTTATTAGTTTTATTTAGTTTAGTTTATTATTAGTTTAGTGTTAGTTGTTATTAGTTATTTTATTTTAGTTTTTTAGTTTTTTGAGTTTTATTATTAGTTTTAGTTATTATTATTTAGTTAGTTTATTATTAAGTTTAGTTAGTTTATTTGTTTAGTTTAGTTATTAGTTAGTTATTAATATTAGTTATTTATTAGTTATTTATTTAGTTTATTAGTTTTAGTTTACTTAGTTTAGTTATTGGGTTTAGTTTTATTATTAGTTAGTTATTTATTAGGTTAATTATGTTTATGGTTTAAGTTTATTAGTTAGTTATTATTATTAGTTAATAATTTATTATTATTTAGTTTAGTTAGTTTATTAATTTTATTTTGGTTATTAGTTTAGGTTTAGTTTAGTTTTTATTAGTTTTGTTAGTTTAGTTTATTTTTTATTAGTTTTATTAGTTTAGTTTATTTTTTATTAGTTTATTTGGGTTCTTTTGTTTATGTTTAATTTAGTTATTAGTTTGTTTATTAGTTTAGTTAGTTTATTATTATTAATTTATTATTAGTTATTATTTAGTTAGTTTAGTTTAGTTAGTTTTACTATTATTTTTTTTGGTTTATTATTAGTTTATTAGTTTTAGTTTTTTATTTATTAGTTTTAGTTTTAGTTTTAGTTAGTTTTGTTTCGTGTTTTATTAGTTTATTTTTAGGGTTTACGGTTTAGGGTTTAGGGTTTCGAGTTTAGGGTTTTAGGGTTTAGGATTTAGGGTTTAGGGTTTAGGGTTTAGGGTTTAGGGTTAATTTTAGGGTTTAGCATTTAGGGTTAGTTTAGGGTTTGGGGTTGTAGTTTTAGGGTTTAGAGTTTATGTTTTAGGATTAGAGTTGGGTTTTAGTTTAGGGTTTAGGTTTTTAATTTTTTTAGAGAACATATCACATTCAACATTTCTTCTTTTTATTTCATCGACCAAGTAACACAGTTCTCTAGACATAGCGTGACATAAATAAAATGAGCACACAGAGCAAATCAAAAACCCTAGAAAACTAGAACCTTCTCTACTGTAAAGTCACCATTTCGTAAGCAACAGATCGGATCGACCGTTCTTCAATTTCTCTAGTTCACATTAGAACCACCTCTGCCTCTCGATTAGCGGGATCCACCATCATATCCCCGATCTCTCCCTCCACCACCTCCATGAATGTAACCTCCGTCCCTCCTCCTGCCTCCATACCACCACTGCTCCAACCACCTCCATATCCAGCCTAGATCCCACCACCACTCAGGTGCCACCTCGCCTTCTCCTCCAGATCTAAGAGCACGGTTGATGGTGATGTTCCTGCCATCAAGGTTCTACCCATTGCTACTATTTAAGTTTAGGTTTAAGTTTATTAGGTTTTATGATTAAGGTTTATTTTTAAATATATTTAGTTACTTTAGGTTTATATTTAGGGTTTGTGGTTTAGAGTTTAGGGTTTAAGGTTAGGATTTAAGGTTAAGTGTTTAGGGTTTTAAAGTTTATGCTTTTAGGGTTTAGGGTTAGGGTTTAGGGTTTAGGGTCTAGAGTTTAGGGATTAGGATTTAGGGTTTTTTAGGGTTCAAAGTTTAGGGTTTAGGGTTGTAAGTTTAGTTTTGTAGGTATATGGGTTAAGGTTACTTTTGTTGTTTAGGGTTTTTTTTTAAAATTAAGTAAACTAGTAGGTTTAGGTTTATTCGCTTTATTTATTTTATTTTATATTTTTATTTAGGTTTATTTTTTGTTTTTTAATTTAGTTTCTTTATTTTTGTTCAAGTTTTGTATTTTAGTTTATCTTTTAGGTTTAGGCTTATTTTTTAGTTGAGTTTTTTTTCTTTTAGGTTTAGGCTATATTTTATATTTTTAGGTTTAGGTTCAGGTTGTTATTTTATTTTTTTAGGATTAAGTTTTAGATTTTTATCTTAGCTTTATTTTTAAGTTTTATTTTTTTTATCTTAGGTTTAAGTTTACTTTAGTCGAGTTTTATTTTTATTTTATTTTATTTGTTTAGGTTTTATTTTTAATTTATAGGTTTAGGTTAAGGCTTTTATTTTATTTTTTTAGGTTTAGGTTTAGTTCTATTTTTAGTTTATTTTATTTTATTTAGTTTAGGTTTATGTTTAAGTTTAGTTTATCTTAAGTTTAGGTTTAGTTGTTATTTAATTTAGTTTATTCTAGGTTTATTTTATTTTTATTTTTATTTATTTTTTTGGTTTAGGCTCTAGGTTATATCTTTTATTTATTTTTAGGTTTATTTTTTAGGTTTAGGTTTTTATTTAGTTTTTATTTAATGTTATTATAGTTTTATTTTATTTTTATTTTACATTTAGTTTTTATTTTATTTAGATTTTATAATTCTTGGGTTTATTTTATTTTTAAGTTTAGTTTATGTTTTTATTTATTCTATTTTAGTTTATTTTTATTTTTAATTTAATGTTATTTTTAAGTTTAGGTTTAGGTTTTAGTTTATGTTTTTATTTTATTTTAATTTTTTATTTAGGTTTAGGCTTTCTTATTTATTTTATTTAGTTTAGGTTTAGGTTTTTAGGTTATTAGGTTTTTTGGGTTAGGGTTTAGGGTTTAGGGTTTTAGAGTTTAGGGTTTAAGGTTTTAGGCTTTAGGGTTTAGGGTTAGGGTTTAGGGTTTAGGGTTTAGGGTTTAGTGTTTAGGCTTTAGGGTTTATGGTTTTTAAGGTTTAGTGTTTAAGGTTTAGGGTTTAGGGTTTGGGGTTAGCTTAGGGTTTAGGGTTAGTTTAAGGTTTAGGGTTTAGGGTTTAGTGTTTGTTTAGGGTTTAGAGTAGCTCAATTTTAGGGTTTAGTGTTTAGGTTTAGGTTTAGTTTTAGTGTTTGGGGTTTAGGGTTTAGGTTTAGGATTTAGGGTTTAGGTTTAGGCTTTAGGTTTAGGAAAATTAAGTAAACAATAGGTTTAGGTTTATATAGTTTATTTTTTCTATTTAGGTTTATTTTCATTTTTATTTAGTTTAGTTTATTTTTTTGAGGTTTATTTATTTTAGTTTAGGTTTTTTCTTTTAGTTTATTTTTTTAGGTTTAGGTTTTGGTTTATGTTTATTTTTTAGTTTAGTTTATTATTATTTAATTTTTTTGGTTTAGGTTTTATTTTTTATTTTTGGGTTTAAGTTTAGGTTTTATGTCTTTATTCTAGGTTTATTTTTTGGGTTTATTTTTAGTTTAGGTGTAGGTTTATTTTTAGTTTATTTTATTTTCTTTATTTTAGGGTATAGGTTTAGTTTATTTTAGATTTAGGTTTAGGTTTTATTTATTTTAGTTTAGGTTTAGGTTTATTTTATTTTGTTTATTTGAGGTTTAGGTTTTTTTTTAGTTTAAGGTTTACATTTTATTTTGTATTTATTTTTAGGTTTTATTTTTTATGTTTATTTTTAAGGTTTAGGTTTTTATTTAGTTTTTATTTTATTTTATATTAGGTTTATTTTATTTTTGTTTTATGTTTAGTTTTTAGTTTATTTAGGTTTATTTATTTTATTTTATTTAGTTTTATTTATTTTATTTTTATGTTTTGGTCTTTATTTATTTAATTTTAGTTTAGTTTTTATTTTTATTTTATTTTATATTTAGGTTTAGGCTTAGGTTTAGGTTTAGGTTTAGATTTTAATTTAGGTTTTATATTGTTGTATTTTTTTTAGGTTTAGTTTTTTAATTTCTTTATTTTTAGTTTTTATTTAGTTTAGGTTTAGTCTTTTAGGTTTTTAGGGTTTAGGGTTTAGGGTTAGGGTTTATGGTTTATGGTTTAGGGTTAGTTTATGGTTTAGGGTTTATGGTTTGGGATTTAGGGTTTATGGTTTGGGGTTTAGGGTTTAGGATTTAGGGTTTATTGTTTAGGGTTTAGGTTTTAGGGTTTAGGGTTTAGGGTTTAGTATTTTAGGATTTAGGGTTTAGGGTTCAAGTTGTAGAGTTTAGGTTTTAGGTTTAGGTTCATGTTTTAGTTTAGGGTTTAGGGTTTTTTTTTAACAAGCAATAAACTTAGATTCAACATTTCTTCTTTTATAATTCATCAACCAAGTTACACACCAAGTTTTCTATGACACAAGAAACAAATAGTTCAAAAATGAGCACGCTTATAAAAAATCCAAAATCCTAGATAACTAGAACCGTCTCTACTGTAAAAACACAGTTCCATAAGTAGTAGATCAGATTTGACATTTTTTAATTTCTCCAGTTCCCATTAGAACCATCCCGACCTCTCAGTGGATCCATCATCATATCACGATCTCCCCACCTACAACATAACCTCTGCTCTCCCACCACCATACCACTCAGACCACCACCTCCATATCCACCGGCCGTCAGATCCCCACCACCAGTGATAATTGCCACCTCCACCTTTGCCTCCACATCTAGGCGATCTGGTTGGCGGTCATGTTCCACGCCATCAAGGTTCTGCCCATTCTTAGGGTTTATGTTTAGGTTTAGGTTTATTAGGTTTTAGGGTTTAGGTTTATTTTATAATTTATTTAGTTACTTTAGGTTTAGGTTTAGGGTTTGGGGTTTAGGGTTTAGGGTTTAGGGTTTAAGGTTTAAGGTTTAGAGTTTAGGGTTTAAAGTGTTGGTCTTTATGTTTTTACAGTTTAAGGTTTAGGGTTAGGGTTTAAGCTTTAGGGTTTAGTGTTTTTCCGAGTTTAGGGTTTATGGTTTATAGCTTAGGGTTTAGGGTTTAGGATTTAGGGTTTAAAGTTTTCTTTTTAAAATAAAATTTTAAGTAAACTAGTAGGTTTAGGCTTATCTAGTATATTATTATTTTTTAATTATTTTAGTTTACTTTATTTTCTAGTTTTATTTAGGTTTATTTTTTATTTTTATTTATTTTAGTTTATTTATTTTTGGTTTAATTATTTTAGTTTAGGTTTTTTATTTTAGTTAATTTCTTAGGTTTATGTTTAGGTTTAAGTTTATTTTTTAGTTGAGTTTTATTTTTATTTTTTAGGTTTAGGTTTTATTTTATATTTTTAGGTTTAAGTTTTTATTATATTTTTTAGGTTTAGGTTTTAGGTTTTTATTTTATGTTTTTTTTAGTCTTTATTTTTTAGTTTAGGTTTAGGTTTATTTTTAGTTTCTTTTATTTTATTTAGTCTAAGTTTAGTTTAGGTTTAGTTTATTTTAAGTTTAGGTTTAGGTTTTATTTATTTTAGTTTAGGTTTAGGTTTATTTTATTTTATTTATTTTATGTTTATTTTAGGTTTAGGTTTTATTTTTTATTTATTTTTTAGGTTTAGGTTTTTATTCTAATTTATTTAAGGTTTATTATATTTTTATTTTACATTTATTATTAATTTTATTTAAGTTTTTTATTCTTAGGTTTATTTTATCTTTTAGTTTAGTTTAGGATTTTATTTATTATATTTTACTTTATTTTTACTTTTTATTTTATTTTATTATTAGGGATAGGTCTATGTTTTAGTTTAGGTTTTATTTTATTTTATTTTATTATTATATTTAGGTTTAGGTTTTATATTTATTTTATTTTTTAGTTTTTAGGTTTTTAGGGTTTAAGCTTTAGGGTTTAGGGTTTAGTTTAAGGTTTAGGGTTTAGGGTTTTACTTTTAGGTTTTTAGCATTTAGGGTTTAATGTTATGGTTTAAGGTTTAGGATTTAAGATTTAGTGTTTAGGCTTTAGGGTTAGTGTTTTTAGGTTTAAGGTATAGGGTTTAAGGTTAGCTCAGGGTTTAGGGTTAGTTTAGGCTTTAGGGTTTAAGGTTTAGTGTTTATGCTTTAAGGTTTAGAGTTTTTAGGGTTTAAGATTTAGGGTTTAGTGTTTAGGGTTTAGGGTTTAAGGTTTAGGGTTTTCAAAGTTTAGGGTTAGCTTTAAGTTTAGGTTTAGTTTAGGGTTTAGTATTTAGGGTTTAAGTTTAATTAGTTAAGTTTAGGGTTTTGGGTTTTTTTGGGTTTAGGGTTTTTTTAAAATTAATTAGTAATTAGGTTTATTTAATTTATTTTTATCTAGTTTCATTTATATTACTTTATTTTTTACTTAGGTTTTATTTTTATTTTATTTAGGTTTAAGTTTATTTATTTTAGTTTAGGTTTTATTTTAATTTTTTTGGATTATGTGTGTTTATGATTATTTTTTAGTTTGGTATATTTTTTTAATTTATTTTTTAGGTTTATTTTTAGGTTTATTTTTAGGTTTTATTTTATTTTAGGTTAGGTTTAGGTTTTATTTTATTTTATTTTTATGTTTTTTATTTTTAGTTTAGGTTTAGGTTTATTTTTAGTTTATTTTATTTTATTTAGTTTAGGGTTTAGCTTTAGTTTATTTTAGGTTTAGGTTTAGGTTTTCTTTATCTTAGTTTAGTTTATTTTAGCTTAGGTTTAGGTTTATTTTATTTTATTTATTTTAGGTTTAGGTTATATTTTTTTATTTATTTTTAGGTTTTATTTTTAGATTTATTTTCTTGGTTTAGTTTTTATCAATTTTTTATTTTATTTTATTTTAGGTTTTTTTATGTTTATTTTATGTTTGAGTTTTATTTTAGGGTTTAAGGTTTTTTAGTTTAGGGTTTAAGGTTTAGGTTAGTTTAAGGTTTAGGATTTAGGTTAAGGGTTTAGGTTAGTTTCGGGTTTAGGATTTAGGTTAGTTTAGGCTTTAGGATTTAGGGTTTATGTTAGTTTAGGGTTTAGGATTTAGGGTTTAGGGTATAAGGATTAGGGTTTAGGGTTAGGTTAGAGTTTTAGGTTTTAGGGTTTAGGTTTAGGGTTTAGGTTTTTTGTTTAGGGTTTAAAATTTTTTTTAATAGAAGAAATTTAGATTCAACATTTCTTCTTTGATTTCAACAACCAAGTAGCCAAGTTTTTAGGATACAAGTGACATACATAAAAATGAGCACGCATAAGTAGATCAAATACTAGATAACTAGAATTGTCTCTCTTATAAAGACCAGTTCCATAGCGGCCGGTCGGATCACCGTTCTTTTTAGTTTCTCAGTTCCCATCGGACCACCTCACCTCATGAGTAGCGGGATCCTCCATCATCTCTGTCATCTCCTGCACCACCACGGTTGTAGCCTTTTTCACTCCTTTGCCTCCATAACCACCATCTCCATATCCAGCACCTCAGATCCTCACCTCGGATCACTTCTGCATAACCACCACCTCCATATCCACCATCATATCCACTAGCACTTCCAGTTGGGTTAGGGTTTAGGGTATTATTTTTAGGCTTTAGGGTTTAGGGTTTTTAGATTTTAGGGTTTAGGGTTTAGGGATAGCTTTGGGTTTAGGGTTAGTTTAGGGTTTAGTGTTTAGGTTTAAGGTTTAGAGCTTAGTGTTTAGGTTTATGGTTTAGGGTTTAGGGTTTAGGGTTTGGGTTTAGGCTTTTCTGGTTTGGGGTTGTTTAGGGTTTAGGATTTAGAGTTTAAGGTTTAGGGTTTAGGGTTTAGGGTTTAGGGTTTAGGGTTAGGGTTTAGGGTTTATGGTATTTATTTATTTATTTTTTTTTAAATTTTTTTTAACCCTATTAAGTAAATCAATAGGTTTTGGTTTATTTAGTTTATTTAGTTTAGTTTTTATTTATTTTAGTTTATTTTATTTTTTTTTATTTTTATTTAGGTTAATTTTTTATTTAGTTTAGTTTATTTACTTTAAGTTTATTTATTTTAGTGTAGGTTTTTTTATTTTAGTTTATTTTTGAAGTTTAGGTTTAGGTTTAAGCTTATTTTTTAGTTTAGTTTTATTTTTAGTTTATTTTTTAGGTTTAGGTTTTATTTTTTATTTTTAGGTTTTGGATTAGGTTTTTATTTTATTTTTTTAGGTTTAGGTTTTAGGTTTTTATTTTAGGTTTATTTTTATTTTTTAGTTTAGGTTTAGGTTTAATTTTAGTTAATTTTATAATATTTAGTTTAGGTTTTATTTATTTTAGGTTTAGGTTTAGGTTTTTTTATTTTACTTTAGGTAATTTTAGTTTTTCTTTATTTTATTTTGCTTATTTTATTATTATTTTTGGTTTAGTTTTTTTTTTTAGTGTAGGTTTACATTTTAGGTTTAGGTTTTTTTTAGTTTTTATTTTATTATATTTTAGGTTTAATTTATATTTATTTTAGGTTTAGCTTTTATTTTATTTAGTTCTTTTTAGTTTTAGGTTTATTTTATATTTTAGTTTAGTTTAGGTTTTTATTTATTTTATTTTAGTATAGTTTTATTTTTTAGTTTTAACTTTAGGTTTAGTTTTACTTTTAGGTTTATGGTTTAGTTTAAGTTTTTATTTTCTTTTATTATTTTATTATATTTAGGTTTAGGTTTTCTTATTTATTTAATTTTTTTATTTTATTTAGTTTAGGTTTAGGTGTTTGGGTTTTCAGGGTTTAAGGTTTTGGATTTAGGGTTTAGGGTTTGGTTTTTTAGAGTTTAGGGTTTAGGGTTGGAGGTTTTAGGATTTAAGGATTAGGGTTTAGGGTTTAGGGTTTAAGGTTTAGGTTTAATTTAGGGTTTAGGTTTTAGGGTTTTGGGTTTTGGGTTTTAGGTTAGGGTTTAGGTTTAGGTTTGAGTTTAGGGTATAGCTTTAGGTTTATGTTTAGGGTTTAGGGTTTAGGTTTAGGTTTAAGTTAAGGTTTAGGTTTAGGTTTATGTTTAGGTTTAGTTTAAGTTTATGTTTAGATTTAGGTTTTAGTTTAAATTTAAATTTAAGTTTAGGATTTAGATTTAGAGTTTAAGTTAATTTAAGTTTTAAATTTAGGAGTTTAAGTTTAAGGTTTAAGTTAAATTAGATTTAGTAGATGAGGTTTAAGTTTAAGTTTAGAATTTAAGTTTAAGATTTAAATTTAAGTTTTATTTAATTTATAAGTTTAGGTTTAATTTAAATTAGGTTTAGTTTAGAGTTTAAGTTTAGGTTTATCATTTAAGTTTAGTTTAAGTTTAAGTTTAAGTTTTAAAGGTTAAGTTTAAATTTAAATTAAGTTTAGGTTAGATTTATTTAAATTTAAGGTTTTTTTGTAGTTTAAGTTTAAGTTTATAATTTAAATTTAAGTTAGTTTTTATTTATAGTTTAGGGTTTTAAGGGTTTAGGGTTTACGGTTTGGGATTTAAGGTTTTAGGTTTTAGGGTTTAGGGTTTAGGGTTTAGCATTTTAGGGTTTAAGATTTAAGGTTTAGGGTTTAGAGTATTAGGGCTTAAGTTTTAAGGTTTAAGATTTAAAGTTTAGTGCTTAGGGTTTATGGTTTTTAGGGTTTAGGTTTTAAGTTTAGAATTTTTGTTTTAGTTTAGGGTTTAGGGTTTAAGGTTTTTTTTTAAATAGAGAACAAATTCATATTCAACATTTCTTCTTTTCGATTTCACCAACCAAGTAGCAGACCAAGTTTTCTAAGACACAAGCGATGACATAGATAAAAAATGATCACACATAGAGCAAAACCCTAGATAGCTAGAACTATCTCTATTGTAAAGACACTGATCCATAAGTACCGTGGATCGACCATACTTAGTTTCTAGTTCCCTTCTGCTTCCACCCTCCATATCCATCAGCACCTCCAAATCCCCCACCACCATAGCTATAATTGGTGCCTCCATCTTTTCCTCCACTACCAGATCTAGACTGAGCCAAGTTGATGTCGATGTACCCATCAAGGTTCTGCCCATTATTAGGGTTTAGGTTTAGGTATTGGTTTTGGTTTATTATGTTTTAGGGTTTATGTTCATCTTTTATTTTTTTAGTTTCTTTAGGTTTAGGTTTAGCATTTAGGGTTTAGGGTTTAGGGTTTAGGGTTAGGGATTAAGGATTAAGATTTAAGGTTTAGGGTTTAGGATTTTATGATTTAGGTTTTAGGGTTAGGGTTTAGGGATTAGGGATTAGGGTTTAGGGTTTAGGGTTTAGTGTTTTGGCTTTAGTGTTTAGGGTTTTTAAGGTTTAGGGTTAGCTTAGGGTTTAGGATTAGTTTAGGGTCTAATGTTTAGGGTTTAGTGTCTTAGGAGTTTAGGTTTTAAGGAGTTTAAGGTTTAGTGTTGTGGTTTCTTGTAGGATTTAGGGTTTGATTTTTTTAAACCAAGTAAACCGACAGGTTTAGGTTAACTTAATATATTTAGTTTATTATTATTAAATTTAGTTTACTTTATTTTTTTATTTAATTTTATTTTTTTTTATTTAGTTAGTTTTTTATTTTAATGTAGGTTTTTTATATTAGTTTTTTTTTGTTTAGTTTTAGGTTTAATTTTTAGTTGATTTTTATTTTTGTTTTATATTTTAGGTTTTAGTTTAGGATTTTATTTTATTTTTTTAGGTTTAGGTTTTAAGATTTTATTTTAGGTTTATTTTTTGGTTTTATTTTTTAGTTTAGGTTTAGGTTTATTTTTAGTTTATTTTATTTTATTTAGATTTGGTTTAGGTTTAGTTTATTTTAGGTTTAGGTTTAGGTTTTATTTATTTTAGTTTAGTTTAGTTTAATTTAGGTTTAGGTTTATTTTATTTTGTTTATTTAACTTTTATTTTAGGTTTAGGTTTTATTTTAGTTTAGGGTTTAGATTTTATTTTTTATTTATTTTTAGGTTTATTTTTAGGTTTAGGTTTTATTTAGTTTTATTTTATTTTATTTTAAGTTTAATTTATTTATGTTTTGTTTTTTTATTTTATTTAAGTTTTTAATCTTAAGTTTATTTTATTTTATTTAGTTTAGGATTTTATTTATTTTATTTTAGTTTATTTTATTTTATTTTATTTTTTTTATTTATTTAGGTTTATTTATTTGATTTTAGGTTTAGGTTTTATTTGTTTAGGTTTAGGGTTAGGGTTTAGAGAGTTTAGGGTTTTTTTAAAGAAAACCCATAGAGGGAGAATACACAATAAAGGAGTACAAGTTTTGTTCAACTCAAAGTGCTACATTCACCAAGAGAGAAAAGTCCCTATCTAATACAACAAAAGCAAGGAAAAAACCTAAGCAAATGAATAAAAGATGAAAAAATAACAACATAGTAAATAGGAGGATTAGCCAAAGCCCACTACTAGAATCAAAAGTCTTTTGAGAGTTGCATAATCCACATCTAGGATCTGAAACCAACAAAGAACCTGTAAAAGAATCTTGCAAGCAAATAGAAGATGTAGTTATCACAACTAGAGAAAATCAAGCTTAAGCACATAATAAAGAGCAATATAAGAGAAAATTTCAAATAAGGCTCAGGCTCAATCACCTTCATCTTAAGGGGCAACCATAAATGTGAGCATCCTGACCTCAAAAGAAGGGTTACAGTCACATATGCTGCTACCAACCAAAAGATAATAAGGAAATCATCCCAACCATCATCACCCACGTACCTCAACGAAGGCAATCTACCAAAGAGTGAAAGTCAACAATTCTCTAGTACCGCTACAAGCAAAAAAATAGCACACAAATCACCCAGCAGACTAAAGGTCACCAAGCCCGAAAGGAAGTAACATCAACTAAACCACCACAATAGAAATGAAAGAGCAGTTGCCAAGATTTCACCCAGAAAGCAAAGCCACCATAAATAGAATCCAAACCCACTAGTATCTGCAACAACAAGCAAACAAAAAACCAAGCATCAACCTACAACTAGCACCAAGAAACTAGCAATTCTAAAGGAGAACAAGGCCAACACTAACAAGAACCACCCAACCTGACATTAGAGGCAAGAAATAAAAAGGCAATCACAATACCTCTTTTAGAGAGAGAATGATAGCCACAGGAAAATAGTAGAGAGGAAAAGAACCAATGAGGAGACCAAAGGGGCATCAAAAAAAAAAAAAATCACCACCAGCAAGAGGAAAACACAAGCCCACCCTACCAACCAAGAGGCAAGACACAAGGAACAAAGGGCCAAAGAAACCAAAAGCAATCTAAATCCTCACCAAAATAATAGGCTGCCAACAAAGACTCAAAAAAAAAATAAAAACCCAACAGCAACAAATTAATCAAGAACCAACAAACAACCACCATAAAGACAAAACTAAAATAAAGAAAAACCACCAAAAAGACAACCCTACCAGCTAATAATATTTCATAATAAAAACCAACCAAACCAGCTAGCCCACAAAGCCACCTAGCTAATTAACAAAGTAGTAGATGAGCCAACTCTGATAAGGAAGCAACCAATCCAAAAGGGAGGCAATCCCAACACAGAGAAAGATAGGCATAGTGACAAACCAATAGGAAGCCACCAAAAACAATAAAGAAACAAATGGTAATCACCCAACTAGACAAAAAAATTGTACCCTGGGAGGACCACCCAACCACCAATAGCCAACCAGAGTGAAAAGAAAAATAGACCAAGGTCCCTTATAGACTCCAGGGATAAGAAAAACCAGTACCAAAGAGAAAAGAGGTTACTAGGAACCACCAATTAGCACCCTTGCACCCACAAGGTAAAGGGAGAAACCAACAAACAAAAGCCACCAAGCCTAAAAAGGATGAAGAGACAAAAACACCAAAAGGCCTTGCAAAAACTCAAGAGTGAAAAGATCAATAGTAGCCATCAAATAATAGCCACCCAAGCCAGCTAGGTAGAGGGTAGTAGCAAACAGCATCACCCACTAGGCCCAAAAATAGTAGTAGAAAAACCTTCCTAAGTAAGGAAACAGCTAGTAAAAACTAGAGGCAAAACCAGTACCAATTAAGAAAAGGGAAAAACCAAAACCAGGTAGAGGCATAACCTAAAAGGAGGCCACCACAAGTTCAAGGAAGCACTTGAAGAAATCGTTAACATTTAGATCCCTAAATAAAATTGCCAGCCAATGAGAACACCTATCCATCAACAGAGGTTGAGACCACCACCACCTCAAAAGATCTCTCAACACAACACAAAACAAGAGAGTGAATCAACCATAGGAATGCAGTAAAATGAAAATGCACACAAATAAAAACATAGAAAACTAGAAAAACACAAAGAAAAATTAATATTTGAGATAAGGTAATCTGGTGTTATCCAGATTAACCAAGCCTCACAATTGTTTAGGTAAATTAAGATGATCATAAAGAGTGAGATCATTTAATTTAGCAACTAGATTAGATAGATAATCTACACAGGCATTTCCTTCATGCCAAATATGAGAAATTTTAAAGCATACTTGAGAGAGTAGTGTTCTAGTTTGACTAAGAATAAATATGCATTCCCCATCTTAAAGCATGTAAATGAGTAATGAGTAACAACTTCAATCCAAATATTGAAGAAACCTTTTGCAAACAAATGTCAATAGCTTTGTTTTAATTAATTTAGCATAGAAGCATTAAAAGGATAAGCAAAAGCACAAATGACATTACCCTAAAATACCACCACAACCAAATGTATTCTAAGAGACAGAGCCATCGATTAATTTTAATAATATTATTATGAGCTTTTATCCAATATATTTTATCTTCTTTATAGAAGGTGATCTCATGCAGGTAAACACCCAATTTTTTGGCCACAAATTTGCAACCTCTAAAATGTGTGTTACTAATTAAATTAGCATTAAATATAGCATGAATATTTTTCTATGGTTCTATCAATAATCCTTTTATGATTCATAGGAATACCATGATATTTAGCATCATTTCTATCCATCCATATGAACCAAATAAAGGTAGTGGCAATTAAAACATTGATATGACCTTTCACAATTTTGTGGAAATAAGCTTCAAGAAGTTGATATAAAGAAAGAAAGCCATGGAAATGGTTAGTATTAGAAAAATCATACCAACGCCATAATGATATGATTAATATTTTTGAAATGCAAATTTAAAAGGCAAATATCCCAGAAAGATCAAATAGGAATAAAGCAAGGATAGAATAAGAGATGATGATCATTCTAAAGTTTAATAAATACATTAGAAGAAATATGAGCATCTCTAATATAATTCCAAGCCACTTTAAGAATAAAATCACCATTATAAGATAGCTTAAAAAGAATTTGATCAGGCTTGTTGGAAAAGATAGGAATATCACTAAATTTATGAAAAAGAGAGATAGGAATAAATTTTCTATGTTTACTATCATTCCACTTGTTATTAAGCCAAAAGGAGTTAACTTTAGTAGTAGCAGTAGAATGGGTAGATAAAAAAAGAATCAATAGAACCACCACCAATCCAGTTGTCTTGCCAGAAGAAAGAAGATCCTGAATTTATACCCTAGGATATCAAAGATTCAACCTCCCATTTAATGGAGCAAAGGCTTTTCCAAACTGGGGAGTCACCAACTTTATAAGTACAGATTAGAGGGTGCTTACACTAGTAGTATTTAGCTATCATAAAATTAGCCCAGAGGCTATCTTTTTCTTCTAAAATTCCACCAGAGTTTATGGGAGAAGGCAGTAATAGCTTCACGAATAGGTTTGTAGCCAAGTCCACCTTCACCCAGAGGACCACAACATTTAAGCCAAGAAGTCCAATGCAACCTTTTAAATGAATTATTTGAGCACCATAAAAATTTATTAAGCAGATGATCAGTTTTATTTAAGATAGAATTAGTAGCGATAAGAATAAGATATAAAGGAATTGAATTAAGAGTACTCCTAAACAAAGTAAGCTTGTCACCAAATGAAAGTAAGCGAAGTTCCCACACCAAAATTTTATTAGAAATTTTTTGGATAAGCTCATCAAAAATATGGGATCACTTTTTACCTTTGAAGAGTGGAGTTCCCTGAATTTAATAGGTAGTTGTTGGTGTTTAAAGTTAGTGATTCTCAAGATATGATTGATTTTATTATTAGACATTTTAGAGGAAGTAATAAAGTAGCTCTTTCATTCATTAATAGAAAGACCACTTTCTATACCAAAATTATTTAAAAATTTTTTAAGTCTTCTGATATGATGAAAAGATGCATTACAAAAGATAATGAAATCATCAGCAAAGCTAAGATGAGAAATAGGCTACCACCAAGAGTTCTAAAGTACATGCTAGGATTGTTATTGAATAAACTATTTAAACTCCTAAAAAGGTATTCCACTATAATAATAAATTAATAAGGGGACAAAGGACCTCCTTGTCTCAATCCATGAAAAAAAGGGAAGATGCCTAAAGCTTCACCATTACAAAGAATAGAAAACCATATATTATTAATATAGTTTTTAATAAGGTTAATGAAATTATTAAAAAAAACCCAAATAAATGTAGGATATTTAAATGGTAATCCTAACAGATATTATCAAAGGATTTAGAAATATCTAATTTGAAAAGGATGTTACCACCTCTAATTGGAACATCCAAATCATGAATAAGCTATTGAGCAAGCAGAATGGTATCAAATATAGATCTCCCTCTAACAAAACTAGTTTGGTTGAGAGAGATAATTTTTAAAAGTAAAGGACTAAGTCTATTAGTAAAGATTTTATAAATCATTTTTTTAAAGAAAGTGCAAAGGCTAATAGGTATGAAATCACTACAAGAATCTGGATTATCTTTTTTAGGTATGAGAATAATGGAAGTGCTTGAAAAATATGAGAGGATTTACCAAAAAAAAAAAAATCAATTAAAAGCAATAATAGACTAACAATTTTGGAAAAATTGAGTCATATAACCTCTCTAGCAAGGAAATCAAAGTTCATGCTATTGAGAACTTTACCAATATCATCTTCAGAAGGCAACCTAGTAAGCCAATGATTATCATCATTGGTAATAATATAGGGGATTAAATGAAAATTAGAAAAAGCTTCATAAGAGTGGCTTTTATTAAGCATATTTCTAAAGTGGTTAATAACATAATCTTTAATAACATTAATATCAGTGATCCAATCTCCAATATCATTTTTAATTTTTTGGATATAATTTAAAGGTCTCTTTTTTTTAAATAAATCATGAAAATACATGGTATTCCTATCCCCATTAACAATATGTTTTCTAGCAGCTTTTTTTTGCCAATAGGTCTCTTCCATATTTTGATAATTAACAAGTTTATCTTTAGCTTCATTCAAATACTTAAGCTTAGAAGAGTGAGTGAAAACATCATTTTCAAGATCACAAACCAAAAGTTCCATGTTTTTTATATTAGCAAAAAAAATTTAATAATAATGTTTGTTCCACCAAACCAAATTTTGTTTGAGCCTTTTAAGCTTAAACCATATTCTATTCATACCCCTAATCGAATTATCAGAGTTTGAAGGGGCAATCCAATTAATGGCAATGACTTTAATAAAATCTAAATGCTGAAGATACATATTTTGAAATCTGAAAGATGGAGAAATGTTTAATATTTTAGAGTCTTCTTTAACATAAACCAAAAGTGGGGCATAATCAGATAAAGTTCTACTAAAATGGTCAACAGAGGTAAGAGGCCATTGATTAATCCAATGAGAGTTGAAAAGAATTTTTTTCTAAATATTGCTAGTGCTTAGAGTGTTGCCAAGTATAATTAGAGCCTTTAAAACCAATGTAAAAAAGATTACAATCAAGAATCATATTAGAAAATTCTTCCATATAATGAATATTAGGAGAGCAACCACTCTTTTCTGAAGAATATACCAACCAAGGTTTGTTAACAGAAAAAGCAAAACTTCTCAAATTCTCCCAAAGAACATTTTGACCAGCTCTATTGCAAGAAACATAAACAAAAGACCCAGCACACAATGGTCACCAAAAGAAATTTGAGCATTGATAACTTATTGTAGATCACCTAAAATTAAAACATTTAAGAAGCTATTCTAGAAGTACTAAATTTTATTATTGATGTTAGAGAAAAAATTACTAAAGGAAAGCATTCTAGCAACATGATTGATTTTATCAGCATGTATAAGGGGTTCAATAACAATAAGTAAAGAGATATTGTTAATTTTATAGAGATTTCTAATATGATTATGAACAATGAGGGTACCAATCCCTCTAACATTTCAAATAAAAGAATTCAACATAAATAAAATTATAAAAGAAAATTAATGGATAATAATAAATAGAGAGAGAGAGAGAGAGAAAGAATAACAAATCCTCTTTTAAGTACAAAATTGAAACAACACATTATTTATGTGAAGAGGTTCCAGATCTAGTAGATCTGGAAAGAGTAGGAGGTTACATCTTAGAGTTTTTAGTTTCCCTTTTAAGGATAGTTTGGATATTTCTATTTTTATCCAAAGTGTCATCATCGGATAGAGATTGATTAGACATTTATTAATAGGATAAGGATCAGCAATAACATCTCTAATCACAACGTCCCCTCTTCCAAATTAGCATTTTATTGAAAAGTGGGATTAGAATGAAGATCAATCTTAAAGTTAGGGGAAGGAGAAGAAATTATACCATTCAAAGCACAATTACCAATGTCAGAATTAGTGTTTTGCTCAAGAATTTTAGCCAAATTCAAGTTATCATTTAAATCCCCATTCTCATCAATTAATGCCAGCAAAGAAGCAAGAATAGACTCATTAGAGAATGAATCATCATTTTTTTCAGCCTCTTTAAATTTGGAATTAGCCATAACAAGCATATTCTCATGTAAATAGAGGTTGTTAGCAAAACCATATTTTTCAACATTATTAGTATTTTTGTTATGGTCAGAATGAGATGCAGAATCAAAAAATTTAGGAACATCAGTAGATTCCAAAAAATCTGACCTAATATCAACATTTAAGTTATATTTAGGCACAAAAATAGTTTTATTAAATTTATCGAAGCTAATTTTGAGTTATGATCATTAAAAATTTTATTTTTAAGATGCAGCTAGAGAAAAAAAACACTCTCAATTATCATGACCATGTATCTTGCAATGGGAATAAAAAAACTAAAAAATTTTCAAATTTGACCTTTTGTAAATAACCAAACTTTTCATATCCAATCTAGACCTCCTTACGATTGTTTTTAGATATTTCAAGTTCAACCAAGATAATGAGCAACAAAGGACAGATCTCACAAATACCCGATCGATTTGAACCGTCGAAAAGGGGAGACCACTTCAAATAAAACCTAGTGGGTAGATTCTCATATTTGGAAGAGCTAACCACATAGGAATAATAGGTGATTCATCCTTTATAGCAAAAAGGGGAGGCCACTTCAACAAATGCATTTTACAGTTAAAGACAAAATAAGATCGACACGAGAAAACACTTGAAAGTTTAAGGTTATGAAAAAGGGATCGGATCATTTCCAAATTCAGCTGGTGCAATGCAAATTTTCCAAACAAAGTAAATTTGAAAGGTTTTGTAAGCTTTTTGACATCATGATCTGAATACATGATTGCAGGCATATCTCAAAAAGAAGTCAAAATTAGATTCATCGAGTTAGAAGAGGTAGAGCTTTTACCAGAAAGTGCATCCTTAAAGGGTTTAATAGTAGAAATGGCATTGGGTTCAAGAATCCCCAAAAAATTGTGTGCCCTAGCTGGATCATCCGAATTAGGAGATGTAATCCGTGGGTTTGATTTCACCATATCCTTATTCAAAAGAGACACATCATGTGAGCTGCCAGAGATTCAAAAGGCTCTAGAAAATGGTCAAAATGATGAAGGATCCACCAAAAACATGAGATGGGGATGCATTAATGAAGGGGAAAATGAAATTGACATAGTGCCACAAGGGAGAACTAGGGTTATCGTGTTTAAGTTTCAGAGTTTGTGATTGAGGTTTAGTTTAGTTTTAGTTTAGGTTTAGGGTTTAGGTTTAGCTTTTGGCTTTAGGTTAGTTTAGGTTGTTATTAGGCAAGTTTAGTTGTGGTTTGTGGTTTAGTTTAGATTAGTTTTGGTTTAGGTAGGTTGCAGTGTTTGTATTATTAGAGTATGGTCAGTTTGGTTTAGGTTTAGCTCTGGATCAGATTCATGGGGCTCAGTATTTAGTTCAAGGGATCAGGATTGGGGAGTAGGGTCCAGTTAAACCCGGTGGTAGGTTTTTGGGGGGGTTGTGGTTTATGGTGGGTTTAATATAAGATTTAGTTTGGTTTTGTGGTCATGGTAGTCAGGTCGTGTTTAGGATTTAGTTTAGGTTTAGGATTTAACATTTAGAATTTTAAATTAAGTAAAACTAGTTTAGGTTTATTTATTTTATTTTATATTTTATTTAGTTTAATTTATATTTTATTTAGTTTAGTTTATTTATTTTAGTTTAAGTTTTTCATTTTAGTTTATCTTTAGTTTAGTTTATGTTCATTTTTTAGATAAGTTTTACTTTTATTTTATATTTTAGGTTTAGGTATATTTTTATTTTTAGGTTTTGGTTAAAGTTTTTATCTTATTTTTTTGGGTTTAGATTCTAGGTTTTTATTTTAGGTTTATTTTTAGATTTTATTTTTTAGTTTATGTATCACTTTCTTTTTAGTTTATTTTATTTTATTTAGTTTATTTATTTATTGGCTTAGGTTTCATTTATTTTAGTTTATTTTAGTTTAGGTTTAGGTTTTATTTATTTTATTTTTATTTTAGGTTTAGTTTTTTTAATTTGTTTAGGTTTTTTTTTATTTATTTTGGTTTTTTTTTTAGGTTTATTTTTTTAGGTTTAGGTTTTATTTAGTTTTATTTTATTTTATTTTTGGTTTATTTGGTTTTTATTTTATTTAAGTTTTTATTATTAGGATTATTTTATATTTAAGTTTTGTTTAAGTTTTTATTTATTTTATTTTAGTCTTTTCTTATTAATTTATTGTTTTATTTTTAGGTTTAGATTTAGGTTTTGGTTTAAGTTTTTATTTTATTTTGTTATTTTGTTTTATTTAAGTTTAGGTTTTTTTATATTTTATTTTAGGTTTTATTTATAGATTTTAGTTTTAGGTTTAGGGTTTATGGTTTAGGTTTTAAGATTTAGGGTTTAGTGTTTGATTAGGGTTTGGGTTTAGTGTTTAGACTTTAAGATTTAGTGTTTAGGAGTTTGGGTTTAGGGTTTAGAGCTTAGGGCTTTTTTAAATTAAGCAAATGGGTAGTTGATTTAGTTTACCTAATTTATTTTTTATTTATTTTATTTTATTTTATTTATGTTTATTTTAATTTTATTTAGTTTAGTTTATTTATTTTAGTTAAGATTTTATTTTAGTTTATTTTTAGGTTTGGTTTAAGATTAAATCTATTTTTTAGTTGAGTTTTATTTTTATTTTATTTTTCAGATTTAGGTTTTATTTATTTTATTTTTAGGTTTATGTTTATGTTCAAGTTTTTATTTTATTTTTTTTAGGTTTATCTTTTAGGTTTTTCTTTTATATTTTATTTTTTAGTATAGATTTTGGTTTATTTTTCGTTCATTTTATTTTATTTATTTTATGTTTAGGTTTAGGTTTAGATTTTATTTATTTTAGTTTAGTTTATTTTAGTTTAAGTTTAGGTTTATTTTAACTTGGTTATTTCATTTTATTTTATTTTAGGTTTTCAGGTTTAGGGTTTCTTAATTTATTTATTTTCTTTTCTTAAGCTAGAGTTTATTTAGTTTTTATTTATTTATTTTAGGTTTATTTTACTTTTATTTTATGTTTAGTTTTTATTTCATTTAGGTTTTTTACTGTTAAGTTTAATTTTGGGTTTTAATTTTTAGTTTATGGTTTAGGGGTTTTTAAATAAAAATTAATTAAACATGTAGGTTTAGGTTTATTTATTTTATTTGATTTATTTTATTTATTTTTATTTATTTTTAACTTTATTTAGATTATTTTTTTATTTTTTTCATTTATTTTAGTTTATTTATTTTAGTTTATTTTAGGTTTAAGTTTATGTTTAGGTTTATTTTATTTTAGTTTATTTTATTTTATTTTAGGTTTAGGTTTAGTTTAGTTTTGTAATATTTTTTTAAGTTTAGGTTTAGGTTGTTATTTTAGGTTTTTCTAGCTTTTAATTTTAGTTTAGTTAGGTTTATTTTAGTTTATTTATTTATGGTGTTTAGGTTTAGGTTTATTTATCTTTTTATTTTAGTTTAGGTTTAGTTTATTTATTTTGTATATTTTATTTTATTTTAGGTTTATGTTTTATTTTAAGTTTAGGGTTTAGGTTTTTTTTATTTATTTTAGGTTTTATTTTTAGGTTTAGGCTTTTTATTTAGTTTTATTTTATTTTATCTTAGGTTTATTTTATTTTTATTTTAGGTTTATTTTATTTTTTTATATATTTTAGGTTTTTATTCATTTTATTTTAATTTTGTTTTTATTTTTATTTTTATTTTTATTTTAAGTTTAGGCTAAGGTTTAGGTTTTTATTTTATTTTATTTTATTTTATTATTTAGGTTTAGGTTTTAGGGATTCAGTGTATAGTTTATTTTATGGGTTTTGTTTTAGAATTTTGCCAAGTGTTGGGTTTAGGTTTTTTTTAGTTTAAGGTTTAGGTTTTATTTTTTTATTTATTTTAAGTTTTATTTTTAGGTTTGTATTTTAGATTTAGGTTATTATTTAGTTTTTATTTTATTTTATTTTTGGTTCATTTGGTTTTTATTTTATTTAAGTTTTTTATTATTAGGTTTATTTTATTTTTAAGTTTAGTTTAGGTTTTTATTTATTTTATTTTAGTCTATTTTTATTAATTTATTTTTTAATTTTAGGTTTAGGTTTAGGTTTTGGTTTAAGTTTTTATTTTATTTTATTATTATTTTTATTTAAGTTTATGCTTTTTTATATTTTAATTTTAGGTTTTATTTAATTTAGATTTTTAGGCTTTTAGGGTTTAGGGTTTATGGTTTAGGTTTTAGGGTTTTAAGATTTAGGGTTTAGTGTTAGGGATTAGGGTTTAGGGTTTAGTGTTTAGACTTAGGATTAAGTGTTTTAGGAGTCTTGTGGTCAGGGTTTAGAGTTTAGGGTGAGCTTAAGGTTTAGGGGCTTTTTTTTTTAAATTAAGTAACGTGTTTAGGTAGATTTAGTTTAATTATTTATTTATTTTACTTTATTTTATTATTTTATTTATATTTATTTTTAATTTTTATTTAGTTTAGTTTATTTATTTTAGTTAAGATTTTTATTGTAGTTTTTTTTAGGTTTTGGTTTAAGCTTAAGTTTATTTTTTAGTTGAGTTTTATTTTTATTTTATGTTTAGATTTTGGTTTTATTTTTTTTTTTTTTTTTAGGTTTATGTTTATGTTTAGGTTTTTATTTTATTTTTTTTGGTTTATGTTTAAGTTTTTCTTTTAGGTTTGCTTTTAGGTTTCATTTATTAGTATAGATTTTGGTTTATATTTAGTTCATTTTATTTTATTTAGTTTAAGTTTAGGTTTAGGTTTAGGTTTTATTTATTTTAGTTTAGTTTATTTTAGTTTAGGTTTAGGTTTATTTTAACTTGGTTATTTTATTTTAGGTTTTTTTTTAGGTTTAGGGTTTAGGTTTTTAATTTATTTATATTTAGGTTTTATTTTTTAAGCTTAGGAGTTTATTTAGTATTTATTTTTGGTTTATTTTAGGTTTATTTTACTTTTATTTTATGTTTAGTTTTTATTTTATTTAGGTTTTTTACTCTTAGGTTTAATTTTGGGTTTTATTTTTTAGTTTATGGTTTAGTGTTTTTAAAATAAAAAATTAATTAAACTATAGTTTTAGGTTTATTTACTTTATTTGATTTATTTTTTATTTATTTTATTTTATTTTATTTTAAACTTTTATTTATGATTATTTTTATTTTTATTTATTTTAGTTTATTTATTTTAGATTAAGTTTATTTATTTTAGTTTATTTTTTAGGTTTAAGTTTATGTTTAGGTTTATTTTTAGTTTAGTTTTATTTTTATTTTATTTTTTAGGTTTAGGCTTAGGTTTAGGTTTTAATATTATTTTTTTAGGTTTAGGTTTTAGGTTGTTAGGTTTTTTCTACCTTTTAATGTTTAGTTTAAGCTTAGGTTTATTTTAAGTTTATTTTATTTTATTTACTTTAGCTTTAAGTTTAGTTTAATTTATTTTAGGTTTAGGTTTAGGTTTAGGTTTTATTTATTTTTGTTTAGTCTATTTTAGTTTAGGTTTTGGTTAATTTAATTTTGTATATTTTATTTTATTTTTTAGGTAAGTTTTTTTTTAGTTTAGGGTTTATGTTTTTTTTTTATTTTAGGTTTTATTTTTAGGTTTATTTTTAGGTTTAGCTTTTATTTAGTTTTATTATTTTATCTTTGGTTTATTTTATTTTATTTTAGGTTTGTTTTATTTTTTATAGTTAAGGTTTTATTCATTTTATTTTAGTTTTGTTTTATTTTATTTTAATTTTAAGAGGCCTAGGGTTTTCCTTTAATTTATTATTTAGGTCAGTTTAGGGTTTAGGCAATAGATCTATTTGGGTTTAGGTCAGTTTGGGGTTTAATGTTTAGGGTTTATGGTTTTAAGGTTTAGCATTTCTGGGTTTATTTAGGTTTATGTTTAGGGTTTAAGTTTTAGGGCCTAGGGGTTTGGGTTTTGGGTTTCCTTATGGTTTTAAGATTTTAGAGTTTAGGGTCAGGCCTAATGTTTAGGGTTTAGGGTTTAGGATTAGAACCATGGTCTGGGGTCTCCTTAGGGTTTAGGTTAGGGTTTTATTCTTTATTTATCTTTATTTATCTTGCCAAATCATGATTTTCAAATATACATTTAGGTATAGGTTTATTTTTTCAGTTTATTTTATTTTATTTAGATTTTTATTTGGAGGTTTGGTTTTATTTTATTTTTTAGGTTTATGTTTATGTTTTATTTTAGGTTTATTTTATGTTTATTTTAGGGTTTAGGTTTATTTTAGTTTATTTTATTTTTTATTTTAGGTTTAGGTTTAGGTTTATTTATTTTAGGTTTGTTTATTTTAGCCTAGGATTTTAGTTTTATTTATATTTATTTTAGGTTTTATTTTTTGGACTAGGTTTTTATTTAGTTTTCATTTTATTTTATTTTATTTATTTTATTTTTTTTAGGTTTAGTTTTTTTTATTTAGATTTTTATATTTTAGTTTAGTTTAGAATTTTATTAATTTTAATTTAGTTTAGTTTCTTTTATTTTCTTTTAGGTTTAAGTTTAGGTTTTAGTTTATGTTTTATTTTATTTTATTTTTTATTCTTTTGATTAGTTTTTATTTATTTTATATTTAGGTTTTAGCTTTTTAGGGTTTAGGGTTTAGGTTTTATTTTTTATTTTTGGGCTTGGGTTTAGGGTTTAGGTTTTAGGGTTTATGGTTTAGGTTTTGGGTTTAGGGTTTAGGGTTTAGGTAGTTTTGAAGGTTTAGGGTTTAATATTTAGAGTTTAGGTTTTAGGTTCAGGGTTCAAGTTTTAATTTAGGGTTTAGGGTTTTTGGTTTTTTTTTTAACAGAGAATAAAATTAGATTCAACATTTCTTCTTTTTGAATTCATAAACCAATTAACACACCATGTTTTCTAAGACACAAGTGACGACATAGATAAAATATGAGCACACATAGAGCAGATCAAAAACTCTAGATAACTTGAACCCTCTCTGTTGTAAAGACAATACCATAAGCAGATCGGATCGCTTATTTTAGCTTCCATCAAAACCCCGCCTCTCATGTAGCGGGATCCACCATCATATCCCCAATGTCTCCCTCCTCCACCACCATGACTGTAACCTCTGCTGCTCCTCACACCTATATAACCACCACTGCTCCAACAACCACCACCATATCCACGAGCACCTCCACATCCCCCACCACCACTATGATAATTGCCACATCCGCCTTTGCCTCCACCGTTAGATCTAGACTAAGCCTGGTTAATGGCGATGTTCCTGCCATCATGGTTCTGCCCATTCTTATGGTTTTTTTTTAAATTAAAAGTGGGAGAATTTTATTGCCAAAAAGAATGGGTTACAAGGTCCTTAAAGGTGATAAATCTCTAAACTGCTACTCAAGGAGCTACAATTAGCCTAAAGAATTAAATTTCCTACCTATTACAAGAAAACCAAAGCAAAATAAAGAAAAGACAAAAATGCAGAAGGAAACAACACCAAATTCCAAGAAGGTCATCCAAAACCTTCTATATCCTGAAATCTTCTAAGAGATGTACAAACCACCTATAGCCCCAAAACCTGCCACAAACCTCTTAAGATAGGATAAACAACAACTAGAAATTAGGACAAGCTAACACTAAAGAAACAAAATGATAAAAATCTTAGATAAGGCTAAGGCTCACTCATATTCTTCTCAAGGGGAAATAGGATATGTGAGCATCCAAACTTCATAAGAAGGGTTAAAATCACATATTGCTAAAGATAATAGGGGAAACATCCCATACCATCATAACCAACTTACCTCAATTAAACCAAATAGCCAACAACCAAAAGCTCACCATGTTCCAGTATCTATCATTGGGATTAAATACGCAACTAACTAGCAAAACATCCAGCCAAACTAGAGCAAAGAAACCTACCAAACATGACAATAGCCAAGAAAGAGCCACCATCAAAGCCAACCAAAAGAAATAAAGACCAAACCTAAAGAACCAAAAATTCTACAGATCCACCAACCAACAAAGACAGCTTGCAACCAATCCAACCTAGCCAACCATAGTGGTAGGAATCGCCAGAATAATAGAGCTAAGAATAGCCAAAGCCACAGACAGGTTCATCCCATAATAGAAATAAATGACAAGCCAATGGGTCATACAACCAACAGGCAAACACCACAAAAAAAACTTCAAAAAAACCACCAAAAAAGGGGATAAAAATTAGATGGATGGTAACAACTCCAGAGAGTGTAAAGTCAACCCAAGAAGGAAAAAAGCACACAGCCAGGCCTAACTAATAATCACGATGCCAGGTAGCCAAAACCAAAACCAATAAGCTAGAAAAAACCACAGCCATTAAGCAACCACCAACAAATAAACCCTCATAGGAAAAAATAGAGGCTAGGGAAAAGGGAAAATAAGCAAGCTCTAAAGCCTACCAATCATGAGGCCATCCTAAAACCAACATAATAGGAGACCAACAAAATGAGAGAGCCACCAAAATGAGAGGGCAACTAAATCTCAATAGTACCAACAAGAAATAATCTCGACCTCTATCAAAAGGATATATACTTTTAGGTTTTAGGTTTAAGAAAGTTTAGGTTTTTTTAATTTATTTACTTTATTTAGATTTAGGGTTTGGGGTGTTTGTGGGTTTAGGTTTAGGGTAGGCCTGGGTTTAGGTGAGGTTTAGCCAGTGTTTAGTGGTCAGGAGTAAGAAGGTTTAGTTTAGAAAGATGGATTTTATTTATTTTAGTTTATTTAAAACCATTTATTTGGTTTAGTTTATTTTATTTATTTATTTTAGTTTTGTATTTATTTATTTAGGTTTATTTTATTTATTTTAATTTTAATTTACTTTATTTATTTTAGTTTAGGTTTTTATTAGGTTTTTTTTAGTTTAGTTTAGTTTTATTATTTATTCTTTTATATTTTATTTATTTTGTTTTTATTTATTTTATTTATGTTTAGTTTAGGTTTTTTATTTTATTTTTTAGATTTAGTTTTTTTATTTTATTTTAGGTTTTTTTTTTAGGTTCTATTTTTTTTAGGTTTATTTTATTTTTATTTTATTTTTTATTTTTTTTTTATTTTATTGGTTTTTATTATTTATTTAGATTTATTTTATTTATTTAGGTTTTATTTTTTTATTTTATTTATAGTGAGGGATATAATGGTGATAATGGTTAAAACCCTAAAAAAACCCTAAACCCTAAACCCTAAACCTAACTAACCCTAAAACCCTAAATTCTACACTAAGCCCTAAACCCTAAACCTAAACTAAAAAAATCAAAATAAATAAAATAAATAAAAAAACCTAAACCAAAATAAAATAGAAATATAAAATAAAATGAAAACCTAAACTAAACTATAAACTAAAAATAAAATAAATAAAAATTTAAACTAAAGTAAAAAAAAAACTAAAATACTTAAATAAAATAAAGGCTAATCCTAAAATAAAATAACCAAAAATATATTTAAATAAAAACTAAATAAAATTCTAAACCTAAAAATAAAAATAAAAAAACCTAAACCTTAAACTAAAAAAACATAAACCTACAATAAAAGTAAAATAAACATAAACCTAAACTAAAATAATCTAAACTAAAATAAATAAAACCTAAACCTAAACCTAAACCAAAACCCTAAATAAAATAAAATAAACTAAAAATAAACCAAAACCCAAATTATAAAATAAAACCTAAAAATAAACCTAAAATAAAAATCTAAAACCTAAACCTAAAAAAATAAAATAAAAACTTAAACTTAGAACTAAAAATAAAGATAAAACAAAAACTTAAAAAATAAAATAAAACTAAAACTAAACAAAAAATAAGCCTAACCCAAAACCTAATTAAAATAAATAAACCTAAAATACATTAACTAAATTAAAAAAAGTAAAAAATAAACCTAAATAAATAAAATAAAATAAAATAAACCTATACCTACTAGTTTACTGCATTTTATAAAATTAAATAATAGAAAATTTTTTTTAAAAAAAACCCTAACCTTCAACCCTAAACCCTAAACCCTAAACCTTAAAACCCTAATCCCTAAACCCTAAACCCTAAACCATAAACCCTAAACCCTAAAACACTAAATCCTAAACCATAAACCCTAAAACACTAAACCCTAAACCCCAAACCCTAAACCCTAAACCCTAAACCCTAAAAACCAAAAAACATAAAAATGAAATAAATAAATAAACATAAACACAAATAAAATAAAAAATAAAATAAAAAAGCCTAAATGTGATCCTAATCGTAAAAATAAAATAAAATAAAAAATAAAAACTAAAATAAAACAAAATAAATAAAAACACGAACAAAACTATAAAATAAAATAAAACTAAAGATAAAAAACCTATATTAAATAAAAATTAAACATAAAATTAGAATTAAAAAAACTTAAAATGAAATAAAATAAAAACAAAATAAATACCTAAACCTAAAAAATATACTGAAAAATAAGACCAAAAATTTATAAAAAAATGTAAAACCTATACCCTAAGCTAAAAAAAACCTAAACCTAAAATAAACAAAATAAAATAAACCTAAACCTAAAAAAAAAACTAAACCTAAACCCTAAACTAAATAAAAATAAACTAAAATAAACCTAAACCCAAACTAAAATATAAAACCTAAAAATAAACCTAAAAAAACCCTAAACCTAAAAAATAAAATATAAACCTAACCTAAACTAAAATAAAAAATAAACTAACTTAAAAAATAAAATAAAATAAAACTAAACTAAAAAATAAATAAAACCTAAATTTAAACCTACAAAATAAACTAAATTTTAAAAACATAAACTAAAATAAATAAACTACACTAAATAAAAATAAAAAATAAAACTTGAACTTAAAAAATAAAATAAAAATAAAACTAAACTAAAAAATAAATAGAAACCTAAATTTAAACCTACAAAATAAACTAAATTTTAAAAACATAAACTAAAATAAATAAACTACACTAAATAAAAATAAAAAAATAAACCTAAATAAAAATAAAAAGTAAAAAAATAAAAATAACTAAAAAATAAACTAAAGAAACCTAAACCTACTAGTTTACATAATTTTAAAAAAACCCTAAACCTTAAACCCAAAACCCTAAATAGTAAACCCTAAATCCTAAGCCCTAAACCCAAAACCCTAAACCCTAAAACTAACCCTAAACCCTAAAATTTCCTAAACCCTAAACCAGAATCCCCAAAGTATAATTTAATCCTAAACTCCTAAACTCCTAAAACCCTAAACCCTAAACCCTAAACTCCTAAACCCTAAGCTAACCTAACCTAAAACATTAAACCTAAACCCAAATAAACCTAAACCCTAAAGCCTAAACTTAAACCCTAAACTCCCTAAACTAAACTAACCCTAAACTTAAACCTTAAACTCCTAAAACTCTAAACTCTAAAGTTTAAAGTTTAAACTTAAACTAAACTAACTTTAAACTTAACCTTAAACCTAAGACCTTAAACTCAATTTTAAACCCTAAACTTACACCTAAAATCAGACCTAAACGCTAAACCTAAAACTATAAACTTAAACCCTAAAACCTCAAAAATCATAAATCCTAAAGCCTAAACCCTAAACCCTAAGCCCTAAATCTTAACCCTAAACCCTAATCCTTAAAACCTTAAACCATAAAACCCTAAACCCTAAACCCTAAACCCTAAAAGCATAAACCCTAAACCCTAAAACCTAACCATAAAACCCAAACCCTAAACTTAAATCTAAAGTAACTAAATAAATTAAAAAATAAACCTAAACTTTAAAACATAATAAACTTAAACCCTAAGAATGGGCAGAATCTTTACGGCAGGAACATCACCGTTAACTAGGCTCAGTCTAGATCTGGCAATGGAGGTGAAGGTAGAAATGATTATCGCAGTGGCCGTGGCAGATTTAGAGGTGCTAGTGGATATTGAGATGGTGGTCAGAGCAATGGTTGTTATGAAGGCCGAATGAGCGATGTAGGTTACAGCCATGGTGGTGGCTGAGGGAGAGATCAGGGATATGATGTTCAATCTCGCTACTCGAGAAGCAGGGGTGGTTCTGTTGCAAACTGGAGAAATTGAAGAAAGCTAGATCCGATCAGCTGCTTATTGAACTGTGTCTTTACAGTAGAGATGCCTCTAGTTATCTAGGGATTTTGATTTGCTCTATGCATGCTCATTTTTTGATCTATGTCATCATTTGTGTCTTAGAAAACTTGGTGTGTTACTTGGTTATTAAAATCAAAATTAAGAAATGTTGAAGTTGGAATTTATTATCTGTTAAAAAAATAAACACCCTAACCCTAAACTAAAACTTGAACCTTAGACCAAAGACATAAACCTTAAACCCTAAACCCTAAATCCTAAACCCTAAAACCCAAAGCCCTAAATCCTTAACCCTAAAACCTAAACCCTAAACCCTAAAACCTAAACCCTGAACTCTTAACCCTTAACCCTAAACCCAAAATCATAAACCCAAACCCCAAACCCTAAACACTAAACCCTCAACTAACCCTAAGCCCTAAACCTTAAACCCTAAAACCTAAAAAGCTAAACCTAAACTAAATAAAACTTAAAAATAAATAAATTAAAAAGCCTAAAATAAAAAAATAAAATAATAAAATAAAATAAAACATAAACAAAAACCTAAACCAAAACCTAAGAAGAAATAAAAGAAAAATTAAAAATTAAACTAAAATAAAATAAATAAAATAAACTAAAAAAAAAAAATCTATAAAATAAAACTAAACCTAAAACAAAATAAAATAAATAAAAACTAAATAATAACCTAAACATAAAATTAAACAAAAATATATACAAACTAAACCCTAAATTAAAAAACCTAAACCTAAAATAAAATAAAATAAACTATACCAAAATAAAACTAAAATAAAACATAAACCTAAACCTACCTAAAATAATCCTAAATAAAATAAATATAAATTAAAAAAACCTAAACTTCATTTAAAAATAAAACCAAAATGAAATAAAACTTAAAATAAAACCTAAAACCTAAACAATAAAATAAGAAAATAAATAACCTAAACCTAAATAAATAAACATAAAACCAAAAAAAAAAAAATAAATAAAACTAAATGAAAAATAAACTTAAACCTAAACTTAAAAATAAAATAATATAAATACATAAAAAAAATAAATAAACTAAATAAAATAAAAAAAATAAACCTAAACAAAATATAAAATAAAATAAAATAAATAAATAAAATAAACTTAAACATGGGTTTACTTAATTTAAAATAAAAATAAAATAAAATTGAAAATAAAAAAAAATCCTAATAAAAATCCTAAAAAAAATGAAAATAAATCCTAAACCTTAAAAACAATCCTAAACCCTAAAGCTAAACCCTAAACCCAACTTAAACCCAAAACCTAACCATATAAACCCCCAACTACCTAAACCTTAAAAATACCTAAACTAAATAAAACCAAAAAATAAAAATAAACAAACCTAAACCTAAAATAAAATAAAATAAATAAAATAAAAACCTAAACTAACCTAAACTTAAATGTAGAAAAAAATAAAAAATAAAAATAAAAATTAAATAAAAATAAAATAAATAAAAACTTAAACAAAACTAAAAAAATAAACCTAAAAGTAAAAAAATAAAATAAAATAAAAACTAAATGTAAAATAAAATAAAATAAACCTAAAATAAAATAAAATAAAATAAATAAAAACCAAAACCCAAAAAATAAACCTAAAAATAAAACTTAAAAATAAATTAAAAATAAAATCTAAACCTTAAATTAAAAAAAAAACTAAATAAAAATAAACAAAATAAAATAAATCTTAACCTAAAAAATAACCTAAACTAAAATAAATAAAACTTAAACCTAAACCAAAAATAAACTAAACCTAAAAAAAATAAAATAAAATCTAAAATAAAAAATTAACCTAAAATAAAAACCTAAAACCTAAACCTAAAATAAATTAAAACCTCCTAAACTAAAATAAAATAAATTTTAAACATAAAGGAAAATAAAAATAAAATTAAACTAAAAAATAAGAATAAACCTAAACCTAAACAAATAAATAAACTAAATTAAACAAAAATATAAAATAATCCTAAATAAAAGTAAAAAATAAAATAAACTAAAATAAAATAAACTAAATAAACTAAACTTAATTATTTCATTTATAAAACCCTAAATCTTAAACCTAAAAACGTAAATCCTAAACCCTAAACCTTAAACCTAATAAACCCTAAACTCTAAATACAAACCCTAAACCCTCAAACCAAAAAACCTATACATAAACTAAATAAACCTAAAAAAAATAAATAAATAAAAGCCTAAACCTAAATAAATAAAAAATAAAATAAAATAGAATAAAATAGAATAAAAACCCAAACTAAGACCTAAACCTAAACCTAAATTTAAACCTAAACGGAAAAAATAAAATAAAATGAAAAATAAAAAATAAACTAAAATAAAATAAATAAAAACCTAAAGAAACCTAAAAAATAAAATAAACCTAAAAAATGCAAAACTAAAAAAATTAAAAAAATGTAAAATAAATAAAATATAAATAAAATAAAATAAAACTAAACCTAAATCTAAAAAAAAATAAACCTAAAATAAAATAAACCCAATCTAAAAAAACCTAAACCTAAATAAATATAATAAATCTTAAAACTAAAATAAACTAAACTAAATAAATAAAACCTAAACCTAAAATAAACTAAATAAACTAAATAAAATAAAATAAACCAAAAAAAAAACCTAAAATAACCACAAAACTAAACCAAAAAATAAAAAAATAAAACCTAAACCTAAAAAATAAAACTTAAACATAAATAAAAAAATAAAAACTAAACTAAAAAAAATAAAATAAACCTAAAAATAAGCTAAAATAAAACCTAAATTAAAAATAAAACTAAATAAAATAAAAAAAATAACCTAAAATGAAATAAAATAAAATAAAGTAAAATAAAATAAATAAATAAACTTAAACTGTCGGTTTGTAATTTTAAAAAAAATTTCCTAAACCCTAAATCCTAATCCCTAAACATAAAACTAAACCTAAATAATAAAATCATACCAACCCAACTAACTAAACCCTAAACCCTCAAACTCAAAGCTAAATAATAAACCCTAAATGTGAATCTCCATAAATAAACCCTAAAACCCTAAACTAAAAACCCTAAATCCAAAGCATAAAACCTAAACCTTAACCCAAACCCCAAACCTAAACTTAAAGTTACTAAATAAATTAAAAATAAACCTAAACCATATAACCTAATAAACTAAACCCAGAATGGGAAGAACCTTGATGGAAGGAACATCACCAAATCTAGATCTGGCATGGAGGTGTATCTTGGTGAGGCCGGTTAATGGGAACTGAGAAACAAGAAGCGGTTAATCCTATCCACTACTTATGGAATTGTGTCTATATAGTAGAGATGGTTCTACTTATCTAGTGATTTTGATTTGCTCTATGGGTGCTCATTTTTTTTATCTTTATCATCACTTGTGTCTTAGAAAACTTGGGATACTACTTGGTAGATGAAATTGAAAAGAAAAAATGTTGAATCTGAATTTGTTCTTTGTTAAAAAAACCTTAAACAATAAATTAAAACTTAAACCCTAAACCTAAAACCTAAACCCTAAACCCTAAACTCTAAACCTCAAACCTTAAACCCTAAACTAACCCTAAGTCCTAAATCCTAAAGCTAAAAACCTAAACCTAAGCTAAATAAAATTGGAAAATAAAAAGAAATAAAAATCCTAAATAAAAATAATAAAATAAAATAAAAATAAACATAAAAACCTAAACTTAAACGTAAAAAGAAAATAAAATAAAAAATAAAATGAAACTAAAATAAAATAAATGAAAACTTAAACTAAACTTAAAAATAAAAAACCTAAATCAAATAAAAACTAAACCAAAAATAAAATTAAAATAAACCTAAAATAAAATAAAATAAAAACTAAATAAAAACCTAAACCTAAAAATTAAACCTAAACTTAAACAATAAATAAAACCTAAACCCTAAACAAAAATAAAAATCAAAACCTAAAATAAAAATAATATAAACATAAATTAAAAAAAAATAAATTAAAATTAATAAAACTTAAACGTAAACCTAAAATAAACTAATCATTAATCTAAACTTATACTAAATAAAATAAAATAAACTAAAAATATACTAAAACCTAAACTAAAAAACCAAACCTAGAAATAAATTTAAAGTAAAAACCTAAAACTTAAATTTAAAAAAATAAAATAAAAACCTAAAAGTGAAAATAAAAAATAAAAATAAAAAATAAAACCCAAACTTAAAAAAAAAATAAAAATAAAACTCAACTAAAAAATAGACCCAAATTTAAAAAATAAACTAAAAAAACCTAAACTAAAATAAATGAACATAAAATAAATAAACTAAATTAAATAAAAATAGAAAATAAACCTGAATAAAAAGAAAATTTAAAATAAATAAAAAATAAACTAAATTAACCTAAACCCACTAGTTTACTTAATTTAAAAAAAATTGTAAACCCAAAATCCTAAACCTCAAGCTCTAACCCTAACTAACCCAACCCACACAAACCTAAACACACTACAAACTAAACCCCAAATACTAAACTGTCCATAAACCCTAAATCCTAAACCCTAAACCCTAAACCCTAATCCCTAAGCCGTAAAACTCTAAACCATAAACCTTAAATTATAAAGCCTAAATCCCTAAACCCTAAGCCCTAAACCCTAAACCTTAAAACCAACAACCCTAAACTTAAACCCTAAAATCAAAACCCTAAATCCTAAGCCCTAAACTAACCCTAAACACTAAACCCCAAACTAACCATAAACCCTAAGAATGGGTAGAACCTTGGTAGGGACATCAGTCAGTGATAGGTCCCAGATGGGTGGGGTGAAGGCAGAGGCGGTGGTTATCGTAGTGGTGGAGTAGGATCTAGAGGTGCTGGTGGATATGGAGGTAGTGGTTATAGAGGTAGGAGGAGCGACCAAGATTATAGCCATGGTGGTGGAGGAAGAAGAGATTAGGGAAATGATGGCAGATCCCACTACTCGAGAGGTGGTGTTAGTTTTAATGGAAACTGGAAAAAATGAAGAACGGCCGATCTGATCTACTGCTTATGGAATAGTGTATTTATAGTAGAGATGGTTCTACTTATCTAGGGTTTTCGATTTGCTCTATGGGTCCTCATTTTTTATTAATGTCATTGCTTGTGTTTTAGAAAACTTGGGGGGGGGGGTCCTACTTGGTTGATTAAATTCAAAAGAATAAATTTTGAATATGAATTTATTCTTTGTTAAAAAAAACCTTACACCCTAAACCCTAAACTAAAACTTAAACCCTAAACTTAAAACCTAAACCCTAAACACTAAACCTTCAACCCTAAACCCTCAACCCTAAACACTAAACATTAAAACACTAATCCCTCAACCCTAAACCCTAAACCCGAAAACCATAAATACTAATTGCTAAAACCTACAACCCTAAA
Organism: Cymbidium sinense; assembly: GCA_021442155.1. NCBI lineage: Eukaryota > Viridiplantae > Streptophyta > Magnoliopsida > Asparagales > Orchidaceae > Cymbidium > Cymbidium sinense. The sequence goes on along the minus strand of CM038214.1, from coordinate 334,964,104 downwards.
CCCTAAACCCCAAACCCTAAACCCTAAACCCTAATCCCTAAGGAAACCCTAAACCATAAATCCTAAACTAACCTTAAACCTTGAATAAAGATGTCATTAGGAGTAGATCTAAAGAATGACCTAATCCTAACAAAGTTATGGTAACTAAAGAAAATGTCTTCAAGAGACAATCCCTTGACTATTAGAGATTTAAATACACTAAACCCTAACCCTAAATTATATTATAATACCATATATTGTAGTATAATGTATCATCATATATTTGGGCATGTAGTGATGTGTTTTGAATGTTATAAGATGTTTTGAAATATTTTAGTATATTATGGTGTTGTGCCTATAATTTATAATAATATAAATCATAAAAATATTGATTTAATAAATCAGATGATGAAGTTTATTAAATTTGAACTAGGAATTAGGTTGTAGTACCAAAGGTGTGCTACGCCATCTGTAGTCTAAAAAGTAAGATTTCAAGTTCAAAATAAATATTATATGTTGTAGCATCAAAAGAGAGACTTTAAAATGGTAGAATTTGGCCAAATTCATAGTAGGTAGAGCATGGCAACATAATATATTATTTCAACTTAAAATATGTAAGTGATACAACTAAAATCTGTAGTTTTTTATTATTTAAACTAATTTTATGATTTTTTATATTAAGCAATCCATTTGTGATGTGATATGCAATATAATATAATATAATATAATATGTCATAGTGTATTACAATATAGAATGACATAAAAAGTGTAGCATCATGCATTATAACATATTATTGTGCATTACTACTTGTTGTTTAGCATATTTTAGTTTGTTATAATATGATATAGTTGAGTTTGTACTCGTATAATTCATAAAAGTATTGATTAATAGGTTGAGATGATGGGATTTGGCCAAATTTAAGGTAAGCTTTAGGGAACATCATTGGGGGTGTGCTATGGTGTGTCATTTAATCAAAAGAATTTAATTTTGCATCTAAAATAAATGTTCACTTTTCAACCAAATTTTATAAATTTTTTACTTAAAGTGATTCATTTTAAGGTGTATTGTAAGATAATATATTTTATGAAAGCATATTAAAATATAATGTACATAAAAATATAACTTTATATATATATGAATGTGGTGGTGTGTTACTAAGTGTTATTGTACATTTTGGCATGTTTTTCTTTTGTTATAATGCATTGGTTCAAAACTCACTAAAATGTTAATTTGAAGGTTGAGATGGATGAATTTGGCAAAATTCATGGCTCACACCAAGAAGCAACACTAAAATTATGCTATTTTGTACCATTTTTGGTAGAAAAGTAACAATTTTACATTTAAAATGAACATTATTCATATTTTGAGAAAACTTTATTATTTGTTCCAATTAACTGATTCTAATGAGGAGTAATGTTAGACAATATATTATATTATAGAAAATTATAATATAACATCATAGATTATATTATAATATAGTGCATTAATTCACACTATAATATCTTTAGCATGATATTGTATAGTTAGTTTGAGCTTGTACCATCACAAATCATAAAATGTTGATTATAATGTTAAGATGATGTAATTTGAATGAATACATTGTTAAGCTTTTGGTTGAAGTATTAAAAGTGTGCATAAGAAAAGAAATAGAATTTGATTAGAATTCCTTGCCAAGAACATGGAGGGTGATCCACAAGGGGATCACACATGCATTGGACATGACATGTGAGTGGTCTATGTCCAGGGCAAAGAAGAAGAAAATCTATTAGGGATAAGTTTTGATTTTTATTTGATTATATGATTTTGTGGAAAGATGATGGATAAGAATATAATCACAGATGATTAAGATTTGTCTTTAATTTGTTCTATTTTAATTGATGTGGAGGCATATCTAGAGATATGGGCTCAGTCTAGGGGTATATGAACCTTCCACTTAGAAGCGAGTTTGAAATTTTATCGGTTGATTTGGGATTTGAGTTTGAATTCATAAATTTATTTGGGGATGTATCTGCTGGGGATAAGAGTTCAGTTGGACTTCTTTGATTTAGAGTCTATTGGGGCAGTTGGTTTAATTTTGCTCGACTAGGGAGGTTGGTTTTGAATTTGATTTATTTTTTTGACTTATTTATATATGATTTAGGGCTCCACTAGTGAGAAGGTTATGGTTTAACTCCATTGGGGAAAATCAGAAAGGGTTTAATTTAATATGAGTTAATGTCTAATCCCTATCAGTTTGTGATGGAGCCACTGAGAAGGGGTTATATCAGCCTTGGCCTACCTTAGGATTACAAATACAAAAGGATAGTCCACTAGCTGCGGGGTAGGGCTAGCCAACCTGATGGGATGCCTTTCGATATGCAATGACAATGCTAGGTAGAAGACATAGAAAACCTAACAACTGCTGGGGTGACCTCTTGGTAGAACAACAAATCAAACCCGACTTAGTGATTCAGTGAATGCCACTGGGACTTATATCAACTTAAGAGTTAGCGATTCCTATAGGGAGTTTTGTTGACACTTTCCTAAAGAAAGGATACATGCTTAGGAAATAATACCATTAAAGGTATCCTCCTAATCTACGAGTGAATATATATTTTGTTTATATGTTTGCGTGGACCCTGTTTGTGTGCAAGAGACCACACTAAAAGGGGCTATTTCAGCCTTGACCTATCTTAGATTTACTAGACTAAGGGTAAATTTGCACATCCACAGGATTAATTCTCCAACCATAGGAGTGGTTACTCAAAATGGGGAACTATCCAATCCGATAGTAACCCGGGTAGTGCCTAAATGGTGTCACAAAGGATGTGATCCAAATACAATGCCCACATTAGAGGTGATGCTAGTGGCATTATCCTAAGCCTTGGAAAAGATAGCCTATAGATGCACGGTGGAAAACTAAAGCAGAAAGCATAGCAGACTTACATCTACCTTGAGTGGTGTATTCTAAGATGCGAGAACTAACCAACCTAAGGTGTATCCATCAGTATGAGTGGTGTATCCATCAACATAGAGAGAACCAACAAACCTAAGGTGCCCGTTAGTGTGTAATGATCAACCTGGAAAGAAAGCTTGTAGGCTTACAACTTTCCAAGTAGAATTAATCATTGGGATAGTCTATCATTGATAGGACATATGCTATCTGACCTAGAGAAACTACTAAGCGAGGAGCCTTGAGGAAGGACTAGACCTAGACTTGAAGCAGTTAGGAGGGAAGGCGCCACTAGGGTACTTATCCTAAACCTCAAATATACTTGACCTAGTCAGTGCACAAAGGCTAATCCAAGAAGAAAGTGTAGCAGACACACATCCTCTAAACGAAGCCAACATGAGGTAGCTCATAGGCCACATGGTAAGGCCTACCAAAACTAACAAGGCGCTTATCAGTTGCAGTGGCCAAGTAAGGAAGGTCAGCATATCAAACTTACATCTTCCAAATCAAGAAGACCACTGATGTGACACACTAGCAAGGTAGCACGTCAGCCCAACCTAGAGTAGCTACTAAGTGAGTGTCGCTGGGGGCATTAACTCAACTCAGAGGAGCACGAGAGAAAAATATATGTCTTTGTTTTATATTTTTGTGTATAGTTTGTGTTTGTGTTGTGTTGATGAAGGATAAGATGTTGCTTGGGTTCTTTACACCCACCCTAAGCACATCATGGTAGCTTTGCTAACAAGAATACTTTCAACATGGAAGAGATTAAATTTGAAATGGAATTTTATTTGATAATTGCTTTCAAACATGATTTATAATATATCTTTAAATAGATCACATTGATCGCATTTGGCACTCTCCCTTATGATTAATAAGCTAATAAGATCATCTTTGGTAGGCCTTTCCTATGGAAAAGGGGCCTTCCCGAGTGGGTTCAAACTTTCCTCCCATCTTACGACAAGCAACAATCAATCTCCTTAGAACTAAAATAAGCTCTTCTACTTGAAAGGTCCAGGACGGACCAACTTGTTGTGAGCTTGAATCATTTTAGCTTTGTACAACTTGATGTTTTGGAATGCCCGTAGGAGTCTGTCCTCCAAACTGTTGAGCTCTTATAATCGAAACTTAGCATTATGCTTTGTTGTGATCTTGCTACCCACAACTATCCTTAGTAATAGGAATTGGATTTCTAATGATAGAACGGCTTCAGACCATTACACTAAGGAGAAAATGAGTAGACTAAGTTGGAGTTCTATATGTGGTGTGGTAGACCCATAAGGCTTTATCTAACAGCTCATGCCACTATCGCTTGTTGTTGTCGAGTGTATTCTTTAGTATTTGGATGAGAGTTTTATTGAAGGCTTCTACTAAGCCATTTTCCCTCGGGTAGTTGATTGCAGAATATCTTCAATCTATGTTATGTCTCCTGGAAAAGTTGTTGATATAATTCATCAAGACACCCTGAAAATATATACAATATGCTTCATAAAACATTGGAGCACATGATGAGCTGTGACCTCTCTGAGCAAAAACCACCTTCACCAATATGGAAAAGTAGTTAGTAGCAACTAAGATGAACTGATGACCCTTAGAAGAAGGAGGATGAATCAGACCCACTATGTTGGTACCCCAACACTCGAATGGCCATGAGGCCAATGTACTGATGTAGATAGTTGGGTGGTTGGTGTAGGACCCCACTATGTATTTAACATTGGTGGTCTTGCCTAATAGTATCCATACAATCTTTGATCATCGATGGTCAATATTATACTAGTCTATTGATCTTGGCTTTCATCTTCAGACCTGATTTATTAGCTCTACATAATCTTCAGTGTACTTGGTCACAATTTTATTGGCTTCGTGCTTGTCTAAATAACGTAACCATATATGATCGAAAGATCACTGATACAAGACACCATCAACAAGAGCATAGGAAAGTGCTATCTGCTTCATCTAATAGGCTTGAGACTTCTTATGAGGTAGTTTGCCTTTATTTAGGTAATCCATGAATGGTTACCTCCAATCTAACTCCTCGTCCTTCTTGGCAATGGAAATCTCCCCTTCAAGAGAGTACTTTTTTATGAGTTCAATATCAAAAAGGGATAAGTATTGTCTATTTTGGACCTTAATTGATTTGGACTCATCCTCTAGACATGCCAACTCCTTGGCAAGCTTAGCTCAAGATACACTATGATGTTTTCTCCTCGAGGAATATTATAAATGGTAACCTATAGGATTTGGGCTAATAACTCAATGGTGTACTTATGGTAGTGATAGAGTTTGGGCTTTATAACCTTATAAGACCCATTGATTTGGTAGCTGAGAATCTTCAAAGATGTTGATGCTCTAGATGCTTAGAAACATCTCTCTACGCACCTGAGCCTCATATCTGGCTTCGATGTTGGTGCAAGGATTAGATAGATGATATGAGAATCTCATCACATGGTAGTCCGGAGTGAAGAGAACTATTCCTACCCTTGCCTTTCTTAGAATAGTATATTATGGTTTTTCTCTTCTTTGAGAGGAACCCACACCATCAAAGTACATCTCCTAGTGGTGAATGCTTGTATCCCCTAAGTTCATGATTTATTCATCAGGGAGATCATCAGTAAGTGGAAAGTCAATAGGAAGTGGGTGTGCTGTTAAGAAATCCACGAACGTTGGTCGTGTCATGAGATATTGTAGTGGATTGATCTTAGAAATTAAGTTCACCATATGAGGAAGCATGTAGTGTCTTAGCTTTTGGGATGCAAAGATTAAAGCTAGGCAATTCTTCTCAATGGGTGTATAAATTGCCTTAGTAGGGATTAGACAATGTCTGAGATAGTAAAGTGTATTTTCTTCCCTTCGTCATTGACTTGGGCCAACAAAGCACCAAAGGAGTCATCTAACACAATAGTGTAAAGTATGTGAGGCTTTCCCGGGATAAAGGTTGGTAGAACCGGAGGCGTCATCACGTAATGCTTGATGCCTTCGAAGGCATGCTCACACTTATCATCCCACTTGAACTTGGCATCCTTTTTGATAAGAGCTAAGAATGGTTGACATCTTCTTGATCGGTTGGATATAAAGCATCTTAGATACACCAACTGCCCTTGGAATGATCTGAGTTGAGTTAAACTTTTAGGGAGGTGGCATTTCTAATACCACCTTGATCTTATCTGGATCGATTTCGATACCCTGGTGTCGGCCAACAAACCCAAGAAATTTTCTTGAAGCTACTCCAAATGTATACTTTAGGGGGTTCATTTTGAGGTTAAATTATCTTAACAGTTTGAAAAATACTCTCAAGTCAAAGAGATGGTCTTCCTTTTCTGTACTTTTGAGCACGAGATCAACGACATAGCACTCAACGTAATGATGAAATAAAATAAAAATCTAAAGTAAAACCTAAACCTAAACCTAAAAATAAAATAAAAAAAACTAATAAAAATAAACTAAAATAAAATAACTAAAAACCTAAACTAAACAAAAAAATAAAATAAACCAAAGAATAAAAAACTTAAATAAAATAAAAATAAAATAAAAAATAAAAATAAAATAAACCTAAAATAAAATAAAAACTAAATAAAAACCTAAACCTAAAATAAAAATGAAATAAACAAAACTAAAATAAATAAAACCTAAAACTAAACCTTAATTAAATAAAATAAAATAAACTAAAAATAAATTTAAACCTAAACTAAAAAATAAAACCTAAAAAATAAACCTCAAATAAAAACCTAAAACCAAAAACCTAAACTTAAGAAAAATAAAATAATAACCTAAACCTAAACCTAAAAATAGAAAACAAAACCCAAACCTAAAAAATAAAATAAAATTAAAACTCAACTAAAAATTAAACCTAAACCTAGACCTTAACCTAAAAATAAAATGAAAATCAAAAACCTGAACTAAAATAAATATACCTAAAATAAATAAACTAAACTAAATAAAAAATAAAAAATAAACCTAAATAAAAATAAAAAATAAAAAACTAATATAAAGAAAAAATAAACTAAATTAACCTAAACTTACTAGTTTACTTAATTATTTTTTAAAAATCCTAAATCCTGAACCCTAAATCTTAAACCTTAGAGCATAAACTAAATAAACCTAAACCTGCTAGTTTACTTAATCTAAACAAAATAGTCATAAACCCTAAATCCTCAAACTAATCCTAAACCCTAAACCTACAACCCTAAACCCTAAACCCTAAAAAACCATAAACCTTAAACCCTAAATCCAAAACCCTAAACCCTAATCTAACCTTAAATCCTAAAATCTAACCCTAAACTAAACCTAAACCCAACCTAAACCAAACCTAAACCTAACCCTAAACCTAAACTACAAACCCTAACCATAAACCTAAACTATAAACCCAAACTAACCCTAAACTAGTAACTAAATAAATTAAAAAATAAATTTAATACCAAAAACCTAATAAGCCTTATCCTAAACCTAAACCCTTAAAATGGACAGAACCTAAAAATAAAACCTAAAAAGAAATAAAAAATAAAACCTAAAACTCTAAAAAAAAAACTAAAACCCAAAATTAAAAATTAAATAAACAAAATAAAACCAATAAAACTAAAATAAATAAAACCTAAACCTAAACCTAAAAAATAAACTAAACTAAATCTAAGCTAATTAAAATAAAATAAACTAAAAAAATAAATCAAACCCAAAACAAAAAAAATAAACTAAAAATACACCTAAAATAAAACCTAAACCTAAACCTAAAAAAATAAAATAAAATCCAAAACCTAAACTTAAAATAAAAAATAAAGCTAAACTAAAAAAAAAAAAAAAAAACTCTTAAAATAATCCTAAACCTAAAATATCTAAATAAAAAACCTAAACCAAAATAAATAAACTAAAAAAGAAATTAAAAATTAAAATAAACTCAAATAAATAAAAATAAACTAAATAAACCTAAACCTACCACACTAAATTATATAAAAAACCTAAACCCTAAAACTAAAGTTTAAACTAAAATAAACCCTAAACCCTAAACCTATAATTATAAACTATAAACCCTAAAACCCTAAATAAATAAACCTAAACCTAAAACCCTAAACTAAACCCTAAACCTAACCCTAAGCTAAAACCATGAAACTAAAACCCAACCCTAAACTTTAAACCCTAAAACCTAAACCCTATATCCTAAACCATAAACCCAAGTCTAAACCTAAACTAAACCCTAAACCCTAAACTAACCTAAACCTAAGAATGGGTAGAACCTATAAATATGACTATCAACTACTAATAACATCGGTGGAGGTGAAGGTGGAGGCGATAATTACATGGTGGTACTGAGGTGTAAAAAGTGGTGGGTGTTAAGGCGAAGGAGTGATGAACCTGTGGTGGTGAAGGGAGAGATCAATACAATCCCTACTAAGAGGGGTAACGTAATTGGAGAAATCAAGAACCCAAATCACTAATAACTGTCTTTATAGTATTGATGGTTATACTTGTCTTGGGTTTTTTATTTGCTCTGTGGGTGCTCATTTTTTATCTATGTCATCGCTAGTGTCTTAGATAACTTGGGGTGCTACTTGGTTGATGAAATTGAAAAGAAGAAATTTTGAATCTGAATTTATTCTCTATTAAAAAAAACCTTAAACCCTAAACCCTAAACCCTAAACTAAAATTAAAACCCTAAACCTAAAACCAAAACCCTAAACCCTAAACCCCAAACCCTAAACCCTAAACCTTAAAAATCCTAAATGCTAAACACTAAACCCTAAACCCTAAACCTTAAAAACATAAACCATAAACCCTAAAACCTACAATCCTAAACCCTAAACCTAAACCCCAAACCCTAAACCCTAAACCAAACCCTAAAACCTAAACCCTATACCCTAAACCTAACACTAAAAAAACCCTAAACCTATGAATAAAGATGTCAAAGTAAATCTAAAATCCTAACATAATGATAGCTAAAGAAAATTTCTTCAAAAGACTTTCCCTTGACTATTAGATATTTGAATAAAACCTAAACCTAAATCATATTATATAATCATATATTATAAATAATGTATCATCATATATTTGAGCATGTAATGATGTGTTTTGGATGTTATATAATGTTTTAAAATGCTTTAGTATATTATGGTATTTTGCCTATAGTCTATATTAATATAAATAAAAATATTGATTAAATAAATAAGATGAAATTTAAAATTTGAAAATTAAATAGTACCAAAACTAAACTTGTAGTCTAAAAGTAAGATTTTATGTTAAAATAACTATTATATGTTGTAGCATAGTATAACATCATATATCATAAGATATTGTTATATGCATAAATTCTTTTAGTATTTTACATTCATCCTAAAGCCTACACTAATTTATAAAATAAACTTAGACTTTAAAAAAATATTCATAATAGATAAAACATGGCCTCAAATATATTATTTCAATTTAAAATAAAATATAAAACTAAAATATAAATTATTTAGACTAATATTATGATTTTTAATCTTAAACAATCCTTGTGATGTGATAAAATATAATATAAATTGTTATAAAAAATATAGATGCCATAACACAAAACAAATCATGCATTATAAAGCAAATACTGTATTACTAAACCATCATATTTTAGTTTGTTAATGATGTAGTAAAACCTATAATTCATAAAAAACCTAATTTATAGAGATGAATTTGGCCAAATTTAAGGTAACCTAACAACATTAGTGATGTGCTATGGTAAAATGTCATTTAATCAAAAGAATGAAATTTTCCAACCAAAATGAATGTTCATTTTCAACTAAATTTTAAATTTTTACTTAAACCGATTCATTTTGGGTGTAATAAGATAATATATTATATGAAAGTATATTAAAATATAATGTAAAAAAAATATAACTTCACATATAATTGAAAATGTTACAAAATGCTATTGTTCATTGTAAAATATAAAACATTGGGTCAAAACTCAAAAATTATTAATTAAGGTTAAGATAAGAATTTGGCCAAAAATTTAACAAAAAACCAAAAAGCAACACCAAATTATGCTATTTTAAAAGTATTTCTAAAGACATAACAATTATACATCCCAAATGAACATTATTCATATTTTAAGAAAATTTAACCTTATTCTAATGAGATGAAATGTTAGATATTATATTATATTGTAGAAGATTATAATATAACATCATATATTATAATATAATAACCTTAATTCAAAACTATAATATGTTTAGCATGATATATAATTAGTTTGAGCATGCACCATCACAAATTAAAAATGTTGATTATAATGTTAAGATGATGTAATTTGAATGAATAATTTTAAAAGTATTAAAGGTGTGCATAAAAGAAAAAATAAAATTTGATGAGAATTCTAAGGCAAGGACATGGAAGGAGATCTACTAGGGGATCACACATGCATTGGACAGGACATGTGAGGGGTCTATGCCAAGGACATAGAAGAAGAAAATCTTTTGGGGATAAGGTTTAAATTTGATTTGATTATAAGATTTATGGAAAGAAGAATAAAAATCTATAATACATCTGGGATTAATATCGAATCGACCTTAATTTATTTTAATTTAATTGATGTGGAGGCATATTTGAAGGGCTGAGTGCTAGGATCAGATGAACCTTCCTAAGGAATTTGTTCTTTAGAAATTATGATTTGACTTTGATTTCAGATTTTTTGGGGATGTATCTACTAAAGAGTATTTCTTTGATTTATACTCTATGGGAGTTGGTTTAATTCTCCATTGGGGAGGTGTTTTAGATTTGATTTATTTGTTTGACTTATTTATATATGATTTGGGGTTCCATAAAGGTTGTGAAACTCCACTAAAAAAATTAGATTGGGTTTAATTTAATTTAACCCATGGACCCCCCAAAGGTAAACCCACTAAACTAAATCATCCTAACCTACCTCTAGTTTACAAATAAAGGATACCTACCTAGGGTAGCTACCAACTTAATTTCCTTTTGGTATGCAATGGCTAAAGAAAAGATTTACATATTCCAAAGCAATGAATAACCACTAGGGTGACCTGTTGGATGCATAATAAATTGAACCTAGCCTAGGGCGACTATTGAGTGAATGTTATTGAGGACTTATGTCAACTCAAAAGTAGTCTGGATTAATTTTATCTTAATATCATGTGATTTAATATATTAGATTTTACTTTAGCTTATGATTTTGTAGTTGCTAACACTTTATTTAAGAAAAGAGATGAGCATATTATTACTTATAAAAATGGATCTAAAAAGATTGATTATTTTCGATAAGAAAATAGATGTTTGATTGTAAATATTGTAAATATCCAAGTGAAAATTAAAACCTAACATCATAGTTTTAGATTTTAAGATGAAATGTTATAAGAGGAAAAATTAACCAAATTATTGTCCTAAAATTAGATAGGGACACTTAAAGAACACAAATAAAAATATTTTTAAGAGCAATGTACAAGAGATTAGAATTTGAGATGTTCATGATGAAGCTAACATTATGTGGGAAAAAATAACAAGTGAAATTAAGAAAGTTGCTAAAGATGTGCTTGGAGAATCAAAGGAAAAGCTTCTTTAATAAGAATATTGGTGGAGTCAAAGTGTACAAGAAAAGATAAAAATAAAGTATTATTATAAAACTTAGTTTAAATGTAAAACTAGAATTGGGAAAGATATAAAGTGGCTTGTAGATTCTAAAAGCTATATATGATGCAAAAAATTTAGCTTTAGTGATTTATATAATAGATTAGATACCAAAGAATGAAAGATGTATGTATAAGTTAGCCAACCAAAGAGATAGAAGTAAAGACATAGTTGAGGTGTATTAAGGATGAAAATAATAAAATGCTTTTTTAGAAAATGATATTAAAAAATTGGTGGATGTATTTTGATAAACTTTTCAATGAAGGATCTAATAAGAATTGATTAGCAACCATAATACTAAAGAAGAGAATTTCATTTTATCATCTATTATTAAATTTGAAGATAATTTTAAAGAAAATGAAATGAAAATAAATAATAATTCCAATAGAAGTGTGGAAATGTTTAGGAGATCAAGGAATTTCTTGACTTACAAATCTTTTAATGTCATTTTAAAGACAAAAATGATGTCAAGGAGTGGAGAAAGAGTTTGTTGGTTATATTTAAGAATAAAGGTGATGCACAAGAGTGTGCAAATTAAAATTAAGTTAATGTGCCATACATTAAAATTATGGGAGAAGCATAATGAGCATAGGTACATATGAAGTTTCACACAATGTTTTCATGTAGATCTACTATGGATGATATACATTTGTTAAGGAGTTTGATGGAGAAGCATAGAGAAAGTGGAGGATCTACATATGATATTTATTGATTTAGAGAAGCTTATGATGTTTCAAGAGATTTTCTTGGAGAGTTCTAAAGTAAAGGAGTTAATATTGGCTATATTCAAGTCATTAAGGATATGGATACTAGAGTTGTTACTTGTGTCCAAATGCATGGAGGATTGATAAAATATTTTCCTATTTTAGTTGGATTAAATCAAGGATCAACTTTAAGCCCTTATCTTTTTACTTTAGTTATGGATGTTCTTACTAGGCATTTACAAGAAGATGTTCCTTGGTATGCTTTGATGACATTCTTCTTATTGATAAGAGAGGGAGTCCAGAAACTTGAATTATGGAGGTCAATAGAGTCTAAAGGTTTTCCTTTGTAGATCAAAAAAAAATATATGGAGTGTAATTTTAATTGTAGAAGTTCTAGTGATAGTGTTGTAACATTAGGTGAACAAGTCATTAATAAGAGTGATAAGGATATTTATTTCATTGTTCAAAATGATGGTGAAATATGTGGAGATGCTATTAGTAGAATTCAAGTTGGATGGTTGAATGGAGGAATGCATGGCCTATTATGTGATGAAAAGTTCCACTTAAACTTAAGGGAAAATTTTATAAGATGGTGGTAAGACCCAATGACTTATGGTGTAATGTCCAATAGAGAAGCATAAGACTAAGTTAAGTGTTCTGAGATGAGGATGCTTAGGTGGATGAAACTCTTAGAGATAAATGCAAAATAGTATATTTGGGAAAAAGTTGGAGTAGCTCCAGGTGATAAGATTAGGAGAGTGCCTTAGATGGTTTGGCCTCATAAATCATTACCATCATGACCATTGGGAGAGTAGATGCATTAGATTTTCCTTATGTTAAGAAAGGTAGGTAGACCTAAAAGACTTGGTTAAGATATATAAAAATGATCTTAGTATACTTGATTTAAATGAGAATTTGACACTAATACACACAAAGACAAATGATTCACACCCCACCTAGTGGGAATGCTTGTTGTTGTTGTTATTGTTGTTGTTGTTGTATCATGTGATTTAATATGGTTTGTTTGGTTTAGTTTGATTTTGAATTGAGGGCATATCCACTAGGGATGGAGCTCAGCAAAATTTTATAGATTTAATTTATGGACCATGTCGGTGTGCGATGGACCCACTGAGAAGGGGATATATTATTCTTGTCCTATCTTAGATTTATAAATCCAAAGGGATATTCTATTGGCCATAGAGCTAGCCAACCTAAGGGTTGTCTTTCTGCAATGGTTGTGCTAGAAAGAAGGCATAATAGACTTACATCTTCTAAAGGGAACAACTACTAGGGTGACCTATTGGTACAACAAATTGAACCCGACTTAGGGGCAACTAATGAGTGAATGTCTTTGGGACTTATATCAACTTAAAAGAGTTGTCAGCTGATTCTTATAGGGAGTTTTGCTAACACTACCCTAAAGATACATTCTATTCTGGAAAAGGTACCGCTAGGAGTGTCCTCCTAATCCGCAAGTGAATATATATTTTGTTTATATGATTGCATGGACCCTGTTGGTGTGCGATAGACCACAAAAAGAAGGGGCTAAGTCAGCCTTGACCTATCTTAGAATTACGGGACCAAGGGAGGATGGATTCTCCACCATTAGGGTGGTTACTTGGAAAGGAGAATTGTCCAATCTGATAGTAACCCAAGTAGTGTCTAGATGGGATCACAAAGAATGTGATCCAAATATACTGCCCACATGGGAAGTGTAGCTAGGGACATTATCCTGAGCCCTGGAAAAGAAAGCCAATAGGTGTACAGTGGCCAACTTAAGGAGAAAGTGTAGTAGACTTACATATGCCATGAGTGGTGTATCCTAAGGTGTGAGAACCAACCAACCTAAGGTGTATCCATCAGAATAGTGAGAACCAACCAACCTAAGGTGCCCGTTGGTGTGCAATGATCAATCTGGAAAGAAAGTGTGTAGGCTTACAACTTTCTAAGTGGAACTGATCATCAGAATAGTCTCTCAGCAGTGGGACAAATGTTATTTAACCAAGAAAGACTACTAAGAAGGGAGCCCCGAGGAAGGACTGGACTGAACTTTTAATCGTGAGGGAAGAAGCCGCTAGGGGACTTATCCTAAACCTCAAATGTACTCAACCCAGTCAGTGTATGAAGGATAATCCAAGAATAATGTGTAGCAGACTCACATCCTCTTAAACGAAGCCAACATAAGGTAGCTTACCGATTATGCAAAAAGGCCTACCAAACTAATAAGGTGCTCATTTGTGTGTAGTGGCCACATAAGGAAGGGAAGCATAGCATACTTACATCTTTAAAGCAGGAAGACCACTAGGGTGACACACTAGTTGGGTAGCACGTCAGCCCGACCTAGAGCAACTATTGAATGAGTGCCTCTAGGGGAGTTATCTTAACTGGTAAAAATAGACAAAATATATGTGTTTATTTTATATGTTTGTGTGTAGTTTATATTTGTTTTGTGTCGATGAAGGATAGGACACTACTCGAGTTCCTTACACCAACCTTAAATACATTATGGCAGATTCACAAACAAGAATACTTTCAATATGGAAGAGATTGAATTTGAAATGGAATTTTCATAGATGATAATTATTTTCAAACATAATTTATAATACTTTTTTAAGTGGAGCCAATTGATTGGAAGCACTGGACGCTCTCTCTTATGATAAATAAGTTGATGAGATTCTCCTTGGTAGGCCTTCTCTATGGCAAAAGGGCCTTCTCAAGTGGGTTCAAACTTGCCTCACATATTACGATGGACAATAATGTCTCCTTAGAACTAAAATAATGTCTCCTGCTTGAATAGCTCAAGGACGGACCAGCATGTTGTGTGCTTGAATCATTTTAGCTTTGTACAACTTGAGATTTTGGCATGCTCATAGGCATCTCTCCTCCAAACCTTCAAGCTCTTCTAACCACAACATTGCATTCTACTCTATTGTGATCTTGCTACCCACAGCTATCCTTAGTGATGGGAGTTGGACTTCTAATGGTAGAACATCTTCAGACCCATACACTAAGGAGAAAGGAGAAAACTGACCTGGAGTTCTATATGTGGTGTGGTAGGCCCACAAGGCTTCAAATAACTTCTCATGCCACTATCTCTTATTATTGTCAGTGTATTCTTTAGTATTTGGATGAGATTTTTATTGAAGGCTTCTGCTAAGCCATTTGCCCTCGGGTAGTTGATGGTAGAATATCTCCAATCTATACTATGTCTCTGGGAAAAGTTGTTGATCTCGGTGCTCTTGAATGCAATACCATTATCAGGTATAAGTCATCAAGGCACTCCAAACCTATATAAGATATGGTTCGTAAAACATTGGAGCACATACTGAGTTGTGACCTCTTCAAATGAAATCTCCTTCACCCATTTGGAAAAGTAGTCAGTAGCAACTAAGGTGAACCGATGAACCTTGGATGATGGAGAATTAGTCAGACCCACTATGTCAGAAACCCAACACTCGAATGCCCATGAGGCCAATGTAGGATGTAGAATGTTGGGTGGTTGGTGTTGGACCACACCATGTATTTGACATTGGTAGCATCGCCTAGTCATATCCATGTAATCTTTAATCATCGATGGTTAGTGGTATCCTAGTCTCTTAAACTTGGCTTTTATCTTTGGACCAGATTGGTTGGCTCCACATAATCCTGAGTGTACCTCAGTCATGATCTTATGGGCTTCAAACTTGTCTAAACAATATAACTACATATGATCGAAGGACTGCCGGTCTAAGACACCATCTACAAGAGTGTAGGAAAGTGCTCTCTACTTCATCTAATAGGCTTGTGACTTCTCTTGAGGTAGTTTTCCTTTATTTAGGTATTCCATGAATAGTCTAACTCTTCATCCTTCTTGGCAATGGCAACCTCTCCTTCAAGAGAGTGCTTCTTGATGAGTTCAATACCAATAAAGGATAAGACTTATCAATTTTGGATCTTTATTGATATGGACTCATCCTCCGAGCATGCCAACCCCTTGGCAAGCTTGGCTAAAGCATACACTATGGCATTCTCTCCTTGAGGAATCTTATAAATGGTAACCTCTAGGATTTGGGCCAACAACCCTATGGTATACTTATGGTAGTGATGGAGCTTGGGCTTTATAACCTAATAGGATCGATCAATTTGGTTAATAACTAGCTTAGAATCCCTAAAGATGTTCATGTTTTGGATGCCTAGATTAACAGCTGACTCCAGACTAGCAATTAGAGCCTTATATTCGGCTTCGTTGTTAGTGCAAGGATTAGATAGATAATATGAGAATCTAATCACATCGTGCTCCAGAGTTAAGAGAACTATTCCTACCCCTGCCTTTCCTGGACTAGTAGTTTGTGGTTCTTCTCCTCTTTGAGAGGAAGCCGTACTATCAAAGTACATCTGCCAATGGTGGATTTTAGTATCCCCTAAGTTCATGATTAGCTCATTAGGAAATCATCACTAAGCCGAGAGTCAGCAGGAAGTGGGTGTACTATGAAGAAATCTGCTAGAGCTTATCCTGTCACCACCGAGGATATATAAGGTAATGTGAAATTGAGAGGATCATGGACCATCACAATCATCACGGATAGCGTTAGCCATGTCATGAGATACTGTAGTGGATTGATCCTAGAGGTTAAGTTCACCTTATGAGTAAGCATGTAGTGTTGTAGCTTTTGGGATGCAAAGATTAAAGCTAGGAAATGGTTCTCAATGGGTGGATAATTACCTTAGTAGAGATTAGATGATGGCTGAGATAGTAGAGTGCATTTTCCTTCCCTTCGTCATTGGATTGGGCCAAAAAAGCACCAAGGGAGTCATCTAATGTAGCAATGTAAAGTATGAGTGGCTTTCCCGGGATAGGCGCTGTTAGAACCAGCGGTGTCATCAAGTAATGCTTGATATCTTTGAAGGCGTGCTAACACTTGCCATCCCACTTGAACTTGGCATCCTTTTTGATAAGTGCTGAGAATGGATGACAACTTCTCAATAGGTTGGATATTAAGCATCATAGATATGCCAAGCTCCCTTGGAATGATCTGAGTTGAGTTAAACTTTTAGGGGGTGGCATTTCTAATATCGCATTAATCTTCTCCGCATCAATTTCAATTCCCTAGTGTCAGATAATAAACCCAAAGAATTTCCTTGAAGCTACTATGAATGCACACTTCAAGGGGTTCATTTTGAGGTTAAATTGTCTTAATTGTTCAAAAATTACTCTCAATTCAAAGAGATGGTCTTCCTTTTCTCTACTTTTCACCATGAGACCATCAACATAACACTCGACTTGATAATGAATGAGTTCATCGAAGATTCATGTCATAGCCCACTAGTATTTAGCACTGGCATTTTAAGGCTGAAAGGCATGACCTTATAGCAATAGATTCTAATCGGGGTTCTAAAAGTAGTGTTTCTTTCATCTTTAGGGGCCATATTTATTTGGTTATATCTAGATGATCCATCCATAAAATAGAATATTGCATGAGATGAGGCAATGTCCACCATCAGCTCGAGGATTGGTAGTGGAAATTCATCTTTTTGACATGTCATATTTAAATCCCTAAAATTGATGCATATGTGAATTTGGCCATTCTTTATCTTAACTTAGACAATGCTGGCTGACCAGGTAGGGTATTTTTCTTCCTGGTTGAAGCCAGCATCGATCAATTTCTTGACTTCATAAATGACCTATTATTCTATGTCTAATCGCATGCGTCTAGGAGCTTGCATGATAGGGTTAATAGTAAGCTCTATTGCTAGTTTATGGATCGCTATGTCAAGATCTAATCTAGGCATCTCTTCATAGCCCCATGCAAAGTAGTACTTAACCTTCAACTAACGAAGTCATTGGTTTCAATTTCATTCAATAAAGAACTGATGTATGGTGGTGGATATTCTTCAGTTCCTAAGTTGATTTCCTTGAGCTCATCGATGGTTGACTTGATCTCTTCTTCAAACTCTAGCGGTGCATCTCTTACTTTAAAATCATCTAGATCATCTAATGTTTCTAAGCACAGCTCCTCATATGAGTTAATGTGATTTGAAAAAAACTTATTAGATTCCAAATGATTGGTGATGACTAAGCAATAATCATCATCATTGACTAGACCCACTATACCAAATCCTAGTCCCGGTCTTAATTGAGAGATCTTGCATTTGTTCTTCCATATTCTTTCAAAGTAGTCTAACTTTGACCAAGTATGTGGGATTAACCTTTTCTTTACTAAATTTTGAACACAAGCCAAGTACCAATCAAAAGGTAAATTTATTAAATCTCTATATGAATCATCCTAAAATTCTACATCAACTTCTTGACTTGAGGATGATGCTCCCAAAAAGAACCTCTATGTCTTCACACATGTGGATGACTTAGGGGCTTCCTTAATTACCATACCCTCAGCTGTTTGAGAGGAAAGTGGGGTTAGAGCTAAAGTTCCCAACTGATGCCTAAATGTTTTACACATAGACTTGGATACACTTTTGCTTTTCTTTGGAACCCGGTCATCATCGTTATCTGGCTCAAGTGTCACCTCCAAGGAAATTTATTGTTGAGAAGAGCTGGCTAGTGTGTTAACCATATAAGACTCATCCTATGAACTAGACTCTAAGTCTATATGGATAGCAGGTGTACTCCTAGTAGCTGGGACATATTTTCTATTGGGTGGCCAATAAAGAGGTTTTCTACCCTGGGATTGCCTTTGAACTGGCCTCTTCCTCTGCCTAGTGGAGGTCAGGTCATCCTACCCATATGTTCGAATGGATTAATGAACTGTGGGTGGAATTTAATGTTAGGCTCCACTTCCTCCTCCAAGTCTATTTTAGCTCCCTTTCATTTCATTTTTTGTTTTCTCTTTTCTTTTCTTTTTCTAGTTATCTTTCTTTTTTTTCTTTTTTTTTTTAACTTTGGCCAAGTTTGTGAGAATAGACTTATTGATTTTGAGGGAGGTAGTAAGCCGCATCCTCATATATGCTGACCTCATAAACTATAAATGGCTTAAGATCTCCTTAAACATAGTAGATGATCCCACCTCTCACAAACTTCATACACTGATATAGAGAAGATGGA
Organism: Cymbidium sinense; assembly: GCA_021442155.1. Lineage (NCBI taxonomy): Eukaryota > Viridiplantae > Streptophyta > Magnoliopsida > Asparagales > Orchidaceae > Cymbidium > Cymbidium sinense. Next base: position 334,944,845 of record CM038214.1, on the reverse strand, counting down.
ACTATGTTGTTCTCATGTATCTATAGTCTCCCAAGAAAAGCATTGAAAGATGTATCTGAGTCTATAATATGAAACTTGGCTTCGGTCTTCCAATCATCTATCTCCAAGGGCAACACTATGGAGCCAAAGGCCAGTTGGCCTAACTTTTGGAGTGCGGATTCAACTTCCCATCTTAGACTTAGGAGTTTTCTATACACTAAGACTTCCATAATCATAAGACACTTCTAACAATTTTGGTAAACAGTTAACCTAAGCCTAAAAACTTTGAAGGGTTAACCATAAGATTAGGTTATGCCTTAAGGATTAGGATAATCTACCTACCTTTCAACCCAAATCCAATACATGTTCACCTTCTCAAACCAAACCTCAAGTTCAATTGAAGCATCAAATCCAACTCCAAATCCAAACCCAAATTCCAAAACTAAATGATTGAAAAGATCAAATCAAACTTTAAACCCTTCCTATGCCATATGACCTATCCCATGGACTTAAAATCTTAATCCAAATCAATCCAAAATCAATTGATTTTCTCATAATAAATTTATATCTTCAATCATCTTCCTAAATATAAATCAAATCTACATTTAAATGATCAAAACTAAATCAAACTAAATAAAAACCCTTCCTAAGCCATATGACCTATCCCATGGACTTAGTAAAATCTTAATCCAAATCAAGTCAAACTCAATTGATTTTCTCATAAATCAATCATATTTTCAATCATCTTCACAAATTTAAATGAAATATACATTTAAATCATTAAAACTAAATCAAACCAAATCAAAATCAAAACCTAAGCCACATGACCCAACTCCATGGACTTAGCCAAATTCCTTCATTCCAAATCCAAAATTAAATTGATTTTCTTATGAATCAATCATACCTTCAATCATATTCACAAATATAAATGAAATCTACAATCATCAAGCCAAACCAAAATCAACCCAAGTCAAACCCAACTTAACCCTTTTGACTTGAAATGTTCAAATGAACCAAAACCCATTTGAACCCAATCCAATTGCAATTGAATTTATATATCAATCCCAAATCCATATATAAACTCAACTAAATCAAGCTCAACCTAAAATCAAGCCAGCTAAACCCAATTAGTCCACTTAACCCAAAGTGGCCAATTTGACCTATTTGAGGCAAGTTCTAATCGTACACAAATTAGATTGAACTAAGCCCATCAAAACCTCCCATCATGATTATTGATCACCCTAGGTTGATTAATCAAAAATTAGGTCAAACCAAGTCAACTTAGACATTTGACCAAGTCAAACACTTAACCCATATGAACCCAAACTAGCCAAATTGCAACCTAAGCTAATCCCTTGAAACCAATGATTCATACCAAATCAAATTAATATTTGAATATGACTTGAACTTCAATTGAGTCAAACCAAACCCAATTGGCCCTCTTGACCCAAGTTGACCCAAATTGACCTAAAAGAGTAAATTGGGTCAAATCAAAATATAAACCAAATTGATTGCAACTAATGGCTCAAGTTCATTCCAAATTGATTGTTGAACTTTACCAAAGCCATGATTGGACCCAATTGAACCTAATTGATCTACTTAGCCCAAATTGACCTAAAGGTTCAAATTGGCCTAAATCAAATCCAAATCCAAATTAATTGAAACTAAAGCCTACAATCATCTTGAATTGGTCAACTAAACCCAAGAAATTTGGACAATTTGGTCAAATTGGTCAACTTAACCCATTTGACCCAAATGAATTCAAATGAGCCAAAATCAAATCTAAGTTAAAAATAAACCAAACCAATTAAACCAAAAAAATCCCAAATAATCATATGAACTTGACCTAATCCTTGGTTTGACCTAATTTGACTAATTGGTCAACTTGACCCAACCTAACATAATTTGACCTAAATGAGTCAAATTGAACCAAACCTAACATAATCAATTCCAATTGACTTGAAGTTTGGGCTAACCCACTTTTGGCTCATTTCAAAATTGCCCAAATCAAATACAATACCAAATGACCATTCTACCCTTGGGTCAATGGCATCACATGAGAAAAATCACCCATGTAAGTGATCTTTTCCAATCCTTGGCCACTTGGTACTCTCCCAATGGTCCACCTAGGACACTGCCAACTTGACCCAAGGGGTGGTTGGGTTGACCATCATGGGATGTGAAATCACCTCACCCTCTCCCATTGGAGCATTTGAAACCCATAAGACACCCATGATTCCTCCTTGGCGCCACCTCCACACCTTTAACCAACCAAATTGAGCTCACCTCCACGCCACCCTTCGTTGAGATGGATGGATGACCACTACAAGCCAAGCCCGATCCCATTGTTCGATCAACATGAAGGGGGATGGGGAGGTGAGGTAAACACCCTCTCATTTCTCAAACACACACAAAATCATTCCTCGAGCCCCAGCTACACAAAATTAACTTGCACCTTCCCTAGGCCTCAGCAAGAACGAACCATCTCCCAAGCTTCCCGAGCACTAGAGGTGGGACTTCGATCAAAGTTGAGCTCCAAATTATCAGTTCATGGCCTTTCAAGTGAACATCAAGGAATTGATCCAATTGTGGCTCAATAGGGCTTTATATCCACTAAATGAAGCTTCCTCAATCATTCCATCCATCGATTTTGAGCTCCAGTGAAGTATGCTTCCCAAAATAATCCTTAGGAAAAAATGGGTTGGAGCATTTTGAAGAAAACTTGATCTCGTGTAATCTTGATTGTTAGATCCCCTCTAATCGATGTCGTGAAGGTGTGGGATCCTTTTGGAGTTTATCTGAGATTGTGTAAGCTTAGATCAAGTGAACAATGTTGGATGGACTCCATTCTCCTACACTAGCATGATGTTAGATCACGTACCATCAGTTCTGCGTGATTGGAACGACGATCATGATTAGATCCACTAGATCGATTTGATTTAATCCTATTAAGCTATTGGATTAATCATACCCATCCGATCTTAGATTGAATGGCGGATGAGAAAATGCATCCGCCTCTGCCACGTAGGCATTGAGCTAGATAAGTTTTAAGTAGCCAATCTCACTACGCCACATGGAAAGTATGCCACGTGGTGCCAATAGTATTAAGCTTTAATTAGCCTTAAGTAATCATTATTAATGGCTGAAACTTCTAAAAATAATAAAAAATCATAGAGAAGTAAAAAATAAAAATAAATACCCATTTTAAAGGTATTTAAGAATATAATTAATTAAAAATGATCTTAACTAATTTTGAACATTAATTAAGGTTTAATTAAAGTTTAATTACAAAATTTATTAGCTTAATTAATACTTAATTACTTTTGAAATTAATCCCAAAATTTGTGGGTTAATTTAATGGGATGACCTCTGTCTCCCATGATTTTCTTGGGATTTATTGCTAACTTAATTAGAAAAATTGATAAACTAAGCCTTAACTACTCTTTTAAGTTAATTAATGATTAATTAAACCCATGAATAGTAATAAATTAGTTAATTAAGTTTATTAATCATTGCTCAACTAGTGAACCGAGGAATAGGGTTGGGACTCTTTCCTAAGTTCATTTCACCCTTTTAAAATGAAATTAATTAAGATTTAACTAATTATTTAAATCACTTAAGTAAATTGAAATCATAATCACATCAAACCTTAATTAATTAAATAATGGGTAGATCTTTAGGTGTTTAATAACCTAAATGAGTTTAATGAAATTATGCTTAGTACACATTTATGGGAAAATTATAAGAGTAATTAATTCACTTAATCTAATTAAATATTAATCATGAGCCAATTGCATTAGGCCCCTTTGATTTCCTAGGATCATTGCAAGTTTATTTTCCATGCATATCATGTTGGCCTATAATTATTTAGTTAATTACTTTAAAGTGACATAGGTAAGGGTAATTAATTAATCTAATTAAAGGTTCAACTTAACTAACCCATAAAATCAACTTAATTACATTTCCTTAAATTACATCAAATCATTAATGTGGGAATGGGTTTAAAACAACAAGTGATGATTTCTCTTGTCCTCTTAAAATCAAATGAAATCCAAAACTTAATTAAGAAAGAACCTTTGGTTTGCTTTAAATAATCTTAAAATAAAATGGATTTCCTTTATGTAAACTTGCATGTGTTGATTTAATTTAATATATGCATGTCTTTTATCACTATTAAATCCAAATGTATTTTTCAAAATCTTATAAATAAAGAATAATATGTGTTATGATGATAGTTATAAATACATAAGAAATGCATGTGCTTATAGCTTAAGTGTATGAATGTTGAGTTCTCCTTCCTCTATTCATGTGTTGATTTATGTAAGATTGAATGATAATTGGTATATAGTCTGTACATCCCGGGAACATGAGGCTTTAGTTAGCCCCAAGAAGGTCATTTGATTACCTCACTCCCAAAGTTTAACAATGGCACGTACCCATTTGATTTCATTCTTATGTAATTCAACATTAGATATTGGATAGAGCTTTAATACATATATAGATGATTCAATCAAAAAAATATACAATCTTTGCATGGTTTTCTTTCCCTCATTTATGTATATATCCATGTGTGTCAAAGAAAAGTAAGTATATAGTCTATACATCCTAGGAATACGAGGCTTTAGTTAGCCCCAAGGAGGTCATTTGATTACCTCACTTCCTTGGTTTAACAACGACATGTACTTGCCGATATTTTTATATATGTATATGTATATGTGGTTAGTGAATGGAAATTCCATTTCACATTAAAATTGCATGCATTCATAATTAACTAAGTCACCGAATTAATTAGCCATATGATTTGGAGCTTACTTCTTTTGTTCTTATATTAAAATTTACATATGTTTGAATGCAAATAAGTATATAGTTTGAACATCCCAAGAATATGAGGCTTTAGCTAGCTCCAAGGAGGTCATTTGATTACCTCACTTTCCTGGTTTAACAATAGCACATGCCTATTTAATTTCATTCTTATGTCATTTTTGTATAAGTATTTGGATAAAGTTTTAAATTAATATGTTTAAATAACTCAATCAAATATAATATAAATTCTAAACATACACATACATTCATCATTTAAGTGTGCTATAATATGTTGCATGTATAGATACACTTAGGATTAAATCATATGCATGCTACATGTGTTGGAAAGGAATGATTCATTCAATTAATCTTAAGATGCCTTTCATTTTGAATATGATTATTTAAAGTGACCCTAAATTAAGGATTAATTAAACCATTTAGTAAGTCATTCACTAAAGAGAACTAAAGCAAATTAAAATAGTTTAGAAAGTGACTTAAGGTAGAGATGAAAGAGGGCAATCCTCTTTTCCTCTCTTTATAACACTTAGTTGCTAAGTGTAATCAAATGAAAATAATACACAAATTAAAATTCTCAAATCAATTAAACTACTTCATGTGAAATCAACCTTCCATGTTCAATTGAATCCTTCTACACTTAGAAAATACAACACTAATGCCTAACAAGACTTACCACACAAGCCTTAATACACACATTAGAATTAAGTCACCACTTCTAACTCTAAGTTAGGATGGTGTATGTTGTGATGTATGTTTTATTTTATGATGTATTATTTTAGATTGGATATTAGAGTGTATGCTTCATAGACTAGATGATAGGCCAATATTAACCTAATCATATTTTTTGCAAGGGATTATGCTTAAGGGATACTTAAAAAATAATGTGAATGCTCTTTTTGCAAGTTGCTAAAATCCTTAAGCATAATCCAAGTTAGGACAGGTGGGCTTAGTTACCCATGTGTAGGGTGCTAAGTCCAAATTAAAAATACAACTACTTGGGATTATATTTATATTTAGCTAACCTATATTTTGCAGGTGTAGTAAGATTTACTTTCCTCACATAAATGTAATTTTTGCAATAGGATTTAGGAATAGTGATGTGAGGATTAGATGAGCATTGACGTAAGGCTTTGTCCTAGTGCCATGTGATGCCCTTGAAGCAAGCACCATCCAAATGAAAGAAGGAACCAAATCGAAATGGAGATATGAAGAAAGAAGACCCATAACATTTAATATAATTCTTCTTAAATTGTATAAGTAGAGGTTCACCTATCCCAAACCCTAAATCCAAAACCCTAACCCTAACCTGCCCTAAACCTAAACTTAAAACTAAATTAAACCTTAAACCCTAAACTAATCCTAAACCCTAAAGCCTAAACCCTAAACCTTAAACCATATAACTTAAACTAACCCTAAACCCTAAGCTAACCCTAAACTTTAAACCCTAAATCGCAAAAACCCTAAATCCTAAAGCCAAAACATTAAACCCTAAATCCTAAATACTAAACCATAACCCTAAACCCTAAACCCGAAAAACCCTAAACCCGAAAAACCCTAAACCCTAAGCAAAAAACATGAATCCTGAATTGAAAACCTAAACCTTAAACCCTAAACCCTGAACCCTAAAAACCATAAACCCTAAACCCTAAACCCTAAACCCTAAACCATAAATGGTAAACCCTAAACCAAAAAAAGCCTAAACCCTAAACCCTAAACTAACCCTAAAAAGATGAAAATTGAAATCTAAACTAAATAAAACCTACAAATAAAAAAAATAAAAAAAGTTTAAACTAAAAGAAAATAATAAAATAAAAACATAAACTAAAACCTAAACCTTGGCCTAAACATAAACAAAGACCTAAAAAGAAAATAAAATAAGAAATAAAAACTAAAATAAAATAAAATCAATAAAAACTTAAACTAAACTAAAAAAAACAAAAAAACTTAGATAAAGTAAAAGACAACCTAAAATAATAATAAAAAAAATAAACCTAAAATAAAATAAAATAAAAACTAAATAAAAACATAAACTTAAACAATAAACCTAAAATAAAACCTAAACCCTAAACTAAAAAAAAACAATACCTAAAATAAAAATAAAATAAACCTAAACCTAAGCTAAAATAAATTAAACTAAAACAAATAAAACCTAAACTTAAAACTAAAATAAACTAAACCTAAACCTAAACCTAAACTAAATAAAATGAAATAAACTAAAATAAACCTAAACTTAAACTAAAATTAAAACCAAAATAAACATAAAATAAAACCTAAAACTTAAACCTAAAAATAAAATAAAAACTTAAACTTAAACCTAAAAATAAAAAATAAAATTGAAACATAAAAAATAAAATAAAAATAAAACTAAACAAAAAATAAATCAAAACCTAAACCTAAACCAAAAAACTAAACTAAAATAAAAAACCTAAACTAAAATAAATAAACCTAAAATAAATAAACTAACTTAAATAAAAAAACCTAAACTAAAATAAAAATAAACTAAACTAAAATAAATAAAAAATAAACTAAATAAACCTAAACCTATGAGTTTACTTAATTTAAAAAATAAACAAATAAAAAAAAAAAAAAAACTCTAACCCTAAACCCTAATCCCTAATCCAATAACCCTAAACCCTAAATCTTAAACCCTAAAACACTAAACCCTAAACTCTAAATCATTAAACCCTAAACCCTAAACCCTATAAAACCCTAAACCTAAAACCTACAATCCTAAATCATAAACCCTAAACAAACTAAACTAAACTAAACCCCAAACCCTAATCCCTAAACACCAAAACCTAAAACCAAACCAAACTAAATAAACCTATTTAAAAATAAAACCTAAAGCTAAATAAATTAAAAAAATATAATTAATAAAAACCTAAACTAAAACCTAAACCTAAACCTAAACCTAATCTTAAACCTCAACCTAAAAAAAAGAAAATAAAATAAAAAATAAAAACTAAACTAAAAAAATCAAATCAACCAAAAAATAAAAAACCTTAATAAAAAAACAAAACATAAAATAAAAATAAAATAAACCTAAAATAAAAAAAAATAAAAACTAAATAAAACCAAAAACATAGAAAAGTAAACCTAAAAATAAATAAAAAAATAAAACCAAAATCTTAAACTAAGAAAACCTAAACCTAAAATAAAATAAATAAACCTAAACTTAAACTTAAAATAAACTAAACTTAAACCCCAAACTAAATAAAATAAAATAAATTAAAAAACCTAAACTTGAACCTAAACCTAAAAAATAAAAATAAAACCTAATCCTAAAATAAAATAAAAATAAAACTAATCTAAAATAAACATAAACATAAACCTAAACCTAAAAAATGAACTAAAATAAATAAACCTAAAATAAATTAGCTAAACTAAATAAAAATAAAAAGTAAACCTAAATAAAAATAAAAAATATATAATCAACTAAAATATATAAAAAATTAAACTAAATAAACCTAAACCTATCGGTTTACTTAATTTAAAAAAAAAACCCCTAAACCCTAAACACTAAACCCGAAACCCTAATTCCTAAACCTTAAACCCTAATCCCTACACCAAACCCTAAACCCTAAACCGTAAACCCCAAATCCTAAAAAAGCCTAAACCCTCAACCCTAATCTCTAACTGTGAACTAAACCCTAAACCCTAAAACTAAAACTAAACCTAAACCCTAAACCCTAAAGCTTAAAACCCATAACACTAAACCCTAAACCTAAAACCTAAACCTAAACTAAATAAACCTAAAAATAAATAATAAAACCTAAACCCTAAATAAAATAAAAAAATAAACTAAACCTAAACCAAACCCTAAAAAATAAAATAAACTAATATAAAATAATTAATAACCTAAACTAAATAAAATAAAATAAGCCTATAAAAACTTAAAGAAAATAAAAACTAAATCTAAAATAAAAATAAAATAAACCTAAAAAACACTAAATAAAAACCTAAACCTAAAAAAACCAAAAAATAAATAATAAATAAAACCTAAACCCTAAACAAAAAAAAATAAACCTAAAATAAAAATAAAAAAATAAACCAAACTAAAATAAACTAAACTAAAATAAATAAAACCTAAACCTAAACTAAACCTAAACCTAAACTTAATCTAAATAAATATAATAAACTAAAATAAACCTAATCCTAAACTAAAATAAAATCTAAAGATAAACCTAAAAATCCTAAAATCTAAACCTAAAAAAAAAATAAAATAAAAATCTAAACCTACATTAAAATAAAAATGAAACATAAACCAAAAAACAAAAAACAAAAATAAATCTCAACTAAACAATAAACCTAAAACTAAAAAAAAATAAACTAAAATACCCTAAACTAAAATAAATAAACCTAAAATAAATAATTTAAACTAACTAAAAAATAAAAAATAAACATAAATAAAATTAAAAAAATAAAATAAACCAAAATAAAAAATACATTGAATAAACTAGATAACCCAAACCAATTTCTAAATTTAAAAGAGAACATAAACCCAAGCTAACACTAAACCCTAAAAAAAAAAAAAAAACTTAAACTAGGTTTACAATTTAAAATAAACTAAAAACCTAAATCCTAAATCAAAAACCTACTAAACATTAAACCCTAACAAAATAAAAAAAATAAAAAGGAATAAATATAAAGTAAATAAAAGTCCTAATCAAAACTAACCATAAACCTAACCCTAAATACAACCTAAAACCTAAACCTAAACCCTAATCCTAAAACCCTAAACCCCAAATAAAAAAACACTAAATCCTAAAAACACTAAACCTAAAATTAAAACCTTAAACCCTAAAGCCTAAATACTAAACCTAAACCCTAAAACTAATAAACCTAAAACCCCAAACCTAAACCCCAAACCCTAAACCCAAAACCTAAAACCCAAAAAAATCCTAAATAAACTAAATAAAAAACATAAAAATAAAATAAATATAATAATATGGAGGTTAATGGTGGTAGAGGAGATCGAGATATGATGGTGGATCTAAATGGGTTCGATAACTGGAGAAATTTTATGTGTTACATGGTTGATGAAAATTAAAGAAGAAATGTTGAATTAATTTTTCTTAGAAAACCTAAACTTTAAACTAAAACCTAAACCCTAAACTTAAAACCTAAACCTAAACCCTAAATGATAAATAATAATAATAATAATAATAAAAAATAAAACATTAACCTAAACCCTAAACCTAAAAACCTAAACCTAAACCCTAAAAACTTAAACCTAACCCTCCTAAACTATAAACCTAAACCTAAAACCCTAAACCCTAAAATACTAAACCCTAAACCTAAACTCAAAACCTTACTAAACCCTAAACCTAAACACTAAATAATCTAATCCTAAATCATAAACCCTAAAACCTAACATCATAAACCAAACTAAATAAAACCTAATAATAAAATAAATAAAACCTAAAAAATAAATAAAATAAAATCCTAAACTAAACTTAAACCTAAACCTAAAAAAATAAAATAAAAATAAAAATAAACTTAAATAAAATAAATAAAGACTTAAACTAAAAAATGAAACTAATAAAACCTAAATAAAATAAAAGCTGAACATAAAATAAAAATAAATTAAACCTAAAATAAGATAAAATAAAAACCTAAACCTAAACCTAAAAATAAACCTCAAAAAAAATAAAAAATAAAACATAAAACCCTAAACTAAAAAAAACTAAACCTAAAATAAAAATATAATAAATAAAATAAAATAAACCAAAACCTAAACTAAAATAAAATAAATAAAACCTAAACCTGTACCTAAAATAAACTAAACCTAAACCTAAACCTAAATTAAATAAAATAAAATAAACTAAAAATAAACTTAAACCTAAACTAAAAAATATAATCTAAAATAAATTAAAATAAAACCTAAACCTAAAAAAAAAAAAAAAAAAATAAAATATAAAATTTAATCTAAAAAAAGTCAAAAAAACCTAAACCTAAAAGATAAAATAAAACTAAAACTCAACTAAAAATAAACCTAAACCTAAACCAAAAGACAAAGTAAAAAACACTAAACTATAAATAAATATATCAAAAAATAAATAAACCAAACTAAATAAAAAATAAACTTAAATAAAAAAAAAAATAAAATAAATAAATAAATTAAATAAACTAAATAAACATAAACCTACTAGTTTACTTAATTTAAAAAAATAAAAAAATCTAAACAATAAATCTTAAACCCTAAACCCTAAATCCTAAACGTACAACATTAAACCTACAATAATAAATCCTAAACCCTAAAAAACCCAAAACCCAAAACCCTAGACCTTAAACCCCAAATGGTCTACCGTGGTGGGTTTCTTCTTATTTGACTATGCTTTGTTGTCCTTCTATAAAATAAAATTTTATTATCTCTAGGAGTTAAATCAATTTTTGAAATACTATTTTTATGAATTTTTGAATTACATTTTATTTTGTCTTATTTTATTAGTTGTTCGAGGAAAATGTCTTATTTGATTTGGTAATTACTTGTCTATTATGGAATCATTTGAGTTTAAAATTTTTTTAAAAAAAGCCTAAACCCTAAACCCTAAGCCTTAACAGTAAACCATAAACCCTAAATACCAAACCCTAAATCTAAACCTAAAGTAAATAAATAAATTTAAAAATAAACCTGAACTATAAAACCTAATAAACCTATGCCTAAACCCTAAGAATGGGCAGAACCTAGATAGTAGAAATAAAACAGATCTAGGTGGAGGCAAAAAAATAATCTAGTGTTTTGGGGATCTAGGTCTGGATATGGAGGTGGTGGTAAAAAAAGTTATGGAAAAAGCAACGGAGGTTATAACCGTGGTGGTGACGGAGAGAGAGATCAGGGATATGATGGTGGATCCCTCTACTCGAGAGGCCAGGGTGGTTCTGATGGGAACTACAGAAACTAAAAAAAAGTCGATTTAGTATGTTGCTTATGGAACTGTCTTTACAGTAGAGATGGTTCTAGTTATCTAGGGATTTTGATTTGCTCTATGCGTGCTCATTTTTTATTTATGTCATTTCTTATGTCATAGAAAACTTGGTGTGTTACTTGGTTGATGAAATCGACAAGAAGAAATGTTGAATTTGAATTTGTTCTCTATTAAAAAAACCAAAATCCTTAACCCTTAAACCAAAACAAGAATCATAAATACTAAACCCTAAACCCTAAACCTTAAACCCTAAACCCTAAACCCTAAACCCTAAAAATAAAAAAATAAATAAACCCTAACCCTAATCCTTAAGACCTAAAACAAACTCAAATCCCTAAACTCTAAACCCTAAATCCTAAACCGTAAAATCCTAAACCCTAAACACTAAACCCTAAACCCTAAACCCTGAACCCAAAAACCCTAAACCCTAAACCCTAAACTTTAAAACTTAATCCCTAACCCTAAACCCTAAAAGCAACAACCCTAAAACCCTAAACCGTAAACCTAAACCCTAAACCCTAAACTTTCTAATAGGTAGGCTAGGGTGGTTTTTATGGGAACTGGAGAAACTGAAGAATGGCTTATGGAACTATATCTTTATAGTAGACTGAATTCTAAGGTTTTAATTTGCTCTATGTGCTCATTTTATCTATGTCATCACTTCTATCCTAGAAAACATGGAGTGCTACTTCGTTGATGTAATCAAGAAGAAGAAATGTTTAATCTGAATTTGTTGTCTGTTAATGAAAATAAATAAAAGCCCTAAACCCTAAACCTAAAAACTAAACCCTAAACCCTAAAAATAGATAAAATATAATAAAATAAACCACTAACCCTAAAATTAACCCTAAACCCTAAACGCTAAACCCTAAACCTAAAAACTCTAACCCTAAACCCTAAACCTTAAACCATAAACCCTAAACTCTAAACCTTAAACCCCAAAAACCTAAAAACCTAAACCTAAATTAAATAAAACATAAAAATAAAATAAATAAAAAACACTAAACCTAAAAAAAATAAAAAATAAAATTAAATTAAAACCTAAACTAAAACCTAAACCTAAAAATAAAATAAAATGTAAATAAAAACTAAACTAAAATAAATAAATAAAAACCTAAACTAAACTAAAATATAAAATAAACCTAAAAAACTAAATACTAATAACTAAAAAAAAAACATAAAAAATAAAATAAAAACCTAAAATAAAATAAAATAAAATAAACTTAAACCTAAACTTAAATCAAAAATAAATATAATAAAATAAACCTAAACCTAAGCTAAAATAAACTAAACTTAAATAAATAAAACCTAAACCTAAACCTAAAATAAATTAAACCAAAACCCTAAAAATAAATAAAAAATAAAGCTCAAACCTTAAACTAAAGAAAAAAACCAAAACCTAAAATAAAGAAATTATAAGAAACCTAAACTACAATAAACTAAACTAAAATAAATAAAACCTAAACCTAAACCTAAAATAAACTAAACCTAAACCCTAAACTAAATAAAATAAAATAAACTAAAAATAAACCTAAAACTAAACTAAAAAATAAAACCTAAAAAAAAACCTAAAATAAAAACTCAAAATCTAAACCTAAAAAAATAAAATAAAAACCTAAACCTAAACCTAAAAATAAAAAAATCTAAACCTAAAAAATAAAATAAAAACAAAACTAAACTAAAAAATAAACATAAACCTAAACTTAGAAAAAAACTAAAATAAAAAAACCTAAACTAAAATAAATAAACCTAAAATAAATAAAATAAACTAAATAAAAATAAAAAAACAAACCTAAATATAAATATTAAAGAAAATAAACTAAAATAAATAATAAATAAACTAAATAAATAAACCTAAACCTATTAGTTTACTTAATTTTAAACTAAACGCTAAACCCTAAACCTTAAACCCTAAATCCTAAAGCTTAAATCCTAAACATTAAACCCTAAACCCTACACCTTAAACCCTAAACCCTAAACCTTAAATCCTAAACCTTAAACCCTAAACCCAAACCCTAAAACTAGCCCTAAACCCCAAAACCTAAACCAAACTAAATATTAAATCAAACCCTAAATCCTAAAACCCTAAACCCTAAACCTAAACAAAACCTACTAAACCCTAAAACCCTAAATCCTAAACCCTAAACCCTAAACCCTAAACTAAAATAAAATAAAATAAATAAAAACTTAAATTAAACTAAAAAAAATAAAAAAACTTAGATAAAGTAAAAGACAACCTAAAATAAAAATAAAAAAACAAACCTAAAATAAAATAAAATGAAAACTAAATAAAAACATAAACTTAAACAATAAACCTAAAATAAAACTTAAACCCTAAACTAAAACAAACCTAAAATTAAAATAAACCTAAACCTAAGCTAAAATAAATTAAACTAAAACAAATAAAACCTAAACTTAAAACTAAAATAAACTAAACCTAAACCTAAACCTAAACTAAATAAAATGAAATAAACTAAAAATAAACCTAAACTTAAACTAAAAATTAAAACCCAAAAATAAACATAAAATAAAAACCTAAAACTTAAACCTAAAAATAAAATAAAACCTAAACTTAAACCTAAAAATAAAAAATAAAATTGAAACATAAAAAATAAAATAAAAATAAAACTAAACAAAAAATAAATCAAAACCTAAACCTAAACCTAAAAACTAAACTAAAATAAAAAACCTAAACTAAAATAAATAAACCTAAAATAAATAAACTAACTTAAATAAAAATATAAATAAACCTAAACTAAAATAAAAAATAAACTAAACTAAAATAAATAAAAAATAAACTAAATAAACCTAAACCTATGAGTTTACTTAATTTAAAAATAAACAAATAAAAAATTAAAAAAACTCTAACCCTAAACCCTAATCCTTAAACCAATAACCCTAAACCCTAAATCTTAAACCCTAAAACACTAAACCCTAAACCCTAAACCATTAAACCCTAAACCCTAAACCCTAATCGCTAAACCCTAAATACAAAAACCTACAATCCTAAATCATAAACCCTAAACACCAAACCCTAAACCCTAAACCTAAACCTTAAACCCCAAACCCTAATCCCTAAACACCAAAAACCTAAAAACCTAAACCTAAACTAAATAAAACCTAAAGCTAAATAAATTAAAAAAATATAATTAATAAAAACCTAAACAAAAACCTAAACCTAAACCTAAACCTAAACTTAAACCTAAACCTTAAAAAAAAGAAAATAAAATAAAATAAAACTAAACTAAAAAAATCAAATCAACCAAAAAATAAAAAACCTTAATAAAAAAAACAAAACATAAAATAAAATAAAATAAACCTAAAATAAAAAAATTAAAAACTAAATAAAACCCTAAACATAAAAAAGTAAACCTAAAAATAAATAAAAAATAAAACCAAAATCTTAAACTAAGAAAAACCTAAACCTAAAATAAAATAAATAAAACCTAAACTTAAACTTAAAATAAACTAAACTTAAACCCCAAACTAAATAAAATAAAATAAATTAAAAATAAACTTAAACTTGAACCTAAACCTAAAAATAAAAAATAAAACCTAATCCTAAAAATAAAATAAAAATAAAACTAATCTAAAAAATAAACATAAACATAAACCTAAACCTAAAAGATGAACTAAAATAAATAAACCAAAAATAAATTAGCTAA
This sequence comes from Cymbidium sinense, assembly GCA_021442155.1. Taxonomy (NCBI): domain Eukaryota; kingdom Viridiplantae; phylum Streptophyta; class Magnoliopsida; order Asparagales; family Orchidaceae; genus Cymbidium; species Cymbidium sinense. The sequence goes on along the minus strand of CM038214.1, from coordinate 334,929,451 downwards.
ACTAAATAAAAATAAAAAGTAAACCTAAATAAAAATAAAAAATATAATCAACTAAAATATATAAAAAATTAAACTAAATAAACCTAAACCTATCGGTTTACTTAATTTAAAAAAAAAACCCCTAAACCCTAAACACTAAACTCGAAACCCGAATTCCTAAACCTTAAACCCTAATCCCTACACCTAACCCTAAACCCTAAACCCCAAACCCTAAAAAAGCATAAACCCTCAACCCTAAATCCTAAGCTAACCGTAAACCTGCAACCCTAAACCCTAAAAACTAAAAACCCTAAACCCTAAACCCTAAAACCCTAAAGCTTAAAACCCATAACACTAAACCCTAAACCCTAAAAACTTAAACCTAAACTAAATAAAACCTAACAATAAAATAAATAATAAAACCTAAACCTCAATAAAATAAAATAAAATAAAAACCTAAACTAAAACCTAAACCTAAACCTAAACTTAAAAATAAAATAAAATAAACTAATATAAAATAATTAATAACCTAAACTAAATAAAATAAAATAAGCCTAAGAATAAAAAACTTAAAGAAAATAAAAACTAAATCTAAAATAAAAATAAAATAAACCTAAAAAACACTAAATAAAAATCGAAACCTAAAAAAACCAAAGAATAAATAATAAATAAAACCTAAACCCTAAACCCTAAACAAAAAAAAACTTAAACCTAAAATAAAAATAAAATAAAATAAAATAATCCTAAGCCTAAACTAAAATAAACTAAACTAAAATAAATAAAACCTAAGCCTAAACCTAAAATAAACTAAACATAAACCTAAACTTAATCTAAATAAAATATAATAAACTAAAAATAAGCCTAATCCTAAACTAAAAAATAAAATCTAAAGATAAACCTAAAATAAAATCCTAAAATCTAAACCTAAAAAAATAAAATAAAAATCTAAACCTATACATTAAAATAAAAAATGAAACATAAACCAAAAAAATAAAACAAAAATAAATCTCAACTAAACAATAAACCTAAAACTAAAAAAATAAACTAAAATAAAAACCCTAAACTAAAGTAAATAAACCTAAAATAAATAATTTAAACTAACTAAAAATAAAAAATAAACATAAATAAAAATTAAAAATAAAATAAACCAAAATAAATAAAAAATACATTGAATAAACTAGATAACCCAAAACCTGCCGAATTTTCTAAATTTAAAAGAGCACATAAACCCTAAGCTAACACTAAACCCTAAAAAAAAAAAAAAACTTAAAACCTAGAGGTTTACTTAATTTAAAAATAAACCTAAACTAAAACCTAAATCCTAAATCAAAAACCTGTACCCTAAACCTTAAACCCTAACAAAATAAAAAAAATAAAAAAGGAATAAATACAAAGTAAATAAAAAAGTCCTAATCCTAAAACTAACCATAAACCTAACCCTAAACCTACAACCTAAAAACCTAAACCCTAAACCTTAATCCTTAAAACCCTAAACCCCAAATCGAAAACCCTAAACACTAAACCCTAAATCCTAAACACTAAACCTTAAAATTAAAAACCTTAAACACTAAAGCATAAATACTAAACCCTAATCCCTAAACCCTAAACCCTAAAACCTAAAACCTACAATCCTAAAACCCTAGGCACACCCCCCACCTAAAACCTAAAATCCTAAACCTAAACTAAATAAAACATAAAATAAAATAAATTAAAATAAATAAATGACGAGGTTACTCTGTGGTGGTGGGAGAGATCTAGGATATGATGGTGGATCTCAGCTACTAGAGGTTAGATGGAGAGAATTTTATGTGTTACCTGGTTGATGAAAACTAAAAGAAGAAATGTTGAATTTGAATTTTCTCTTTGTTAGAAAAAAAAACCCTAAACTTTAAACTAAAACATAAACCCTAAACTTAAAACCTAAACCCTAAACCCTAAATTCTAAACCCTAAAAATAAAAATAATAATAATAAATAATAAAAAACATTAACCATAAACCCGAAAACTAACCTTAAACCCTAAACCCTACTAACCTTGAGCCTTCAAGCCCTAACCTTTGGTCCTACCTTAAACCCAAACTTAAACCTAAACCCTACACACCCTAAACTGACCACCCTAAACCCTAAACCCTACCTTTGCCCTGACCCTAAACCTAACACTAATCAGATCTGATCATCATAAACCTAACTCATAACTAAATAAGACTGACAATAAATAAATATAAACCTAAACTAAATAAAATAAAATCACTAAACTTAAACTCTAAAATAAAATAAATAAAATAAAAATAAAAAATAAATAAAGATAAACTAAACTAAAAAATAAAATAAAGATAAAAATAGATAAAGCCGTAATAAATTAAACCTAAAATAAGATAAAATAAAACCTAAACCTAAACCTAAAATAAACCTCAAAAAAATAAAAAAATAAAACAACTACTAAAATAACTACCTAAAATAAAATATGATAAATAAAATAAACTAAACCAAACTAAATAAAATAAATAAAACCTAAACCTAAAATAAACTAAACATAAAGTAAACCTAAATTAAATAAAATAAAATAAACTAAAAATAAACTTAAACCTAAACTAAAAAATATAATCTAAAAATAAATTAAAATAAAAACCTAAAACCTAAAAAGAAAAAAATAAAATATAACCTAAACTTAATCCAAAAAGTCAAAAAATATAACCTAAACCTAAAAGATAAAATAAAACTAAAACTCAACTAAAAAATAAACCTAATCCTAAACCTAAAAGACAAAGTAAAATAAAAACACTAAACTATAAATAAATAAATCAAAAATAAATAAACCAAACTAAATAAAAAATAAACTTAAATAAAAATAAAAAATAAAATAAACTAAAATAAATAAAATAAAATAAAATAAACTAAAATAAATAAAATAAATTAAATAAACTAAATAAGCATAAACCTACTAGTTTACTTAAAAAAAAAAAATCTAAACCATAAATCTAAATCTAAACCTAAATCACACTGATAAATCTACAATAATAAACCCTAAACCCTAAAAAACCCAAAACCCAAAACCCTAGACCTTAAACCCTAAATGGTCTACCGTGGTGGGTTTCTTCTTGTTTTACTAAGCTTTGTTGTCCTTCTATAAAAAAAAAATTTATTATCTCTAGGAGTTAAATCAATTTTTGAAATACTAGTTTTATGAATTTTTGAATTACATTTTATTTTATCTTATTTTATTAGTTGTTCAAGGATAATGTCTTATTTGATTTGGTAATTACTTATCTATTATGGAATCATTTGAGTTTAAAATTTTTAAAAAAAAGCCTAAACCCTAAACCCTAAGCCTTAACAGTAAACCATAAACCCTAAATACCAAACCCTAAATCTAAACCTAAAGTAAATAAATAAATTTAAAAATAAACCTGAACTATAAAACCTAATAAACTGTACAAACCCTAAGAATGGAGAACCTAGATAGTAGGAACACAGCCAACCAGCTGGTCTAGATCTAGAGGTGGAGGCAAAGAGGCGATAATGTAATGTAGTGTTTTTGGGGATCTAGAGTCTTTGGTGGATATGGAGGTGGTGGTGGTAGTGGTTATGGCGGTGGCGACAGAGGTTATAACCGTGGTGGTGGCGGAGAGAGAGATCAGGGATATGATGGTGGATCCCTCTGCTCAAGAGGCTAGGGTGGTTCTGATGGGAACTATAGAAACTAAAAAAAAGTCAATTTGGTATGTTGCTTATGGAACTGTGTCTTTATAGTAGAGATGGTTCTAGTTATCTAGGGATTTTGATTTGCTCTATGCGTGCTCATTTTTTATTTATGTCATTTCTTGTGTCATAGAAAACTTGGTGTGTTACTTGGTTGATGAAATAAAGAAGAAATGTTGAATTTGAATTTGTTCTCTATTAAAAAAAAATCCTTAACCTTAAACCAAAACTTGAAGATACTAAACTAAACCCTAAACCCTAAACCCTAAACCCTAAACCTTAAAAATAAAAAAATAAATAAACCTTAACCCTAATCTTTAAGACCTAAAATAAACTCAAATCCCTAAACCCTAAACCCTAAATCCTAAACCTAAACTACTAAACCACACCACAAACCCCAAACCTACTGAACCCCACACAAACTTTAATTCCCACAACCCTAAACCCACTAGCAACCCTCTCTACCGTGGCTAAACCCTAAACCTAAACTCTCTCTCTCTAATGGGTGGGCTAGGGTGGTTTTATGGGAACTGGAGGGTGAAGAGCGACATGAAACTATATCTTTATATAGTACATTCTAGTTATCTAAGGTTTTAATTTGATCTATGTGCTCATTTTATCTATGTCATCACTTCTATCCTAGACATGGGGTTCATGTTGTTGTCTAATGAAAAAAAAAATAAAACCCTAAACTAACCTAAACACTAAACCCTAAAATAGATAAAAATAATAAAATAAATCACTAACCTAAACTAACCCTACTAAACCTAAACTACAAACCCTACCCAAACCACTAAATAAAATAAAAAACCACAAAACCTAAACCTAAATTAAATAAAACATAAAATAAAATAAATAAAACACTAAACCTAAAAAAAAATAAAAAAAAAATAAAATAAAAAACTAAACTAAACCTAAAAAAATAAAATATAAAATAAACTAAACTCAAATAAAATAAATAAAACCTAAAATAAACTAAAATAAAATAAACCTAAATAAAAAAACTAAAATAAAATAATATAAATAAACATAAAATAAAATAATAAAATAAAATAAAGAAAAACCAAAACCTAAAATAAACCTAAAATAACAAATAAATAAAATAAAACTTAAACCTTAAATAAAACCTAAATCTAAATAAAATAAAAAATAAATCTACTAAGCTACTAAACTTAAATAAATAAACCTACCTAAACCTAAAATTAAACCAAAACCCTAAAATAAATAAAAAAATAGCTCAGAACTAAAGAAAAACCTAAAATAAAAAAGAAAGACCTAAACTACAATAAACTAAACTAAAATAAATAAACCTACCTAAACCTAAAATAAACTAAACCTACCTAAATAAATAAAGATAAAATAAACTAAAATAATAAAACTAAACTAAATAAAACCTAAACCATAAAAAACTCAAAATCTAAACCTAAAAAATAAAATAAAACCTAAACTACCACAAAATAAAATCTGTGCTAAAATAATAAAATACAAACTAAACTAAAAATAAACATAAACTAAACTTGAAAAAACTAAAATAAATAAAAATAAATAAACCTAAATATAAAATAAACTAAATAAATAAAATACAAACCTAAATATATAAAGATAAAATAAACTAAATAAATAATAATAAACTAAATAAATAAAAACCTACTGGTTTGCTTAATTTTAAACTAAGCTAAACCACTAAGACCTAAATAAAAGAGATCCTAAGGCCTAGGCCACTGAGCCAGATCTTAGGCAGCCAAACTGGCGCCACTAAGACAGAGGCCCCACGGACACTACCTGCAACCTGTGGCATTGGGCGGCCAGATCCTGGAGTCACAAAGCCCTGGGCCACTGAGCTGGCAACCCTGGACCCTGACCACAGACCCTGATCAGGCTCTGGAATTGACAGTTCATGACCTGAGCCCTAATCCTGAGCCCTGGGCCCAGGCCCAGGCCCAGACCAGACCCTGGGGCTGCTGACAAGGCCTACATGACCCTACCTGGGCCATGACCTGACCAGGCTATATGAGGCATGGGCCACAGACCCTGGGCCCCTGAGCTGGGCCCTGGGCCATAGGCCCTGGCCAGGCCCTAGGCCCTGAATGGTGACCTGGGCCTGGGCCCTGAGCCAGGCCCTCTGAGCCACAGGCCCAGATCCTGACCACAAACCACTCTGGGGTTTAAGGCTGGGCCATGAGCCCTGGCCTCCCGACCCTAGGCCTCCTTGAGCCCCACAGGCCTAGGCCCCAGGCCATGGAGCCCTGGGGCCCAGGCCCTGGGCGAGAGGGTGGGCGTAGATCTTTGGGCCACTGAGCCCTTAACTCACCCTGGGCTCACAGGCCCTACTGGCCTAAATCTTGGGCCCTAAATCCCAGGCCTAAACTAAACCTAAAAAATAAAATAAAATAAACTAAAATAAATTAAAATAAACTAAATAAATAAAAGAAAATATGTTGAATATGAATTTATTCTATATTCAAAAATAAAAAACCTAAAAACCCTAAACCCTAAGCCAAAACATGAATCTTAAACTAAAAACCTAAACCTTTAACCCTAATCCCTGAACCCTAAAAACCCTAACCCTAAACCCTAACCCTAAACCCTAAACCCTAAACCCCCAAACCCCACAAACCTAAACTTAAAAACTTAAACTAAACTAAATAAAACCTAAAAATAAAATAAATTAAAAAATCTATGGAACTGTGACAGAGGTTACTACCATGGTGGTGGCAGAGGGAGAGGTCAGGGATATAATGGTTGGTCCTGCTACTCGAGACGCGGGGTGGTTCTGATGGGAACTAAAGCAACTTTATGTGTTACTTGGTTGTTGAAAACTAAAAGAAGAAATGTTGAATCTGAATTTCCTCTTTGTTAAAAAAACAAAATCCCTAAACACTAAACTAAAACCTGAACCATAAACCAAAACTAAGACCTCTAGGCCCACAAACCCTAAACCACAAAAAAATTAAAATTAATAATAAATAATAATAAAATACTAAACCCTAAACCTTTGCATAGCCTCTAATCTTAACCCAATCACCTAAACTCCTAAACCTAAACCCTGACCACTGGGCCCTAGGCCACCCTAAACCCACCACACCCTAGCCATCCACTCCCACCATCTTAAACCCGGCTATAATCAGACCTAATTAAATAAATAAAACACAACTAAATAAAATAAATAAACCTACTAAACCTAGGCCAAACTAAACCTAAACTGACATAACAATAAAATAAAATAAATATAAAAAATAAATAAACTTAAACTAAACTAAAAAATAAACCTTAAGATAAAACCTAAATAATATAAACTAATAAAATAAAAATAAAATAAACATAAAATAAAATAAAACCTAAACCTAAAAAATAAACCTCAAAATAATAAAATAAAACATAAAACACTAAAAAATAAACCTAAAATGAAATATAATAAAAATAAAATAACCACAATAAAATAAACTAAACTAAAATAAATAAACCTAAACTAATCCTAAACCTAAGCCTAAACTAAATAAAATAAAATCTAATATAAACACTAAACTAAAAAAATCTAAAACTAAAATAAAACCTAAAACCTAAACATAAAATAAAATATAAACCTAAACCTATAAAGTCAAAATATAACTAAACCTAAAGATAAAATAAAAAATAACTCATAAAAATAAACATATAAACCTAAACCTAAAGATAAAATAAAATAAAACTCTAACTATAAATATATAAATCAAAAAAATAAAATAAACTAAATAAAATAAAAATAAACATAAATAAAAATATAAAATAAAATAAACTAAAATAAATAAAAAATAAAGTAAATAAACTAAATAAACATAAACCTACCAGTTTACTTAACTTAAAAAACAAAGAAACCTAAACCATAAATCTTAAACCCCTAACCCAAAATCCTAAATATACAACGTTAAACCTACAACGTTAAACCCTAAACCCTAAACCCTAAAAAATCCTAAACCCAAAACCCTAAACTTTAAACCCTAAACAGTAAACCCTAAACTCTAAACCCTAAATCCTAACCCTAAACCATAAACCCTAAAACCATAAACTGTAAAAGCCTAAACCCTAAACCCTAAACCACAATTGAGCTGATTTTTATGAAAGTTGATCTTAAATAAGTCTGTGAAGAGGTTGAGAAATACAAAGTTGGTGCTCCTACCCATCTTGGTTTTGTTGCACTTATTGTTGTTGTGGTTCCCCCAGGTAGCATTGGTTTGGATCCTTCATAGACCTCTTTCTTCCAAGTTCTGTTGAAATTATCATCCCAGTTGAGCTGATCAAAAAATGGGAGAAGGTGGGATCTTGAGGCTCTCTGGCTAAGCTGGGGACTAGGCTATTCTCTTATGGCCTTATCATACAGTCTATGTATGATGATGGTTCAGTGTTCATTCGTGAGGTGCTTGACCTAACTAAAGATGACCTCATCGAGAAGTTTTTGTCAGCCCTTTTAATGATCACTTCTCTCTCACTGGCCCTCTTTATCCCACCCTTGCTGCAGCTCCCACATGTTCTTCAACGCTTACAAGAATGTCCTCACAATCATGATTGCCACTGATTACACATACCCGCATGCCGAGAAGGTTAAGGAGTATTTGAAAGATCCTAGTAAATTTGATGTGGTACATTGTGCTTGATGCTACTCTTCTTCTGGTTGTTGTAATGGAAGAGAAGAAGGAAGAGCCTGCTGAGCAATCTGATATGATATGGGTTTCTGCTTGTTCGACTAAGCTTTGTTTTCTATCTATAAACTCAAATTTTATTATCTCTAGGAGTTAAATCAATTTTTGAAATACTATTTTTATGAATTTTTGAATTACATTTTATTTTATCCAATTTTATTAGTTGTTAGAGCATAATGTCTTATTTGAATAGGTAATTTCTTGTCTGCTATCGAATCATTTGAGTTTAAAATTGAAAAAAAAAAACCTAAACCCTAAACTCTAAACCCTAAGCCTTAACAGTAAACCATAAACCCTAAACACCAAACCCTAAACCTAAACCTAAACTAACTAAATAAATTAAAAAATAAACTTGAACACTAAAACCTAATAAACCTAAGCCTAAACCCTAAGAATGGGCAGAACCTTAATAGCAGAAACATCACCGTCAACTAGGCTCAGTCTAGATCTAACAGTGTCGGTGAAGGCGGAGGTAGTGATAATCATAGTGTTGGTGGGGGATCTAGAGGTGCTGGTGGATATGGAGGTGGTGGTCAAAGCAGTGGTCATTATGGGGGTGGGAGGAGCAACAGTGGTTATAGCCGTGGTGGTGGTGGAGTGAGAGATTGGGGATATGATGGTGGATCCCTCTACTCGAGAGGCCAGGGTGGTTATGATGGAAACTAGAGAAACTAAAGAAAGGCCGATCTAGTATGCTGCTTATGGAACTATGTCTTTATGGTAGAGATGGTTCTATTTACCTAGGGCTTTTGATTTGCACTATGCATGCTCATTTTTTATCTATGTCATTGCTTGTGTCTTAGAAAACTTAGTGTTTTACTTGGTTAATGAAATCGAGAAGAAGAAATGTTGAATTTGAATTTGTTCTCTATTAAAAAAAACCAAAATCCTTAAACCTTAAACCAAAACTTGAACCCTAAACCCTAAACCCTAAAAATAAAGAAAATAAAAAAAACCCTAAGCTTAAACACTAAGCCCTAAAACTAACCCAAAACCCTAAACCCTAAACCCTAAACCTACAACCCCAAACCCTAAATTCTAAACCCTAAAACCCTAAACCCTAAATCCTAAACCCTAAACCAAAATCATAAACCTTAAACCCTAAACCCTAAACCCTAAACTCTAAACTCTAAATTTTAAACCCTAACCCTAAACCCTAAACTATAAAAGCATAAACCCTAAAACCCTAAATCATAAACCTAAACCCTAAACCTTAAACCCTAAACCTCAAATACTAAACTTAAACTTAAAGTAACTAAAAAATAAAAAATTAAACTTAAACCCTAAAACCTAATTAACCTAAACCAAAACCCTAAGAATGGGAAAAACTTTGATAGCAGGAACGTCACCATCAATTAGACTCAGTTTAGATCAGTGGGGAAGGTTGGCGTCGATTATTGGAGTGGTGGTGGGGGATGCAGTGATGCTTGGTGGATATGGAGGTGGTGGTCAGTGTAGTGGTGGATATTGAGGAGGGAGGAGTGATAGAGGTTACAGTCGTGGTGATGGTGGAGGGAGAGATCGGGGATATGATTGTGGATCCCTCTAATAGGTAGGCTAGCGTGGTTTTGATGAGAATTGGAGAAACTAAGAATGGCTTATGGAACTATGTCTTTATAGTAGAGACGGTTCTCATTATCAAAGGTTTTTAATTTGCTCTATGTGTGCTCATTTTTTTGTCTATGTCATCGCTTTTATCCTAGAAAACATGGAGTGTTACTTCGTTGATGTAATTGAGAAGAGGAAATGTTGAATCTAAATTTGTTCTCTGTTAAACAAAAAAAGGCCTAAACCCTAAACTACAACCTGAACCCTAAACCTAAAACCTAAACCCTAAACCCTAAACCCTAAAAATAGATAAAAAATAATTAAAAAAAAACTTATAACCCTAAAACTAACCCTAAACCCTAAACCTTAAAACCTTAAACCCTAATCCCAAAAACTCTAAACCCTAAATCATAAACCCTAAACCCTAAAAACCTAAAAACCTAAACCTAAACAAAATCAAACATAAAAATAAAATAAATAAAAAAACCTAAACCTAAAAAAAATAAAATAATAAAATAAAATAAAAACTTGAACTAAAACCTAAAACCTAAAATAAAATAAAATAAAAATAAAAAAAATAAAACTAAATTAAAATTAAATTAAACCTAAACTAAACTAAAATTTAAAATAAACTTAAAAATAAAACACTTAAAATAAAATAAAACTAAAATAAAATAAAATTAAAAATAAAACTAAATAAACTGGCTAAAATAACCTAAAAAATAAATAAAAATAAAACTTAAACCCTAAACTAAAAAACTAAATCTAAATAAACAAAATAAAAGAAAACCTAAGCTAAAATAAACTAAACTTAAATAAATAAAACCTAAACTAAACCTAAAATAAACTACCAAAGATCAAGAATAAAGCTCAGACCAATAAACAAAACCTAAAATAAAGAAAATATAATAAACCAAAACCTAAACTATAATAAACTAAACTAATAAATAAACTTAAACCTAAACCTAAAATAAACTAAACCTAAATGCTAAACTAAATAAAATAAAATAAGCTAAAAATAAACTTAAAACTAAACTAAAAAATTAAACCTAAAGATAAACCTAAAATAAAAACTTAAAATCTAAACCTAAAAAAATAAAATAAAAACCTAAACCTAAACCTAAAAAATGAAATAAAAACAAAATTAAACTTAAAAATAAACATAAACCTAAACCTAAAAAAGAGCTAAAAAAAAACCTAAACTAAAATAGATAAACCTAAAATAAATAAAATAAACTAAAGAAAATTAAAAAACAAACCTAAATAAAAATATAAAATAAAATAAAATAAAATAAAATAAATAAAATAAACTAAAAAAAAAAAACCTAAAACCTACTGGTTTGCTTAATTTTAAAATAGCCCTAAAGAGCCAGCCAGGCCCTGAGCCTTAAATCACGGACCAGGCCTTTTGGCCCCTGGGCCCTTAGGCCCTAGGGTGAGCCTTATCCTGAGCCAGCCATAGCCCAGGCCCTGAGCCTAAGGCTAACCCTAGGCCCTCACATTAGCCTGCACATTAAATCTTAGGCCCAAGATCTTAAAAGGCCCTGAGCCACTGGCGGTTGCCCTGGGCCCTAGGCTGATTGTGAGCCACTGAGCCACAGGCCCTAAGGCTCTGAGGCCCTGAGGCCAGGTTAGGCCCTGGGCCTGGCCTGACGCTGAGACTTGAGCCCTGGGCCAGAGCCTGGGCCCTGGGCCCTGGCCAGGCCCTGACACCTGGAGTCATGAGACAAGGCATGGAATCCTGGAGTCTGATCCACAGGCCCTGAGAGGCCCTGAGCCAAGCCAGGCCCTGACCCTGAGCCCTGGGCCTGGGCCTGACCTGGGCCCTGGGCCCTGAGCCCTGGTTGTGACCCTGGGCCCAAATGGAGCCCTGGCTGAGCCACTGAGCACAGGCCTGGGCCACTGACCCTGTAATCCTGATAGTAAGGCCTTGACCTCTGAGCGCTGGGCCTCCCACCATAAGAGCTGACCCTGGGCCCTAGGCCCTGGGCCCTAAACCCATCCAGGCCCTAGGCCCTGGGCCACCAGACCATAAACCCTGAAAGGCCAGGAGAATAAACCCTAAATCTGGGCTCTACACCTAAACCACCACCATAACCCTAAATCTTAAACCCTAGACCTAAACCTAAAGCAACTAAATAAATTAAAAAAATAAACATAAACACTAAAACTTAATAAACCTAAACCTTAAACAAGAATGGGCATAACCTTGATGGAAAAAACATCATCGTAAACCATGCTTAGTCTATAGTTGGAGGTGGGAGGGAAGGCGAAGGTTATCGCACTAGTGGTGGGGGATCTGGAGGTGGTAGTGGATATGGAGGTGGTGGTTAGAATAGTGGTGGTTATGGAGGTAGAGGAGCAACAGAGGTTACAGCTGTGGTGGTGGCAGAGGGAGAGATCGAAGATATGATGGTGGATCTCACTACTCGAGAGGCTGGGGTGGTTCTGATGGGAATTAGAGAAATTGAAGAATGGCCAATCTGATCTGCTTATGAGCGTCATTATAATAGAGATGATTCTATTTATCTAGGGTTTTTATTTTGCTCCATGCATGCCCATTTTTTATATATGTCATCTCTTGTGTCTTAGAAAACTTGGTGTGTTACTTGGTTGATGAAATCAAAAAGAAGAAATGTTGAATCTAAATTTGTTCTTTGTTAAAAGAACACTAAAATGATAAATACGAACTAAAACCTCAACCTAAACCTAAAACCTAAACCCTAAACCTAAAAATAAAAAAAATAAAATAAAAATAAAAAAAACCCTAACAAGCCTAAAACCTACAACACTAGCCCTAGGCAAACCTTACCAAACCCTAAACCTCCTCCACCCTAAACCCTAAACCCCAAACAGACCAGGCCCAAACCTCAAAATAAACCTAAACCCAAACCCTACCACAGAAACCTAAAAACTACAAACATGTCTAAATAAAACTTAAAATAAAATACATAAATAAATTTTAACCTAAATAAAACCTAAACTTAAAGCTAAACCTAAAAAAACTAAACCTAAACCTAAATAATAAAATAAAAAAGATAAACTAAACTAAAATAAAATAAATAAAATCAAAACTAAACTAAAATAAATTAAACCTAAAAATAAAAAAGCTAAATAAAATAAAAAACTAAATAAAATAAAATAAACCTAAAATAAAATAAAATAAAATAAAAAAAATCTAAACCTAAAAATAAATAAAATAAATAAAAGTAAAACCTAAACCTTAAACTCTAAAAAGACATAAACTAGAATAAAATAAAATAAAATAAACCTAAACTAAAATAGACTAAACTAAAATAAATCAAACCAAACCTTAACCTAAAATAAGCGAGCTGGACCCTAAACTAAATAAAATAAAATAAACTAAAATAAACCTAATGTAAACTAAAATGAAACCTAAAATAAACCTAAAACTAAACCTAAAAAAATAAAACAAAATATAATCTTAAACCTAAAATAAAACATAAAACCTAAACCTAAAAATAAAATAAAATAATACTATGCTAAAATATAAAATCCTCTAAACCTAAAAAATAAACTAAAATAAAATACCTAAATAAAATAAATAAACTTAAAATAAAGATTAACCTAAATAAAAATAATAATAAAATACACAAATTAAAAAACAAACTAAAATAAACTAAATTAGAACCACAGGGGTTTGCTTAATTTTAAATAAAAATATAAACACACCCTACCAACCCTAAACTAACCCTACCACTTTAAGATCCTAACCTAGCCCAGACTCACTAAGTGAGCTCTAGGCCCTGAGCCATGAGCCCTACCCACCACCCTAAATCTTCCATAAACCACTAAAACTAAAAATCTAAACATAAACTAAATAAAACCAAAGTAAAATAAATAAAATAACATAAACCTAAATAAAAATAAAAATAAAACCTAAACATAAAACTAAAATAAATTAAAAATAAAAATTAAACTAAAATAAAATAAATAAAAATTGAAACTAAACTAAAAAATAAAATAAACCTAAAAATAAATAACCTAATTAAATTAAAAACTAAACATAAAATAAAAAGAAAATAAACCTAAAATAAAAAAATAAAAACTAAATAAAATCTAAACTTAAAAAATAGCCCTAAAAAAAATAAAACTTAAACCCTAAAGTAAAAAAACCTAAATGTAAAATAAATGTAATAAAATAATAACCCTAAACTAAGCTAAAATAAACTAAACTAAAATAAATAAAACCTAAACCTAAACCTAAAAAAAAAAACCAAACTAAAATAAATAAAATAAAATAATTGAAAAAATAAACTAAACTAAAAAATAAAACCTAAAATAAACCTAAAATAAAACCTAAAACCTAAAACATAAAAATAAAATAAGACCTAAAGCCAGAACCTAAAAATAAAAAATAAAAGCGACACCTGAAATAAAATAAAATAAAACTAAACTAAAAATAAACATAAACTAAACTTAAGGTTAAAAATAAACTAAAATAAAACCTAAATAAAAAAATTTAAATATATAAACTAATAAATAAAACTAAAGAACAAACCTAAATAAATAAAATAAAATAAATAGATTAAAGGAAAATAAACTAAATAAAGGCTAAACCTCTGGGTTTGCTTGATTAAACACGGACCTAGGCCAGGTGAGCCACAGTCCTGGGCCACAGGCTCTAGGCCACTAAAAGATAATAGGCCCTAAACCCTGAGCCCTGCCTGGTGAGCCTGGGCACTGAGCCCTAAAACTTTACCATGACAAGTGATAGGCACCACAAGATCCCCTCTGAGGCCTAGGCTTGACCATGGCTACCACAGGCCTTAGCTGACCTGTGCCATGAGCCTGAAAGCCCTGGGCTCAAGGCCTGAGCACTAAAGCCCTAGCCATGGGCCCTGGGCTCTGGGCCATAAAACCCACCCTCAGATCATGATAAACCCTACCCACTTGGCATGAGCCACAGACCTAAACTACCCTCCATACACTCTGATCCACAGCCCCACCTAAACCTAAAGTAACCAAATAAATTTAAAAATAAAACTTAACCATAAACCTAATAAACTTAAATCTAAGAAAGGGCGGACCATGGCGGGGAACATCACTATCAAACAGGCTTAGTCTAGATCTGGCAGTGGAGGCGAAGGCAGAGGTAGTGATTATCATAATGGTGGTGAGGGATCTAGATGTGTTGTGAATATGGAGATGGTGGTCGGAGAAGTGGTGGTTGGAGGCGGGAGGTACATCGGAGGTTACAGCTATGGTGGTGGCGAAGGAAGAGATTTGGGATATGATGGTGGATCGTGCTACTCGAGGCCGGGGTGGTTCTGATAGAGACTAGAGAAACAGAAGAACGATCGATCTGATATGTTCCTTATTGAATTGTGTCTTTACATTAGGGACGGTTCTAGTTATCCAGCATTTTTTATTTGCTCTATGTGTGCTCATTTTTTGTCTATGTCATCGCTTGTGTCTTAGAAAACTTGGTGTGTTACTTGGTTGATGAAAATAAAAAGAGGAAATGTTGAATCTAAATTTGTTCTGTTAAAAACCAACCACTCACTAAGACCCTAGGCCCAGCCCCAAGCCTGGGCTACCACACACAGGCCCTAAGACCCTGGGCCCTGAGGCTAGGCCCAGATGTCATGGATCATGGGCCCCAAGATCCTGGAGTGGGTGAATACACTGAGCTGAGCCCGAAGAAGGCCTGTGACCTGCCATGAGGCGTGAGGCTGGCCGTCACAAGGCTGACTAAAACCTTAAACCCTAAAACCTAAAACCTAAACCTAAACTAAATAAAGAAAACCTAAACTTAATAATAAACCTAAAAATAAAACCTAAAAAATAAATAAATAATAAAACCTAAACCCTAAATTAAAAAAAACCTAAAACTAAAATAAAAATAAAATAAACCTAAACCTAAACTAAACTAAACTAAACTAAAATAAATAAAACCTAAACCTAAACTTGAAATAAACTTAACCTAAACCTAAACCTAAACCCAAAATATAATAAAATAAACTAAAAATAAACCTAAACCTAAACTAAAAATAAAACATATAATTAAACCTAAGATAAAAACCTAAACCTTAAACCTAAAAAAATAAAATAAAAACCTAAACCTAAACCTAAAAATAAAAAAATAAAACCTAAACCTAAAAAAATAAAAATAAAAATAAAACTTAATTAAAAAATAAACCACAACCTAAACCTAAACCTAAATAAAACTAAAAAAACATAAACTAAAATAAATAAACTAAACTAAATATAAGTAAAAAGAAACTAAAATAAAAAAATTAAATAAATTATAATAAATAAAATAAACTAAATAAACTAATAAACCTTATATCGCTTTTTTAAAGAAAATAAATGAAAAATAATAAAAAAGAACCTAACCCTAAACCTAAACCCGAAAACTAACCCTAAACCCTAAAGCCTAAACCCTAAATCCTAAACCCTAAACCTTAAAACCCTAAACCTTAAACCCTAAACCCTAAACCGTAAAACCCTAAACCCTAAACCTTAAACCATAAACCCTAAAACTTAAAACCTATAACCATAAATCCTAAACCCAAAACCCCAAACCCTAAACCCTAAACCCTAAACCCTAAAATCCTAAAAACCTAAACCTAAGCTAAATAAAACCTAAATATAAAATAGTTAAAAAAATAAATCTAAATAAAAAAAAACAAAACTATGACCTAATCCTAAATCTAAATGTAAAAATAAAATAAAATAAAAAATAAAAACTAAAAGAAAAGAAAATAAATAAATACCTAAACTAAACTAAAAAATTAAAAAAACCCTAAAAATAAAAAACCTAAATAAAATAAAAACTAAACAAAATAAAATTAAATGAAAACCTAAACCTAAAAAATAAACTTAAAAATAAAACCAAAAAATAAATAAAAAATAAAACCTAAACCCTAACCTAAAAGAAACATAAACCTAAAATAAAAAATATAAATAAACCTAAACCTAAACTAAAATAAACTAAACTAAAATAAATAAAAAAACCTAAAAATAAACCTAAACCTAAACTAAATAAAAAAAAATTAAATAAACTAAAATAAACCTAAACCTAAAAAAAAAATAAAATGTAAAATAAACCTAAAATAAAACCATAGACCTAAACCTGAAAAATAAAATAAAAACCTAATCCTGAACCTAAAAATATAAAATAAAACTAAACAAAAAATAAGCATAAACCTAAACCTAAACTTAAAAATAAATTAAAAAAAAAACCAAAACTAAAATAAATACACCTAAAATAAATAAACTAAACTAAGTAGAAATTAAAAATAAACCTAAATCAAAATAAAAAGTAAAATAAACTAAAATAAAAAAATTAAATAACCTTAAACCTACAGGTTTACTTAATTTAAATAAATAAAAAACACCTAAACCCAAAATCCTAAACCATAAACCCTAAACCCTAAACCCTAAAACTAAACCCTAAACCTAAACCCTAAACCCCTATTTAAACTTAACCTAAACCCCTAAACTTAAACTCCCTAACCCTAAACCCTAAACCTAACTCCCTAAACTTAAACCTAAACCTAAACCCTAAATTAAATTTAAACTAAACCTAAATAAACATTAAACCCTAAACTCAACCTAAAACCTAAACCCTAATCCTAAAACCCTAAAACTCTAAACCTAAACCTAAATCTAAATAACTAAACCCTAAACCTAAACCCCAAACCCTAAACCCAAACCCTAAACCTAAACCCTAAACCCTAAAATCTTAAAACCTAAACCTAAACTACCTAAAATAAAATAAATAAATAAACCTAAACCTAAATAAAATAAAATAAATAAAAGAAAAGAAAAAATTAAATTAAAACCTAAATCAAAACCTAAAAATAAAATAAAATATAAAATAAAAATAAACTAAAATAAAATAAATAAAAATCTAAACTAAACAAAAAATAAATCTAACCAAAGAATCAAAAACCTAAATAAAATAAAGACTAAATGTAAAATAAAAAAATAAACCTAAAATAAAATAAAATAAAACTAAACCTAAAAAAATAAACCTAAAATAAATAAAAATAAACCTAAACCCTAAACTAAAAAAAATAAAACCTAATCCTAATCCTAAAATAAAATAATCTAAACTAAAATAAACTAAAATAAATAAATAAAACCTAAACCTAAGCTAAAAAATAAATTAACATAAACCTAAACATAAACTAAATAAAATAAACTAAACTAAAATAAACCTAAACCTAAACTAAAAAATAAAACCAAAAAATAAACTTAAAATAAAAACCTAAACCTAAACCTAAAAAATAAAAAAATAAAAAATAAACCTAAAAAATAAAATAAAAAGAAAACTCAACTAAAAAATAAACATAAATCTTAAAAATAAAGTAAAATAAAAACCTAAACTAAAATAAATAAACTAAACTAAACAAAAATAAAAATAAACCTAAATAAAAAAAGCTCAATTAAATTAAAATAAACTTAATAAACTAATTAAACCTAAACCAA
Organism: Cymbidium sinense; assembly: GCA_021442155.1. Lineage (NCBI taxonomy): Eukaryota > Viridiplantae > Streptophyta > Magnoliopsida > Asparagales > Orchidaceae > Cymbidium > Cymbidium sinense. The sequence continues at coordinate 334,911,090 of CM038214.1, read as the reverse complement.
CCTCTATACTTAATCTAACAAAAAATCTTAAACCTTAAATCCTAAACCCTAAATCCTAAATCTTAAATCCTAAACACTAAACCCTAAAACCTAAACCCTAAACCCTAAACCCTAAACCGTAAAATCGTAAACCCTAAACCCTAAACTCTAAACCCTCAGTCATAAAACCTATAATCCTAAGCCCTAGACCCTAAACCCCAAACCCTAAACCCTAAACTAACCCTAAAATCGAAACCCTAAACCTTGAACTGACCCTAAACCATAAACCCTAAGAATGGGCTGAACCATGTCGGTAGGAACATTACCATCAACTAAGTTTAGTCTAGATCTGGTGATGGAGGTGAAGGCAGAGGAGGTGATTATCGTAGTGGTGGTGCGGGATCTGGAGGTGCTGGTGCATATTGAGGTGGGAGGAGCAATGGAGGTTACAGCCATAGTGGTGGTGAAGGGAGAGATCATAAATATGATGATCCATCCCGCTACTGAGAGGTGACGCCTGATGGAACTAGAGAAACAAAAGAATGGCAATTCGATCTCCTACTTATGGAACTATCTTCACAGAGATGGTTTCCCTAATCTAGGGTTTTGATTTACTTTATGGGTGCTCATCTTTTATCTATGTCATTGCTAGTGTCTTAGAAAACTTGGGGTGCTACTTGGTTGATGAAATCAAAAAGAAGAAATGTTTAATTTGAATTTATTTCCTATTAAAAAAAATCCTTAAACTCTAAACCCTAAACCCTAAACCCTAAACCCTAAAATAAAACTTAAACCCTAAACCTAAAACCTAAACCTAGACCCTAAACCCTAAACCTTAAATCTGAAAAACCCTAAACCCTAAACCTTAAACCTTAAACCATAAAATCCTAAACCCTAAACCCTAAAACCCTAAACCCTATAACCTACAACCCTAAACCCTAAATACCAAGCCCCAAACCCTAAACCTAAAACTAACCTTAAACCTTAAACCCTAAATGAACCTTAAACTTAAACCCTAAACTAACCCTAAACCCTAAACCCTAAATCTTGAATAAAGAAGTCATTAGCAGTAGATTCAAAGAATGACCTAATCCTAACATAATTTTGGTAGCTAAAGAAATTATCTTCAAGAGACTTTCCCTTAACTATTAAAGATTTGAATAACCTAAACCCTAACCCTAAATCATATTATAATACCATATATTATAGTATAATGTAGCATCATATATTTGTGTATGTACTTATGTGTTTTTGGATGTTATATGATATTTTAAAATGTTTTAGTATATTATGGTATTGTGCCCTATAGTCTATATTAATATAAATCATAAAAATATTAATTTAATAATCGATGATGAAATTTGTTAAATTTGAAGTGGGAATTAGGTTGTAGTAAAGGTGTGCTACACCATTTGTAGTCTAAAAAGTAAGATTTTATGTTCAAAATAAATATTATATGTTGTAGCATAGTATAGCATCATATATCATAATATATTGTTATGTGAATTTTAAATTCTTTTAGTATTTTACAATCATGCAGTCGAGCCTACACTAGCATTACTTATAAAACTATTTATTTAGACTTTAAAATGGTGGAATTTGGCCAAATTCATAATAGGTAGAGCATGGCATCATAATATATTATTTCAATTTAAAACATGTAAGTAATATGAATAAAATATAAAAATTTCTATTGTTTAGACTAATTTTATGATTTTTTATCTTAAGCAATCCCTTGTGATATAATATGCAATATAGTACAATATAATATGCTATAGTGTATTATAATATAGGATGCCATAACATAGTGTAGAATCATGCATTATAACATACTATTATGTATTACTACTTATTGTTTAGCATATTTTAGTTTGTCATAGTATGATGTAGTAGAGTCTGTACTAGTATAATTCATAAAAATACTAATTTATAAGCCGATATGATTGGATTTGGTCAAATTTAAGGTAAGCTTTAGAGAACATCATTGGGGTTGTGCTATGGTGTGTCATTTAATCAAAAAAATAGAATTTTGCATCCAAAATAAATGTTCATTTTTCAACCAAATTTTATAAATTTTTTTTAAAGTGATTTATTTTAAGGTGTAATGTAAGATAATATATTATATGAAAGCATATTAAAATATGATGTACATAACAATATAACTTTACATATATATGAATGTGGTGGTGTGTTACTAAATGGTATTGTACATTTTAGTATGTTTAACTTTTGTTATAATATATTGGGTCAAAACTCACAAAAATGTTAATTTGAAGGTTGAGATGAAGAATTTGGCCAAATTCACAGCACACACCAAGAAGAAACACCAAAATTATGCTATTTTGTACCATTTCTAATAAAAAAATTAATAATTTTACATCAAAAAAGAACATTATTCTTATTTTGAGAAAATTTTGTTATTTGTTCCTTTTAAGGGATTCTAATGAAGTGTAATGTTAGATAATATATTGTATTATAGCAAATTATAATATAACATCATATATTATAATATAATATAGTGTGTTAATCCACACTATATTATGTTTAGCATGATATTTTATAGTTAGTTTGAGCTTGCACCATCACAAATCATAAAATGTTGATTACAATGTTAAGATGATGTAATTTGAAGGAATACATTGTTAGTTTTGGTTGAAGAAATAGAAGAAGAAATAAGATTTGATGAGAATTCCATGTCAAGGACAAGGAGAGATGCTGGGGATCACACATGGATTGGACATGACATGTTAGGGGTCTATGCCGATGGCATAGAATTAGAAAATCTGCTATGGATAAGGTTTGAATTTGATTTGATTATATGATTTTTTGAAAGAAGATCCATTGGGGATAAAATATATAATCTACCAGGGGTTAAGATTGAATTGACTTTAATTTATTTTGTTTTAATTGACATGGAGGCATATCTCCTAGAGATATGGGCTCGAGTCCACTAGTGATCTGGTATATGAACCTTCCACTAAGGAAGCAGGTTCAGGCTATCCACTGGGGATTGGGATTTGAGTTTGATTTCATAGATTTGTTTGGAGATGTATCCACTATAGATAAGAGTTTGGTTGGATTGCTTTGATTTAGACTCTACTTGGGGAGTTGGTTTAATTTGGCTCCACTAGGGAGGTTAGTTTTGAATTTAATTTGTTTGCTTTACTTGTTTATATATGATTTGGGGCTCCACTAGGGAGAAGGGTGTGATTTATCTCCATTGGGGAAATTAGATTGGATTTAATTTAATTTGAGTTAATGTATGGGCCTTGTCGGTGTGCGATGGACCCACCAAGAAGGCTATATCAGATTAATCTACCTCAGTTTACAAATCCAAAGGGATAGTCTCCAGGGTAGAGCTAACCTAAGGGGTTGCCTTTCTGTGCAATGTGCTAGCAAGAAGGCATAGCAGACTTACATATTCCAATACGAGGAACAACTGTTGGGGTGAACTGTTAGATACATAACAAATTGAACCTAACCTAGGGCGACTAATGAGTGAATTTCACTAGGGACTTATGTCAACTCAAAAGTAGTCAAGATTAATTTTATCTTAATTTCATGTGATTTTATATGGTTTATGTGGTTTAGTTTTATTTCAAATTGAGGGCATATCCGTTGGGGATGTAAGCTCGGTCAAATCTGATAGATTTAATTTATGGACAATGTTAGTATGCAATGGACCCACTGAGAAGGGGCTATATCAGACTTGTCCTATCTCAGATTTACAAATCTAAAGGGATAGTCTATTGGTCATGGGGTAGAGCTAGCCAACCTAAGGGGTTTCCTTTTGGTATGCAATGGTTGTGCCATGAAGGTATAGCGACTTACATCTTCTAAAGTGGGAACATCACTAGGGTGTCATGTTGGTAGCAAAATAAATAGAACTCAATTTAGGGGTAACTATTGAGTGAATGCCGCTGTGGACTTATATCTACTCAAGAGAAGTTAGGTGATTCCTATAGGGAGTTTTGTTGACATTGCCCTAAAGATAGGATGCCTGCATAGGAAAAGATACTACTACGGGTGTCCCCTTAATCCGCAAGTGAATATATATTTTATTTATATTTTTGTGTGGACCCTATTAGAAGGACCACACCGAAGGGGCTATGTCACCCCGACCTATCTCGATTTAGACCAAGGAGAATCGCACATCACAAGATGGATTCTCCAACCACGGGTGGTTAGAAAGGAGAATTGTCCAATGATAGTAACTGGGGTGTCTAAATGGTGTCGCAAATGGATGTGATCCAAATATAGTGCCCATGGGGAGGTGAAGCTAGGGGCATTATCTTGAGCCCTAGAAAAGAAAGCTTATAGGTGTCTGGTGGCCAACTCAAGAAGAAAGAATAGTAAACTTACATCTGCTATCAATGGTGTATCATAAGGTGCGAGAACCAACCAACCTAAGATTTATCCATCAGCATGAGTGGTGTGTCCATCAGCATAGTGAGAACCAACCAACCTAAGGTACCCATCGATGTGAAATGATCAATCTGGAAAGAAAGTGTGTAGGCCTACAACTTTATAAGCAGAATTGATCATTGAGATAGTTTGTCACCGAATAGATATCTAACCTAGAGACTATTGCTGGGAGACTTGAGAAGGACGACCCAAACTTAAATAGTTAGAGGGAAGGAGCCACTAGGAGACTTATCCTAAACCTCAAATATACTTGACCCAATTAGGTAAGAAGGCTAATCAAGATGAAAGTGTAGACTCACATCCTCTTAAATGAAGCCAACATTTTAGGGCCACGCAAGTAAGGCCTACCAAACTAACAAGGCACCTTCAGTAAAGGCCAAGTAAGGAAGGAAAGCATGTACTTACATCCTCCAAAGTAAGAAGACCACCGGGTGACACATTAGTTGTAGCACGTCACCAACTGGAGCAAATGAAGTGAGTGCCATTGGGGGCATTATCTCAACTCAAAGTAGCCGGAGATAAAAGATATGTTTTTGTTTTATATGTTTCTGTGTAGTTTTTATTTGTGTTGTGTCGATGAAGGATAAAAAACTGCTCGAGTTCCTTACTCCTACCCTAAACACATCATGGTGAATTCGCAAACAAGAATAATTTCAACATGGAAGAGATTGAATTCGAAATAGAATTTTCATTAATGATAATTATTTTTAAACATGATTTATAATATTTCTTTGGGTAGAGCATGTTGATTGGAAGCATTGGGTGCTCCCCTTATGATTAATAAGTCGATAAGATCCTCCTTTCTCTATCAAAAAAAGGCCTTCCCAAGTGGGCTCAAACTTGCCTCCCATCTTACGATGGGCAATAATCGATCTCCTTAGAACTAAAATAGGCTCTCCTACTTGAAAAGCTCTAGGATGGACTAACTTTTTGTGAGCTTAAATTATTTTAGCTTTGTAGAACTCGAGTTTTGGCATGCCCGCAGGCATCTCTCCTCCAAACTTTTGAGCTCTTATAACCCTAACTTGGCATTGTACTCTGTTGTGATCTTGTTACCCAAAGCTATCCTTAGTGATGGGAGTTGGACTTCTAATGGTAGAACGGATTTGAACCAATACACTAAGGATAAAGGAGTAGATTGAGTTAGAGTTCTATATGTGGTGTGGTAGGCCCATAAGGCTTCAACTAACTACTCAAGCCACTATCGCTATTGTTCTTAGTATTTGGATGAGAGTTTTTTGAAGGCTTCGCTAAGCCATTTTCCCTCGGTAGTTGATGGTAGAATATCTCCAATCTATGTTGTATCTCTTAGAAAAGTTGTTGTTCTCAATGCTCTAGAATGTAGTACCATTATCAGATATAATTTATCGAGGCTCTCCGAACCTATATATGATATGATTCCTAAAAATCGAGAGCACATGCTGAGTTGTGACCTCTTTGAGTTGAATTGCATTTGCCCATTTGGAAAAGTAGTCATTAGCAACTAAGAAGAATCGATGACCCTTGAAAGAAGGAGGATCAATCAAACCCACTAACGCCCAACACTCAAAATCCAAGAGGCTAATGGATGTAGAATGTTGGTTGGTGTAGTCCACACCGTATTTGACATCGGCATAGCATATCCATGCAATCTTTGATCATCATAACCAGTAGTATCCTAATCTCTTGATCTTGGCATTCATCTTTGGACCAGGTTAGTTGGCTACACATAATCCTGAGTGTATCTCAGTCATGATCTTATTGGCTTTGTGCTTGTATAAACAACATAATCACATATGATTCAAAGACCGCCGGTATAAGACACCATCCATAAGAGTGTTGAAAAGTGCTCTCTGCTTTATCTAATTGGCTTAGGACTTCTCTTGAGGTAGTTTTCCTTTACTTTAGTAATCCATGAATGGTTGCCTCCAATCTAACTCCTCATCCTTTTTGGTAATGGCAACCTACCCTTCAAAAGAGTACTTTTTTATGAGTTCAATATCAATAAAGGATAAGACTTGTCTATTTTGGACCTTTATTGATATGGACTCGTCATATGAACATGCCAACTCCTTTGCAAGCTTGGCTAAAGAATATGCTACGATGTTTCCTCCTCAAGGAATCTTATAAATGGTAACCTCTGGGAATTGGGCCAATAACTCCATGGTATACTTATGGTAGTGATTGAGCTTGGATTTTATAACCTTATAAGATCCAGCAATTTGGTTAATAAATAGCTGAGAATCCCCAAAGATGTTGATATTTTGGATGCTTAGAGTAATGAATAACTGCATCCAATCGCACTCATATTCGCTTCATTGTTGGTGCAAGGATTGGACATATGATGATGAGAATCTCATCACATGGTCCGGAGTTAAGAGAACTATTCTTACCCTACCATTCTTGAAATAGTTGTGGTTCTTCTTCTTTAAGAAGTACATCTCAATAGTGAATGCTAGTATCCCATAAGTTCTTGATTTGTTCATTGAGAGATCATCACCAAGCAGAGAAGGAAGTGCTGCTAACAAATAATCTAGCACTTGTCCTTTCATCATGCAGAGCAGTACAAAGGTAATGTCAAATTGTGATAGGATCATGGACCATTGTGCCAACCAACTAGATATCATTAGCCGTGTCATGAGATACTATTGTGGATTGATCCTAGAGATTAAGTTCATCGTATGAGGAAGCATGTAGTGATGTAGCTTTTGGGATGCAAAGATTAAAGCTAAGCAATATTTCTCAGTGAGAGGATAATTAGCCTCAACAAAAATTAGATGACAACTAAGGTAGTAGCATACATTTTCCTTCCCTTCAGCTTTGGCTTGGGCCAACAAAGCACCAAGGGAGTCATCTAGCACAGTAGTGTAAAGTATGAGCGACATGCCTAGATAGGTCGCTAGAACAATCTAATGCTTGATGTCTTCGAAGGCATGCTCACACTTATCATCCCACTTGAACTTGGCATCCTTTTGGCAAGTGCTAAGAATGGCTTACATCTTCCCAATTGGTTGGATATAAAGCATCTTATATAAGCCAACCATCCTTAGAATGATCAAAGTTGAGTTAAACTTTTAGAGAGTGGCATTTATAATATCACTTTATTCTTCTCCGGATCAATTTTGATTCCCTGGTGTCAGACAACAAACCAAAGGAATTTTCCTGAAGCTACTCCAAATGCACACTTAAGGGGTTCATTTTGAGGTTAAATTATCTTAACTATTTGAAAACTACTCAAGTCAAAGAGATGGTCTTCCTTTTCTCTACTTTTGACCAAGATCATCGATAGCACTCAACTTGATGATGAATGAGTTCATCAAGATTCAAGTCATATCCGGTATGTAGCATCGATTTTAAGTCGAAAGGTATGATCTTATAGTAATAGATTTTGATCAGGGTTCTAAAAGAACTATTTATTTTATCTTTAGGGGCCATCTTTATGTGGTTATATCTAGATGAACCATCCATGAAAGATAAGACTGCATGAGATGAGGCCATTATTTTTCGTAACTAGGATGATGCTGGCTAACCAGGTAAAATATTTTTCTTCCCGGATGAAGCCATCATCGATCATTTTCTTAACTTCATAAATGACCTGTTATTCTATGTCTAATCGTATGGGTCTTGGAGCTTGCTTGATAAAGTTAGCAGTAGGCTCTATAACTAGTTTATGGAGTGCTATGTCAAGAGTGAATCCAAGAATCTCTTTATAACTCCATGCAAAGTAGTCCTCAAACTTAGTTAATAGCCTAACTAAGTCATTGGTTTCAATTTCATCCAACAAAGAACTGATGTATGTCGAGCGTGGATCTTCTTTAGTTCCTAAGTTGATATCTTTGCATTGATGGTTGACTTGATCTCTTCTTCAAACTCTGGCAATGCATCTTTGACTTCAAAGTCATCTAAATCATCAGAAGCTTTTAATCATAGCTCCTCATATGAGTTAGTGTGATTTGAAAATAACCTATCTGATTCCAAATGATGATGACTAACAAGCACTAATCATCATCATCGACACTATATATCAATCCTAGTCCTGGTCTTGATTGAGAGATTTTGCATTTATTCTTCCATATTCTTTCAAATTAGTCTGATCTGTGCTTCGACCAAGTATGTGGGATTAACCCTTTCTTTGCTAAATTATGAACACAAGGCAAGTAATAATTAAAAGGTAATTATATTAAATATTTATATGAGTCATCCTCAAGTTCTACATCAACTTCTTGACTTGAGGATGATGCTCCCATAAAAAACTTCTGAGTTTTCACACCTGTGGATGACTTAGAGGCTTCTTTACCTACCAAACCCTTAACTTTTTTAGAGGAAAGTGGGGTTAGAGCTAAGGTTCCCAACTGATGCCTAACTGTTTCACATATAGACTTTGATACACTTATGCTTTGCTTTGGATATTCATCGCTATCTGCTCAAGTGTCACCTCTAATCTACTATTGAGAAGAGTCTAGTGTGCTAACCATATAAGACTCATCCTATGAACTAAATTCAAGTCTATATGGATAGTAGGTGTTCTAGTAGCTAGATATATCTTCTATTAACAATAAAGTGGGTTTCCACTGACTACCTCTAAACTAGCCTCTTCCTCTACCCGGTGGAGGTTAGTCATCCATCCATGTTCAATAGAGTAATGAATGGTGGTAGAATCTAATGTGCCCACTTCCTCCTCCAAGTCTATTTCCCTTTATTTTCATTTTAATTTTTTTTTCTTTTATTTTCTTTTTTTCTTTTTTCTCTTTCTTTTCTTTTTTTTTCTTTTTTCTTTTCTTTTATTTTAAACTTTGGCCAAGTTTGAGAATAGACTTGCTAATTTTGAGGAGGTAGTAAGTCATCCTCATATATGCTGACCTCATGAACTATAAATGAGAGATCTCCTTTCATATAATAGACGATCCTACCTCTCACAAACTTCATACACTGCTGTAGAAAGGATGGAACTATGGTGTCTCATGTATCCATGGTCTCCCATACAAAGCGTTGAAAGATGTATTTGAGTCTATAATATGAAACTTGGCTTTGATCTTCCAATCATTTATCTCTAAGGGCAACATTATGGAGCCAAGGCCTGCTGACCTCACTTTGGAATGCAAATTCAATCTTCCCATCTTAGACTTAGGAGTCTAGACACTAAGACTTCCTAGTCATAAGACACTTTAACAAATAGTAAACACTTAACCTAAGCCTAAAGACTTAGAAGGGTTAACCATAGAATTAGGTTATGCCTGGGATTAATATATTCCACCTACCTTACAACCCAAATCCAATTGTTCCTTTCAAACCAAACCTCAAGTTCAATTCAAACATCGATTCAAATCCAAATCCAAAGCCAAATTCTAAAACCAAATGATTGAAGCCCATTATCAAATCCAAACTTGAAACCCTTCCTAAGCCATATGACCTATCCCATGGATTTAGCCAAATCTTCATCCAAATCAATACAAAATCATTTGATTTTCTCATAATCAATTTATATCTTCAATCATCTTCCCAAATATAAATCAAATCTACATTTAAATGATCAAAACTAAATAAAACTAAATGAAATTAAATCAAAACCCTTCCTAAGCCATATGACCTATCCCATGGACTTAGCCAAATCTTAATCCAAATCAAGTCAAACTCAATTGATTTTCTCACAAATCAATCATATTTTCAATCATCATCACAAATTTAAATGAAATATAAACTTAAATCATCAAAACTAAATCAAACCAAATAAAAATCAAAACCTAAGCCACATGACCCAACTCTATGGACTTAGCCAAATTCCTTCATTCCTAAACTTAAATTCAATTTATTATCTCATGAATCAATCATACCTTCAATAATATTCACAAATATAAAGGAAATCTACAATCATAAAACCAAACTAAAAGTAATGCAAGTCAAACCAAACTTAGCCCTTTTGACTTAAAATGTTCAAATGAACCAAAACTCATTTGAACCGAAGCCAATTGCAATTGAATTTATATATCAATCTCAAATCCATATATAAACTCAACTAAATCAAACTCAACTCAAACTCAAGCCTACTAAACCCAATTTGTCCACTTGACCCAAAGTGGCCAATTTGACCTATTTGAGCCAAGTTTTAATCCTACCCAAATTGGATTGAACCAAGCCCATCAAAACCTCCCATCATGATTGTTGATCACCCTAGGTTGATCAATTATCACAAATTGGGTCAAACCAAGTCAACCCCTTAACCTATATGAACCCAAACTAGCCAAATTGCAACCTAAGCCAAATCTCTTGAAACCAATGATTCATACCAAATCAAAATCAATATTTGAATATGACTTGACCTTCAATTGAGTCAAACCAAACCCAATTGATTTTTTTGACCCATGTTGACCCAAATTGACCTAAAAGACCAATTTGGGTCAAATCAAAATATAAACCAAATTGATTGCAACCAATGGCTCAAGTTCATTCCAAATTGATTGTTGAACTTGACCAAAGCCATGATTTCACCCAATTGACCTACTTAGCCCAAAGTGACTTATATGTTCAAGTTGGCTTAAATCAAAACAAAATCCAAATTAATTGAAACCAAAGCCTATAATCATCTTTAATTGGTCAACTAAACCCAAACCAACACCTAACCCAAGCCAATTTGGCCAATTTAGTCAAATTGGTCAACTTAACCCATTTGACCCAAATGAATTCAAATGAGCCAAAATCAAATCTAAGCCAAACTAAACCAAACCATTTAAACTAAAACATCCCAAATGATCATATGAACTTGACCCAACCCTTGGTTTGACCCAATTTGACCAATTGGTCAACTTGACCCAACCTAACCCAATTTGACCTATATGAGTCAAATTGAGCCAAACATAACCAAATCAACTCCAATTGACTTGAAATTTGGGCTAACCCACTTTTGGCTCATTTCAAATCTACCTAAATTAAATCCAATGCCAAATGATCATTCTACCCTGGGTCAAAGGCATCACTTGAGATAAATCACCCATGTAAGTGGTCATTTCCATTTCTTGGCCACTTGGTACTCTCCCAATGGTCCACCTAGGCACCCAAGACACCGCCCAACCCAAGGGGTCACTGATGATCAATGGGAGGTGAGATCACCTCACCCTCCCAATTAGAGCATTTAAAACCCATATGACACCAATGATTCTTCCTTGGCAGCCACCTCCACACCTTTAACCAACCAAGCTGAGCCAACTCACCTCCTCCCTGCCACCCATAACTCCCTGAGATTGGACGTCCATTAGAAGCCAAACCCAATCCCACCATTTGATCAAGATGAAGTATACACTATCATTTCCACTCAAACACACAAAAAATCACCTCATCCTAGCTACCCAAGATGAGCCTCTAGAGCCATTCCCTAAGCTCCTAAGTTGTTCCTCGGTCAGAAAATGCCATTCCAGTCCGTCCTAAAATAGGAAACTCCCATTTTTGACCTAACTTCCCCATTTATCCATCAAACTCAAAATAACTTTGAACACACCTTCCCTAGGCCTCATCGAGCAAGAATGTATAATCTCCCAAGCTTCTTGAGCACCGGAGGTGGGACTTTGATCAAAGTCAAGCTCCAAATCATAGGTTCATGGACTTTTGATTGAACATCAAAGAATTGATCCAATTGCTACTCAAAAAGGCCTCATCTCCACTAGATGAAGCTTCCTCCATCATTCAAGCTGTTAGTCTGGAGCTCTAGCAAGGTATGCTTCCAAAACCAATCCTTAGGCAAAAATGGGTTGGACATTTTTAAGAAATTTACATTTCATGTGATCATGACCATTGGATCCCCTCCGATTGATGTCATGAAGGTGTGGGATCCTTTTGGAGTTGATATGAGCTCAGGTAAGCTTGGATTAAGTGAGCAATGGCAAACAAACTCCATTCTTCCTCACTCGCTTGATGTTAGATCATGCACCGTCCGTCCTGCATGATCAGAATGGATGATTGTGATTAGAGCCACTAGATTGATTTGATTTAATCCTATTAAGCTGTGGGATTAATCATAGCCATCCGATCTTAGATCAAATAGCTGACGAGAAAGTGCGTCTACCACCACCATGTAGGCGCCGAGTTGAATAAGTTTTAAGTGCCATGGAAAGCGCACCATCGCCACAGCCATGTGTTGCCAATAGATTAGGCTTTAGTTAGTTTATTTAATCATTTTAATGGTAAACTTTTAAAAATAATTGATAAATAAAATAAATACAAATAAATACTCATTTTAATGGTATTTGAGAGAATTAATTAAAAATGATCTTAACTAATTTTGAATAGTAATTATATTTTAATTACAAATTAATTAGCTTAATTACTCTTAATTACTTGAGCAATTAATCCCAAATTTTGTGGGTTAATTTAATGGGATGATCTCTCCTCCCATGATTTTCTTGAGATTTATTGCTCACTTAATTAGAAAATTGACTAATTAAATCTTAACTACTCTTTAAGTTAATTAATGATTAATTAATTCCATGAATAATAAATTGGTTAATTAAGTTTATTAATCATCATTCAGAAAGTGAACTAAATAGGGTTTGGACCCCTTTCACTAAGTTCATTTCACCCTTTTTTAAAATGAAATTAATTAAGATTTAACTAATTAATTAAATCACTTAATTAAATTGAAATCATAATCACATCATACCTTAATTAATTAAATCGAGGAGTACATCTTTTAATTTAATAACCTAAAGGAGTTTAATGAAATTGTGGTTAGTCCACATGTGTGAGAAAACCATAAGAGTAATAAATTAAGTCCTTAATCTAATTAACTATTAATCATGAGCCAAATTAGGCCCCATTTATTTCTTAGATCATTGCGTTTATTTTCCATGCATATCATGTTGGCTCATAATTATTTAGTTAATTACTTTAAGGTGACATAGTAAGGGTAATTAATTCATCTAACTAAGGGTTCAACTTAATTAACCCATAAAATCAACTTAATTATATTTCCTTAAATTAATTCAAATCACTAATGTGGAATGGGTTTAAAATAACAAGTGATGATTTCTCTTCTCCTCTTTAAATCAAATTGAATCCAAAACTTAATTAACAAAGAAGCTTTGGTTTACTTGAAATAATCTTATTTGATTTGATTTTCCTCCTTAAGAACTAGTTTGGTTGAATGAATCACAAGCTTATATTTCATTGTCCTTTTCCAATCATGTTAAATTTAGTATGTCATTTGAATCCATGCATCCATCTTTTCAAAATCTAGTAAAATAAAATGGATTTCCTTTATGTAAGCTTGCATGTGTTGAATTAATTTAATATATGCTATTATTATCACTATTAAATTCATTTTTTTCAAAAGTTTATAAAAGATTAATAATGTGTTATGATGCTAGTTATTAATACATAAGAAATGAATGTGCTTATAACTTAGCTGAATGTTGAGTTCTCTTTTCTCTATTCATGTATTGATTTATATAAGATTGAATGGTGATGGGTATATAGTCTAGACATCCGGGAACATGAGGCTTTAGCTTGCCCCAAGGAGGTCATTTAATTACCTCACTTCCTTGGTTTAACAACCACATTTACCCATTTGATTTCATTTCTATGTATTTCAACATTAGAATTTGATAGAGTTTTAATTCATATATATAGATGATTCAATCAAAACACATATACAATCTTTGCATGGTTTCTTTCCCTCATTTATGTATACATCCATGTGTGTCCAAGAAAAGCAAGTATATAGTCTGGACATCCGGGGATACGAGCCTTTAGTTAGCCCCAAAGAGGTCATTTGATTACCTCACTTCCCTCATTTAATAACGACACTTGCCTATATCTTTGTACATGTATATGTATATGTGATTATTGAATGAAAATCTTATTTTACATTAAAATTGCATGCATTCATAATTGACTAAGTGGTTGAATTATCCATATGATTTGGAGCTTACTTCCTATGTTCATGTATATGAATTTACATATGTTTGATTGCAAATAGATATATCCGACATCCCGAGAATACAAGGCTTTAGCTAGCTCCAAGGAGTTCATTTCATTACCTCACTTCCTGGTTTAACAATACATGCCTATTTAATTTCATTCTTATGTCCTTTGTATAAGAATTTGGATAAAGTTTAAATTAATATGTTTAAATAATTCAATCAAATAAAATATAAATTCTAAACATACACATACATTCATCATTTAAGTGTCTTAAAATATGTTGCATGTATAGATACACTTAGATTAAATCATATGCATGTTACATGTGATGGAAAGGAATGATTTAATATAGGTCATGTGGTAGTAATTCAATTAAATTAATCTTAAGATGCCTTTCATTTTGAATAGGATTATTTAAAGTGAACCTAAACTTAGGATTAATTAAATCATTTAATAAGCCATTCACTAAAGAGAACTAAATCAAGTTAATATACTTTAGAAAGTGACTTAAGGTAGGGATGAAAGAGGAAATCCTTTTTTCCTCTCTTTATAACATTAGTTGCTAAGTGTAATAAAATTAAATAAAAGACAACACAAATTGAAATCTCAAATCATTTAAAATACTTCAAGTGAAATCAACCTTTCATGTTAAATTGAATCCTTCTACACTTAGAAAATACAACACTAATGCCTAACAAGACTTACCACACAAGCCTTAATACACACATTAGAATGAAGTCACCACTTCTAGCTCTGGGGATGGTGTATGATGTGATGCATGTTTTATTTTATGATGTATTATTTTAGATTGGATGTTAGGATGTATGCTTCATAGACCGGATGATAGGCCAATATTAGCCTAATCATGTTTTCTAAGGGGGATAATGCTTAAGGGATGCTTAAAAATAAATGTGAATGCTTTTTTTGTAGGTTGCTTAAATCCTTAAGCATAATCCAAGTTAGGACATGTGGGCTTATTTAGCCATGTGTAGGTGCTAAGACAAAATTATAAATACAAGCTTGATTATAATGTATTTAGCTAACCTCTATTTTATAGGTATAGTTAGATTTACTTTTCCCACATAAATGTAATTTTTGTAATAGGAATTAGGATTAGTGCTATGGGGGATTGGGATGAGCAGTGGACAAAATGCTTTATCTTGGGGTGCCCTGTGATGCCTTTGAAGCAAGTACCATACAAATCAAAGAAGGAACCAAATCAAAAATGGTGATAAGGAGAAAGAAGACCCCAATAACATTTAATACAATTATAAATACTCTTACCGTGCCCGCCTAGATCCGGTGTGGTGGAGGCGGGGCGAGGCAAAGGTGGAGGTGGAGGTGGCGGTTATTGCAGTAGTGGTGGGGGATCTAGAGGTGTTGGTGGATTTGGAGGTGGTGGTTGGAGTAGTGGTAGTTATGGAGGTGAGAGGAGCGATGGATGTTACAGCCGTGGTGGTGATAGAGGTTACAATTATGGTTATTGCGACATTTGGTTATTATTATGGGCTAGCTAGTTGTTGGTATTTTAGTTATTCTTTTTTACCTCTAAATCTATCATGCTTTTTACATCAATTTTTCCTCATAATTTTGCTAAGATTATGCTTATTGCAATGTTTGGAATGAGCAATACGTAACCGAACGAAGCACGCTATTCTTTTTTCTTTTACTTGGCTACTAGGGTCCTTCCTTTATTGGTTACTAATGATGGGCTATTCTCCGGTGGTCGCCTTGTGTGATGTTTTACTTAGCTTTGGTTGGAGGACTTTAGCTAGCTTTGAATCTTGGTTGGCAACTTTTCTTGCTAGAGCTTTTTAGTGTGTTGTCCGATTCTTTGTTGATCCTTTTGAATTGGGAATTTTGGTTTCTGGTGATTGGTGGATGTCTTTGGCCCCCTTTTGTGTGTGCTCACCTTGGATGTTGGCTTGTATCAGGTATGTTGGTGCTAGTTTTGGTGGTGCTACTGCTTGGTTTCATTAGCTTGCCCAATGATCCTGCTGTAACTTCTAGGTTGTTGGGTTTATGTGATTGGCCTGTGTGTTTTGTTTGGTGGGTATCGGTATATGATGGCTTTGTGTTACTCACCTCCTCTCTTTAGTTGGTAGCTTTACATATGATTGTAACCCTTCTTTATGAAGTTTGGATGTTCATATGTATTGTTGCCCCTTGAGATGATCTTAACTGAGTCTACGCCTTCTCTTTCTTAGCTCTCTTAATCCTTAATCTTTTTAGCTTTGACTTTTGCCTTGGTAGTATTTTTGCAGATTTCTTTTATAGGTTGGAACTTTATAGAGGGACTGGTCATTTCTCAGTCATCTCTAGTGTTGTTATTGTTGATCTTGCTTATCTTGCTTTCTCAAAGGAATCATGAACTACTGCTGACTCAACCTTTTTCTATTTTCATGTTTTATTTTTGTGTAACTCTATGTCCTTTTGCTTTTATGCTTTTTGGATGTTGTTTTTGTCTTTTGTTTTCTTTTCTTCTTCTAGTGTACTTAGATTGGGGTTTAGCTCTTTAGGTTTCTTGTAGCTCTATGAGCGGTAGATTTCTAAGCTTTAAGGCTTTTAAGGACATTGTATCTTTTACTTTTATGGTAATAAAAAAAACCCTACACCCTCAACCCTAAACCCTAAACCTAATGTTAAAGTGACTAAATAAATTAAAAAATAAAACTAAACCCTAAAACTTAATAAACCTAAACATAAACCTAAACCCTAAGAATGGCCAAAACCTTGACGGCAAGAACATAACCGTCAACCAACTCGGCCTAGATCTCAAGGATGGAGGTGAAAGCAGAGCGGTTATCATAATGGTGGTGGGGATATGGAGGTGCTTGTGGATATGGGGTGGTGGTCGGAGCAGGTGGATGGAGGTGGGAGGAGTGACAAGGTTATACTGGTGGTGGGGGAGAGATCGAGGATATGATGGTGGATCCCGCCACTGAGAGGTCGGTTCTCATGGGAACTAGAGAAATTGAAAATGGCCAACTGACCGCTATGGAAATGTGTCTTTATAGAAGAGATGGTTCTAGTTATCTAAGGTTTTTGATTTGCTCTATGCATGCTCATTTTTGATCTATGTTGTCGCTTGAGTCGTAGAAAACTTAGTGTGATACTTGGTTGATCAAATCGAAAAGAAGAAATGTTGAATATGAATTTGTTCTCTGTTTAAAAAATCATAAACCAAAACCTAAACCCTAAACCTAAACCCTAAACACTAAACCCTAAACACTAAACCTAAACCCTAAACTCTAAACCCTAAAACCCTAAACCATAAACCCAAAACCTTAAAACCTAAACCCTAAAAACTAATCCCTAAAAAGCTAAAAACCTAGACCTAAACTAAATTAAACCTACAAATAAAATAAATAAAAAAGCCTAAACCAAAATAAAATAAAAAAATTAAAATAAAATAAAACCTAAACTTAATCCTAAACCTAAACCTAAAAAGAAAATAAATTAAAAAATATAAACTAAATTAAAATAAAATAAATAAAAACCTAAACTAAACTAAAAATAAAAAAAACCTAAATAAAATAAAAACTAAACCTAACATAAAATAAAATAAAAACTAAATAAAAACCTAAACCTAAAAAATAAACATAAAAATAAATAAAAAATAACACCTAACTATAAACTTAAAAAAAACTAAACCAAAACTAAAATAAACTAAAGTAGAATAAATAAAACCTAAACATAAACCTAAAATAAACTAAACCTAAACCTAAACCCTAAACAAACAAAGTAAACTAAAAATAAACCTAAACCTAAACTAAAAAATAAATCCTAAAAATATACCTAAATTAAACATCTAATGCCTTAACTTAAAAAATAAAAATAAAAACCTAAACCTAAAAAATAAAATAAAAATAAAACTAAACTAAAAAATAAACCAAAACCTAAACTTAAACCTAAAATAACAAACTAAAATAAAAAACCTAAACTAAAATAAATAAACCTAAAATAAATAAATTAAACTAAATAAAAATAAAAAATAAATAAACTAAAATAAATAAAAAATAAACTAAATAAACCAAAACCTACGAGATTACTTAATTTTAAAAAAATTATTCAAAAATTAAAAAAAAAACTTTAACCTTAAACCCTAAACCCTAAAACAAGCCCTAAACCCTAAACCTACAACCCTACCCCCTAAACTCTAAACCTTAAAACCCTAAACCCTAAACCCTAAACCCTAAACCCTAAACCCTAAAACCTAAAACCTATAACCCTAAACCCTAAACCCTAAACACTAAACCGTAAACCCTAAAAACCTAAAAACCTAAACCTAAACTAAATAGAACCTAAAAATAAAATAAATAAATAAAACATAAACCTAAATAATAATAATAATAACTTAAATTGAAACATAAACCTAAACCTAAATGAAAAAATAAAATAAATATAAAAATAAAAACAAAACTAAAATAAAATAAAGAAAAATTTAAACTAAACTAAAAAAATGAAATAAACCTAAATTAAATAAAAACTGAACGTCAAATAAAAATAAAATAGCCCTAAATAAAAAGAAAAACTAAATAAGAACTTAAACCTAAAAATAAATAAAAAAACCTAAACACTAAACTAAAAAAAATAAACCTAAACTAAAATAAATAAACAAAATAAATAAAACCTAAACCTAAAAAAAAACTAAACCTAAATAAAAAACTAATAAAATAAATAATCCTAAAATAAACTCTAAAATAAACTAAAATAAACTATAAACTAAATAAACCCTAAAATAAACAAAATAAATAAACCTAAATATAAATAAATAAATCCTAAAATAAAAAAAACCTAAAAAATAAATTAAACCCTAAATACTAAATAAATAAATAAACTAAACCAAAATAAACCTAAAACCCTAAATCCTAAACCTAAACCCTAAATAAACAAAACCCTAAACCCTAAACAAACCCTAAACCCTAAACTAACTAAACCCTAAACCCTAAACCTAAAATAATAAAATTAAACTAAACCTAAAAAGCTAAACTAAACCTAAACCTAAACCTAAATAAAATAAATAAAAACATAAATAAAAAAATAAAATAAATAAATAAAAGAAAAAATAATACCTAAACCTAAACATAAACTAATACCTAAACCTAAACCTAAACCTAAAAGAAAATAATTTAAAAATAAAACTAAACTAAAATAAAATAAATAAAACCTAAAATAAACTAAAAATAAACCTAAATAAAATAAAACTAAACCTAACATAAAATAAAATAAAACTAAATAAAAGTTAAACCAAAACTAAATAAAAAAATAAAAAATAAAACCTAAACTAAACTAAAAAAAAAACCTAATCCTAAAATAAAATAAAATAACCTAACCAAAACAAAATAAACTAAAGTAAATAAATAAAACCTAAACCTAAACCTAAAATAAACTAAACCTAACCTAAACCTAAACCTAAATAATAAAATAAATTAAAAAATAAACCTAAACCTAAATTAAAAAATGAATACTAAAAATAAACCTAAATTAAAAATCTAAAGCCTAAACCTAAAAAAAAAAAAAAACCTAAACCTAAAAAACAAAATAAAAATAAACTAAACTATAAAATAAACCAAAGCCTAAACCTAATCCAAAAGAAAACTAACTAAAATAAAAAACCTAAATTAAACTAAATAAAAATAAACATAAACCTAAACAAAAATAAAAAATAAAATAAATAAAATAAATAAAAAAATAAAATAAATAAATTAAAACTTACGAGTTTACTTAATTTAAAAGAAAATTAAATAAAAATTAAAAAAAACCTTAACCCTAAACCCTAAACCTATAACCCTACACCTTAAACCCAAAACCTTAAAACCCTAAACCCTAAACGCTAAACCCTAAAACCTACAACCCTAAACCCTAAACCTTAAACACTAAATCGTAAACCCTAAAAACCTAAAAACCTAAACCTAAACTAAATAAAACCTAAAATTAAAATAAATAAATAAAACATAAACCTAAAAAAAATTAAATAATAATAATAAAAAAACTTTAACGAAAACCTAAACCTAGACCAAAATGTAAAAACAATATAAAATAAAAAATAAAAGCTAAACTATAATAAAATAAATAAAAATCTAAACAAAATAAAAAAAATGAAATAAACCTTAAAATAAAAAACCTAAATTAAATAAAATTGAACAAAATAAAATAAATAAATAAAAGAAATAAATAAGAACCTAAACCTAAAAATAAACCTAAAATAAATAAATAAAGTTAAACACTAAACTAAAACCAAACCTAAAATAAACAAAATAAAATAAACCAAACCTAAACTAAAATAAACTAAACTAAATAAAAATAAACCTAAAAAAACCCTGAAACCTAAATCCTAAATCCTAAAACTAACCCTAAACCCTAAACCCTAATCCTACAAACCTAAACCCTAAACCCTAAACCCTAAAACCCAAAACTCTAAACCCTTAAACCTAAACCCAAATCCCTAAACCCTAAACTCTAAATCTTAATCCCTTAACCATAAACACTAAACCCTAAAATAAACCATAAACCTTAAACTATGAACCCTAAACCTACAACCCTAAACCCTAAAAAACCTTAAATTCTAAACCCAAACCCTAAACCCTAAACTAACCTAAACCCTAAACCCTAAAACCTAAACCCGAAGCCCGAAACCCTAAACCCTAATCCCTGAAAAGCTAAAAACCTAAACCTAAACTAAATAAAACCTATAAATAAAATAAATAAAATAACATAAGGCAAAATAAAATAAATAATTAAATTAAATTAAAACCTAAACTAATACCTAAACTTGAACCTTAACTTAAAAAAGAAAACAAATTAAAAAATAAAAACTAAACTAAATTAAAGTAAATGAAAACTAAAACTAAACTAAAAAAAATAAAAAACCTAAATAAAATAAAAACTAAACCTAACATAAAATAAAATAAAAACTAAATA
The DNA here is from genome assembly GCA_021442155.1 of Cymbidium sinense. Lineage (NCBI taxonomy): Eukaryota > Viridiplantae > Streptophyta > Magnoliopsida > Asparagales > Orchidaceae > Cymbidium > Cymbidium sinense. The sequence continues at coordinate 334,889,874 of CM038214.1, read as the reverse complement.
AAAAGCTAAAACTAAAAAAATAAACATAAAAAAATAAATAAAAATAAAACTAAATAAACTAAAACCTAAACCTAAAATAAAAAATAAAATAAACCTAAACCTAAACCTAAAATAAACCTAAAAAAACCTAAAACCTAAAATAAACTAAACCTAAACCTAAACCTAAACCTTAAACAAATAAAATAAACAAAAAATAAACCTTAACCTAAATATAAAATAAATCCTAAAAATAAACTTAAAATAAAAATCTAAAGCCTAAACCTAAAAAAATAAAATAAAAAAACCTAAACAATAAAATAAAAATAAAACTTAACTAAAAAATAAACCAAAACCTAAACCTAAACCAAAAAAATAAATAAAAATAAAAAAACTAAACTCAAATATATAAACTAAACTAAATAAGAATAAACATAAACCTAAATAAAAATCAAAAAATAAAACAAACTAAAATAAATATAAAATAAGCTAAAAAAATCTAAACCTATGAGTTTACTTAATTTAAAAAAAATAAACAAAAATTAAAAAGAAAAACCTTAACCCTAAACCCTAAACCTTAAACCCTAAACCTACAACCCTACACCCTTAAACCCTAAACCTTAAAACACTAAACCCTAAACCATAAACCCTAAATTCTAAACCCTAAAACCTATAACCCTAAACCCTAAACCTTAAACACTAAACACTAAACCCTAAAAACTTATAAACCTAAACCTAAACTAAATAAAACCTCAAAATAAAATAAATAAATAAAACCTAAACCTAAATACAATTAAATAATAAAATAAATTAAAAACTTAAACTTAAACCTAAACTAAACATAAACCTAATTGTAAAAATAAAGTATAATAAAAAAATAAAAACTAAATTAAAACAAAATAAATAAAAATCTAAACTAAACTAAAAAAAAATGAAATAAACTTGAAAATAAAAAACCTATATAAAATAAAAATTGAACATAAAATAAAAATTAAATAAACCTTAAAAAAATTAAAACTAAATAAGAACCTAAACCTAAAAAATAAATAATAAAAAAACCTAAACACTAAACTAAAAAAAACTAAACCAAAAATTAATCAAAATAAAATAAACCTAACCTAAACTAAAATAAATAAAACCAAAACTTAAAACCCTAAACCTAAACCTAAATAAAATTAACCTAAACCTAACTAAACTAAACTAAACCTAAACCCTAAACCCTTAAAACCTAAACTTAAAACTAAACCCTAAACCTAAACCCTAAAACCCTAAACTAATTAAACCCTAAACCTAAACCTAAAACTAAAACTAACTTAAACCCTAAACTCTAAACCTAAACTCTAAACCTAAACCCTAAAATTAAACTAAACTAAACCCTAAACCTAAACTAACCCTAAAAATATAAATCCTAAAATAATCCCTAAAATAAAATAAACTAAATAAAATAAATAAAACTAAACCTAAAATAAAAAAAAAATTAAACTAAATATAAAAAAATAAAAAATAAAATAACTTAAAATAATAAATAAAATAAAATAAAACCAAATAAATAAATAAACTAAATAAAAATAAAAAAAAATAAAAATAAAAAAAAAAAAACTAAATAAAACCTAAATAAATAAAAAAAAAAATAAACTAAACCTAAAAAAAACCTAAAATAAAATAAAAACCTAAACTAAAAATAAAAACTAAAATATAAAAAACTAAACTAAACTAAATAAATAAATAAACCTAAAAATAAAACTAAACCTAAAAAAATAAAATAAAAATCTAAATAAAAAAATAAACCTAAATAAAAAATAAACCTAAAAAAAAAAAAAAAATAAAATAAATAAACTAAACATAAATAAAAAAATAAATAATAAAATAAATAAAAAATAAAAAATAAATAAATAAACTAAATAAACCTAAATAATTTCCTAATTTGAAAAAAAAAAACCTAAACCCTAAAATAAACTTAAACCCTAAACCCTAAACCCTAAACCCTAAATCTTAAAATCTTGAACCTTAAACCCCAAACCCTAAAACTAACCTTAAACCCTAAACCCTAAACCCTAAAGGTACAACCCTAAATAAAATCAAAACCCTAAACCCTAACCTAAATTTAAACCCTAAAAATAAACTCAACTAAACCAACCCTAAACCATACCTAAACCTAAAAACCCTAAACCCTAAACCTAAACCCTAAAAACCCTAAACCCTAAAAACCCTAAACCCTAAAGCCTAAACACTAAATAATAAACCCTAAATCCTAAACCCTAAAAATCTAAAAACCTATAAATAAATTAAAAAATAAATGTTAACCTAAATAAAAAAATAAAATAAAATAAAAACCCAAACTAAAACCTAAACTTATAGCTAAAAATAAAATAAAATAAAAAATAAAAACTAAACTAAAATAAAAAAAACATAAACTTAACTAAAAATAAAATAAACCTAAAAATTAAAACCTTAATTAAATAAAATTTAATGTAAAATAAAAATAAAATAAAATTAAAATAAAATAAAATAAGAACTAAAGAAAAACCTAAAAAATAAACCAAAAAATAAATAAAAAATAAAACCTAAACCTTAAACTAAAAAAAGAATAACCTAATCCTAAAATAATCAAAATTAATTAAACCTAAACCTAAGCTAAAATAAACTAATCTAAAATAAATAAAACATAAACCTAAACTTAAAATAAACTAAACTTAAACCCTAAACTAAAAAAAATAAAATAAACTAAAAATAAACCTAAGACAAAACTAAAAAGGAAAACCTAAAATAAAAAAGTAAAACTTAAAAAAAAAACCTAAACTTAAACCTAAATGAAAAAATAACCTAAAGCTAAAAAATAAAATAAATTAAAACTAAACTAAAATAAACATAACCTAAACCTAAACCTAAAAAATACTAAAATAAAATCTAAACTAAAATAAATAAACTTAAAATAAATAAACCAACTAAATAAAATAAAAAATAAAATAAACTAAAATAAATAAACAAAATAAACTAAATTAACCTAAACCTATTGGTTTACTTAATTTTTTTTATAAATGAACCCCTAAACTGTAAACCCTAAATCCTAAATCCTAAACCCTAAACCCAACTAACCCTAAACTCAAAACCCTAAACCTACAACCCTAAACCCTAAACCTTAAAAAACCCTAAACACTAAACCCTAAACCCTAAACCATGAACTGACCCTACCATAAACTGTATACCCTAAACCCAAAACCCTAAAACCCTAAAACCCTAAACCTTAAACCTTAAACTAATAGTAGATCAAAAACCCTAAACTCTAAATACCTTAAACCCTAAAGCCTAAAGCTTAAACCCAAAACTGACATAAACCCTAAGCTAAACCTAGACCCTAAACCTTGAACACTAAAACCTAAAAACCCTAAACCCTAAAGCCTAAACACTAAACCCTAAACCCTAAACCCTATTAAACCATAAACCCTAAATTGTAACCCTAAACCCTAAACATTAAAACATAAAACTAACCCTAAACCTACAACCCTAAACCCTAAAAAAGCTTAAATCCTAAACCCTAAACCCAAAACCTTAAACTAACCCTAAATTCAAAACCCTAATCCTTAAAACCCTCAACCCTAAACCCTAAAACATACAACCCTAAACCCTAAACCCGAAACCCCAAACCCTAAACACTAAACTCTAAACCATAAAGCTAAAAATTAAACCTAAACTATAAAACAAAATAAAATAAATAAAACTTAAACCTAAATATAATAAAATGAAAACCTAAATTAAAACCTAAACCTAAACCTTAACCTAAACCAAAATGTAAAAATAAAATAAAATAAAAAATTAAACTAAACTAAAATAAAATAAATAAAAACCTAAACTAAACTTAAAAAATAAAATAAACCTAAAAGTAAAAAACCAAAATAAAATAAAAACTAAACATAAAATAAAAATAAAGAAACCTATAATAAGATAAAATAAAAACTAAATAAAAACCTAAACTTAATTAATAAACCTAAAAATAAATAAATAAAACCTAAACCCTAAACTAAAAAAACCTACACCTAAAATAAACAAAATAAAATAAACCTAAACCTAAACTAAAATAAACTAAACTTAAATAAATAAAACTTAAACTAAACCTAAAATAAACTAATCCTAAACCATAAACTAAATAAAATAAAATAAACTAAAAATAAAGCTAAACCTAAACTATAAAAAAAACCTAAAAATAAACCTGAAATAAAAAAAATTAAAACCTAAACCTAAAAAAATAAAATAAAAACCTAAACCTAAACTAAAAAATAAAACCTAAACCTAAAAAATAGAAAAAAATAAAGTTAAAATAAATAAATTAAACATAAATAAAAATAATAAACCTAAATAAAAATATAAAGTAAAATAAACTCAAATAAATAAAAAATAAACTAAATAAACCAAAATCTACTAATTTCCTTAATTTGAAAAAAAAATCCTAAACCCTAAACCCTAAATCCTAAAACCTTGAACCCTAAACCCTAAACCCTAAAACTAACCTTAAACCCTAAACCCTAAACCCTAAACGTACAACCCTAAACCCTAAACCCCAACCCTAACCCCTAAATTGTAAACCCTAAAATAATAAACCCTGAACCCTAAACTAACCCTAAACCATAAGCTAACCCTAAACCTTAAATTAACCCTAAATTCTAAGCTAAACCTAAACACTAAACTCTAAAAACCCTAAACCCTTAAGCCTAAACACTAAACAATAAACCTTAAATCCTAAACCCTAAAAATCTAAAAACCTAAACTTAAACTAAATAAAACCTATAAATAAATAAAAAATAAATGTTAACCTAAATAAAAAAATAAAATAAAATAAAAACCCAAACTAAAACCTAAACTTATAAAAATAAAATAAAAAAATAAAACTAAACTAAAATAAAAACATAAACTTAACTAAAAATAAAATAAACCTAAAAATTAAAACTTAAATTAAATAAAATTTAATGTAAAATAAAAATAAAATAAACCTAAAATAAAATAAAATAAAAACTAAATAAAAACCAAAAAAATAAACCAAAAAATAAATAAAAAATAAAACCTAAACCCTAAACTAAAAAAAGAATAACCTAATCCTAAAATAAGCAAAATTAATTAAACCTAAACCTAAACTAAAATAAACTAATCTAAAATAAATAAAACATAAACCTAAACTTAAAATAAACTAAACTTAAACCCTAAACTAAATAAAATAAAATAAACTAAAAATAAACCTAAGACAAAACTAAAAAAGAAAACCTAAAATAAAAAAGTAAAACTTAAAAATAAAAAAAAACATAAACTTAAACCTAAAATGAAAAAATAGAACCTAAACCTAAAAATAAAATAAATTAAAACTAAACTAAAAGATAAACATAACCCTAAACCTAAACATAAAAAATTGACTAAAATAAAATACCTAAACTAAAATAAATAAACTTAAAATAAATAAACTAGCTAAATAAAAATAAAAAATAAAATAAACTAAAATAAATAACAAATCAACTAAATAAACTAAATAAACCTAAACCTATACTAATTTTTTAAAATAAACCCTAAATAAAACCCTAAATCCTAAATCCTAAACCCTAAACCCTAAACCCAACTAACCCTAAACCCAAAACCCTAAACCTACAACCCTAAACCCTAAACCTTAAAAAACCCTAAACACTAAACCCTAAAGCCTAAACCATGACCTAACCCTACCATAAACTGTGTACCCTAAACCGAAAACCCTAAACCTTAAGCCTTAAACTAACCATAGATCAAAAACCCTAAACTCTAAAAACCTTAAACCCTAAAGCCTAAAGCTTAAACTCAAAACTGACATAAACCCTAAGCTAAACTTAGACCCTAAACCCTGAACATTAAAACCTAAAAACCCTAAACCCTAAAGCCTAAACACTAAACCCTAAACCCTAAACCCTAAACACTAAACTCTGAGCCTAACCCTAAATCCTAAAACCCTAAACTCTAAAACCATATGCCCTAAACCCTAAACCCCTAAACCCTAAAAACCTAAACTTAAACTAAATAAAATATAAAAATAAAATAAATAAAAAACCTAAACCTAAAGAATGTTAACCTCATAAATATCATACAACCAGCTAGATCTATGTGAGGCTAAACCTATTCCAATGGTGATGGGGATCTAGAGGTGCTAGTGGATATCATCATGGTAAGCAAAAATGGAGGCTAAAGGAGCTGAAGGTTATAAACTAAATATGGAGAGATAGGGAATGATGGATCCCGCTAAAACTTGGTTAAACGGAGAAATTGAAGGATGACTGCTAACTTGTTTATGGAACTGTGTCTTTAAAAATAAAAATAAACTAAAATAAAATAAACAAAAACCAAAACTAAACAAAAAAATATAATAAACCTTAGAATAAAAAACTTTAATAAAATAAAAACTAAATGTAAAATAAAAATAAAATAAAATTAAAATAAAATAAAATAAAAACCTAAACCTAAATAAAATAAAAATAAAATAAAAATCAAAACTAAAACATAAACCTAAACTTAAAAGAAATAAAAATAAACTAAAATAAAATAAAGAAAAACCAAAACTAAACTAAAAAATAATGTAAACCTAAGAAAAAATAATCTTAATAAAATAAAAACTAAACGTAAAATAAAATAAAATAAACTTAAAATAAAATAAAATAAAATAAAAACTAAATAAAACCTAAACCAAAAAAATAAACCTAAAAATAAATTAAAAATCCCTAAAATAAAAAAATCCCTAAACTAAAAATAAAAATAAAATAAACCTAAAACTAAACTATAATAAATAAAACCTAAACATAAAATAAACTAAGCCTAAACCTAAACCTAAACTAAATAAAATAATATAAACTAAAAATTAATCCAAACCAAAACTAAAAAATAAAACCTAAAATAAGCCTAAAATAAAAACTTAAAAGCTAAACCTAAAAAATAAAATAAAAACTTAAACCTAAACCTAAAAATAAAAAATAAAACTTAAACAGAAAAAAAAATAAAATTATAGTAAAACTCAACTAAAAAATATACCTAAACCTAAACCTAAAAAATAACCTAAAATAAATAAACTAAATTAAAAAAAAAATAAAAAGATAAAATAAACTAAAATAAATAAATAAAATGAAGTAAGTAAACCTAAACCTACTGGTTTACTTAATTTTAAAAAAAAAAACCCTAAAACTAAAATCCTAATCCTAACCCCTAAACCCTAAACCCTAAACCTTAAACCCTAAAACTAACCCTAAACCTATAACACTAAATCCTAAACCTCAAAATACCTAAACCCTAAACCTTTAACCATAATCCTAAACCCTAATCTTAAACCCTAAAACCCTAAACCCTAAACCCTACACCCTAAACCCTAAACCCTGAACCCTAAACCCTAACCCTAAACCTTAAACCCTAAATCCCAAACCCTAAACCAAAATCTAAAGTAAGTCAATAAATTTTGAAAAGAACACCTAAACTCTAAAACCAAAAAAACATAAACCTAAACCCTAAGAATGGGCAGAACCTTCATGGTAGAAATATCATCGTCAACTAGGCTTAGTCTAGATCTGGATGTGGAGGTGAAGGCAGACGTGACGATTATCATAATGGTGGTGGTGGATCTAAAGGTGCTAGTGGATATCATCATGGTGGTCCTGGTGGTTATAGGAATGGAGAATAAGGTTATAGCATATGGCGCATGGAGAGATCCGGGATATGATGGTGGATCTACTAAAAAGCTGGTTCTAATGGAACCGGAGAACCAAGGATGACCGACTGACCTATGGAACTATGTCTTTAAAAATAAAAATAAATTAAAAATAAAATAAAGAAAAACCTAAACTAAATAAAAATATTTAATAAACCTTAAAATAAAAAACCTTAATAAAATAAAAACTAAATGTAAAATAAAAATAAAATAAACTTAAAATAAAATAAAATAAAAACCTAAACCTAAATAAAATAAAAAATAAAATAAAAACCTAAACTAAAACATAAACCTAAACTTAAAAAAAAATAAAAGATAAAAATAAAATAAAATAAAATAAAGAAAAACCAAAACTAAACTAAAAATAAAATAAACCTAAGAAAAAATAATCTTAATAAAATAAAAACTAAATGTAAAATAAAATAAAATAAACTTAAAATAAAATAAAATAAAAACTAAATAAAAACCTAAACCTAAATAACAAACCTAAAAATAAATAAAAAATCTCTAAAATAAAAAAAAACCTAAACCCAAAATAAAAATAAAATAAACCTATACCAAAACTAAAATAAATAAAACCTAAACTTAAAATAAACTAAACCTAAACATAAACCTAAATTAAATAGAATAATATAAACTAAAAATAAATCCAAACCAAACTAAACAATAAAACCTAAAATATACCTAAAATAAAAACTTAAAAGCTAAACCTAAAAAATAAAATAAAAACTTAAACCTAAACCTATAAATAAAAAATAAAACTTAAATAGAAAAATAATAAAATTATAGTAAAACTCAACTAAAAATATACCTAAACCTAAACTTAAAAAATAAACTAAAATAAAAAACCTAAACTAAAATAAATAATCCTAAAATAAATAAACTAAACTAAACAAAAATATATAAAAAATAAACTAAAATAAATAAATAAAATGAAGTCAGTAAACTTCAACCTACTAGTTTACTTAATTTAAAAAGAAACTGTAAAACTAAAATCCTAAACCCTAACCCCTAAACCCTAAACCTTAAACCCTGAAACAAAGCCTAAACCTTAAACCCAAAACCTATAACCCTAAATCCTGAACCCTAAAATACCTAAACCCTAATCCTAAACCCTAAAACCCTAAACCCTAAACCCTACACCCTAAACCCTAAACCCTAAACCCTAAATCCTAAACCCTAACCCTAAACCTTAAACCCTAAACCCCAAACCCTAAACCAAAACCTAAAGTAAGTCAATAAATTTTGAAAAGAACACCTAAACTCTAAAACCTAAAAAACATAAACCTAAACCCTAAGAATGGGCAGAACCTTCATGACAGAAACATCATCGTCAATCAGGCTTAGTCTAGATATGGATGTGGAGGCGAAGGCAGACATGACGATTATCACAATGGTGGTGAGGGAGCTAGAGGTGCTAGTGGATATCGTCATGGTGGCCGAAGCCGTGGTGGTTATGGAGATGAAAGGAGTGATGAAGGTTATAGCCGTGGTGGTGGCGCATGGAGAGATCAGGGATATGATGGTGGATCTCGCTACTCGAAAGGCCGGGGTGGTTCTGATGGGAATTGGAGAAACTAAATGATGACCGATCCGATCTGTTGTTTATGGAAATGTGTTTTTAAAAATAAAAATAAACTAAAATAAAATAAAGAAAAACCAAAACTAAATAAAAATATAATAAACCTTAGAATAAAAAACCTTAATAAAATAAAAACTAAATGTAAAATAGAAATAAAATAAACTTAAAATAAAATAAAATAAAAACCTAAACCTAAAAAATAAACCTAAAAATAAATAAAGAATTAGACCTAAACCCTAAACTAAAAAAATAAACCTAAACCTAAACAAAAATAAACTAAACTAAAATAAATGAAACCTAAACCAAAAAATAAAATAAAAATAGAACTCAATTAAAAAATAAACCTAAACCTAAACCTAAACTTAAAAAATAAACTAAAATAAAAATCCAAAACTAAAATGAAAAAAACATAAAATAAATAAACTAGGCTAAATAAAAATAAAAAATAAACATAAATAAAAAAGTAAACTAAACTAAATACAAAATAAACTAAATAAAGATAACCCAACGGGTTTACTTAATTAAAAAAAATGCTAAACCATAACCCCTAAACCCTAAATTTTAAAACTAACCCTAAATATACAACACAAAACTCTAAATAACCCTATACCCTAAAACCTAAAACCTAAACCCTAAACCCTAATGCGAAACTCTAAATTATAATAGTATAAACCCTAAAACCCTAAATCATAAACACTAAACCCTATACCCTAACCCGTAAACCCTAAACCCTAAACCCTAACCATAAACCTTAAATCCTAAATCCCAAACCCTAAACCTAAACCTAAAGTAACTAAATAAATTAAAAACTAAACCTAAACCCTAAAACCTAATAAACCTAAACCTTAAGAATGCGCAGAACCTTGATGACAAGAACATCACCACAACCGTGCTCGCCTAGATCCGGCAAGTGGAGGTGAAGGCGACGGTGATAGTTATCACATTGGTGGTGGGGGATTTGGAGGTGCTGGTGGTGGAGGTGAAGGCAACGGTGACAGTTATCGCATTGGTGGTGGGGGATTTAGAGGTGCTAGTGGATATGGAGGTGGTGGTTATGGATGCAGAAGGAGCGACAAAGGTTACAGCCGTGGTGGCGATAGATGGAGAGATCGGGGATACGATGGTGGATCTCGCTACCCAAGTGGATAAGGTGGTTTTGATGGGAACTGCAAAAATTATAGAATTATCGACCCTAAACCCTAGAACCATAAGCCCTAAACCCTAAACACTAAACCCTAGGAAGCTAAAAACCTAAACCTAAACTAAATAAAACCTAAAAGAAAACCTAAACCAAAATAAAATAATAAAATAAAAACATAAACTAAAACCTAAACATAAAAAGAAAGTAAAATAAAAAAATAAAAATAAGACTAAAAAAAAAAAACCTAAACAAAACAAAAAAACTAAAATAAAATAAAAAGCAAAGTTAAAATTAAAATAAAATAAACCTAAAAAAATAAAACAAAAACTAAATAGAAACATAAACCTTAAAAAATAAACCAATAAAAAAAAATTAAACCCTAAACTAAAAAAAACTTAAACCTAAAATAAAAGTAAACATAAACATAAACCTAAACTAAAATAGACTAAACTAACATAAATAAAACTTAAACCTAAACCTAAATTATAAATAAATTAAAATAAACTAAAAATAAAACTAAATTTACACTGAAAAATAAAACCTAAAAATAAGCCTCAAATAAAAACCTAAAACCTAAACCTAAAATAATAAAATAAGAACCAAAACCTATACAATAAAATAAAATAAAACTAAACTAAAAAATCAACCAAAACATAAACATAAAAATAAAAAAGTAAACTAAAGTAAAAAACCTAACCTAAAATAAATAAACCTAAAATAACTAAACTAAAAAACATAAAAATAAAAATACACCTAAATAAAAATAAAAAATATAATAAACTAAATAAACCTAAATCTACCAGTTTAATTAATTTAAAAAATTAAAATAATAAAAGAATAAGAATATAATAAAAATAAAAACCCTAAACCTTAAACTCTAAACTCTAAAACTAATCCTAAACCCTGAACCCTAAACATACAACCCTAAACCCTAAACCCTAAACCTTAAAACCATTAACCCCAAACCCTAAACCTTAAAACCCTAAACCCTAAACCCTAAACCCTAAACCCTAAACCCTAAAACTCAAAACCCTAAACCCTAAACCCTAGACATAAAACCTACAACCCTAAACCCTATACCCTAAACCCCAAATCCTAAACCCTAAACCTTAAATCCTCAAACCCTAAACCCTAAATCCTAAACCCTAAACCCTAAACCCCAAACCTAAAAAACCCTAAGACCTAAACCATAAATAAAAAAAACAAAAAAAACTAAACCATAAGTCTAAACCCTAAATCCTAAAACTAACCCTAAACCCTAAACTCAATGCCCTAAATCCCAAACCTTGAAACCTAAAACTTGTCCGAAACCCTAAAGCCTAAACCTTAAACCCTAAACCTTGAACCCTAAACCATGAAACCCTAAACCATAAACCATAAACCCTAAGCCTAAACCCTAAACCATAAACCCTAATCCCTAAACCCTAAAACCTATAGCCATAAACCCTAATCCCTAAACCCTAAACCCTTAACCCTAAACACTAAACCTTAAAAACCATAAAACCTTAACCTAAACTAAATAAAACTTAAATGTATAATAAATAAAAAATGTTAACCTAAATTAAATAAAAATAAAAATATAAAAAAAACCTAAATTAAAACCTAAACCTAAACCCAAACCTAATCCTAAAAAAAAATAAAATAAAATATAAAAACAAAAGTAAAATAAAAATAAAATAAAAACCTAAACTAAACAACAAAATAAAATAAATATAAAAATAAAAAACTTAGATAAAATAAAAACTAAATGTAAAATAAAAATAAAATAAACCTAACATAAAATAAAATAAAAACTAAATAAAAACCTAAACTAAAAAATAAACCTATAAATAAAACCTAAAAATAAAGAAAAAAATTAAACTTAAACCTAAACTAAAAAATTCATAATCCTAAAATAAAAAAAATAAAATAAACATTAACCTAAACTAAAATAAACTAAACTAAAATAATTAAAACCTAAACCAAAACCTAAAATAAACTAAACCTGAACCCTAAACTAAATAAAATAAAATAAACTAAAAATAATCATAAACCTAAACTAAAAAAGAAAACCTAAAATTAAAGCTAAAATAAAAACCTAAAACCTAAACCTAAAAAAATATAATAAAAACCTAAACCTAAACTTAAAATAAAAAAAAATAAAACCTAAACCTAAAAAAATAACTTAAAAATAAAACTAAACTAAAAAATAAACATAAACTTAAACTTAAATCTAAAAAATAAACTAAAATAAAAAACATAAACTAAAATAAATAAACCTAAGATAAATAAACTAACCAAAGTAAAAATTACAAAGAAGTCTAAATAAAAATTAGAAATAAAATGAACTAAAATAAATAAAAATAAACTAAATAGACCTAAACCTACTAGTTTACTTGATCACTAAACCCTAAACCTTAATCCCTAAAGCCTAAACCCTAAATTCTAAACCCTAAATGTCAAACCCTAAACCCTAAAACTAACCCTAAACCCTTTAGCCTAAACCTACAATCCTAAACCCTAAACCCTAAACCCTAAACACTAAAAAACTCTAAACCCTAAATAAAAACAAAAAATAAATAAATAAATAAACCCTAAGACTATACCCTAAACCCTAAAACTAACCCAAAACCCAAAACCCTAAACACTATAAACTAAAACCTAATCCTAAACTAAATAAAACCTAAAAATAAAATAAATTAAAAAATCTAAAAATAAATAAAATAAAAACCTAAACTAAAACCTTAATCAAAATCTAAAACCTATAGCCATAAACCCTAATCCCTAAACCCTAAACCCTTAACCCTAAACACTAAACCTTAAAAACCATAAAACCTTAACCTAAAATAAATAAAACTTAAATGTATAATAAATAAAAATTAACCTAAATTAAATAAAAATAAAAATATAAAAAAAACCTAAATTAAAACCTAAACCTAAACCCAAACCTAATCCTAAAAAAAAAAAAAAAAAAATATAAAAAACAAAAAGTAAAATAAAAAATAAAATAAAAACCTAAACTAAACAACAAAATAAAATAAATATAAAAATAAAAAACTTAGATAAAATAAAAACTAAATGTAAAATAAAAATAAAATAAACCTAACATAAAATAAAATAAAAACTAAATAAAAATCTAAACTAAAAAATAAACCTATAAATAAAACCAAAAAATAAAGAAAAAAATTAAACTTAAACCTAAACTAAAAAATTCATAATCCTAAAATAAAAAAAATAAAATAAACATTAACCTAAACTAAAATAAACTAAACTAAAATAATTAAAACCTAAACCAAAACCTAAAATAAACTAAACCCCAAAAACTAAACTAAATAAAAATAAACTAAAAATAATCATAAACCTAAACTAAAAAAGAAAACCTAAAATTAAAGCTAAAATAAAAACCTAAAACCTAAACCTAAAAAAATATAATAAAAACCTAAACCTAAACTTAAAAATAAAAAATAAAACCTAAACTTAAAAAATAACTTAAAAATAAAATTAAACTAAAAAATAAACATAAACTTAAACTTAAATATAAAAAATAAACTAAAATAAAAAACATAAACTAAAATAAATAAACCTAAGATAAATAAACTAACCAAAGTAAAAATTACAAAGAAGTCTAAATAAAAATTAGAAATAAAATGAACTAAAATAAATAAAAATAAACTAAATAGACCTAAACCTACTAGTTTACTTGATCACTAAACCCTAAACCTTAATCCCTAAAGCCTAAACCCTAAATTCTAAACCCTAAATGTCAAACCCTAAACCCTAAAACTAACCCTAAACCCTAAAGCTAAACCTATAATCCTAAACCCTAAACCCTAAACCCTAAACACTAAAAAACTCTAAACCCTAAATAAAAACAAAAAATAAATAAATAAATAAACCCTAAGACTATACCCTAAACCTTAAAACTAACCCAAAACCCAAAACCCTAAACACTATAAACTGAAAAACCTAATCCTAAACTAAATAAAACCTAAAAATAAAATAAATTAAAAAATCTAAAAATAAATAAAATAAAAACCTAAACTAAAACCTTAATCAAAATCTAAAAATAAAATGAATTAAAAAATTGAAGTTAAACTAAATTAAAATAAATAAAAACCTAAACTAAACTTAAAAAATAAATTAAACCTAAGAATAAAAAACCTAAATAAAATAAAAACTAAATATAAAATAAAAATAAAAAACCTAAAATAAAATAAAATAAAAACCTAATCATAAAAAATAAACCTAAAAATAAATAAAAAATTTACACCTAAACCCTAAACTAAAAAAAACTAAACATAAAATAAAAATAAAATAAACATAATAATATAAACCTAAACCTAAACTAAAATAAACTAAACTAAGATAAATAAAACCTAAACCTAATCCTAAAATAAACTAAACCTAAACATAAACCTAAAGTAAATAAAATAAAATAAACTAAAAATAAACCTAAACCTAAACTAAAAAATAAACCTAAAATAAAAACCTAAAACTTAAACCTAAAAAAATTAAATAAAATCCTAAACCTAAACCTAAAAACAAAACTCTACTAAAAACAAAACCTAAACCCAAAAAATAAACCAAAATAAAAAACCTAAGCTAAAATAAATAAGCCTAAAATAAATAAACTAAACTAAATAAAAAAACCTAAATAATAATGAAAAATAAAATAAACTAAAATAAATAATAAATAAACTAAATAAATCTAAACCTACCAGTTTACTTAATTTTCAAAAAAACCTAATCCCTATATCCAAAACCCTAAACCCTAAAACTAACCCTAAACTCTAAACCCTAAATCTACAACACTAAACCTACAATCCTAAACCATAAACTGTAAACCCTAAAGCCTATAAATTCCTAAATCGTTAAGCCTAAAAATTTCTAAACCCTAAACCTTAAACCTTAAACCCTAAACCCTAAACCCTAAAATCATAAACCATAATAAACCTTAAACCCTAAACTCTTGTTGAGCTGATTTTTATGAAAGGTGATCTTAAAGAAGTCAGTGAAGAGGTTGCGAAGTACAAAGTTGGTGGTGCTGCCCGTGTTGGTCTTATTGCGCCTATTGATGTTGTGGTTCCTCCAGGCAACATTGGTCTGGCTCTTTAACAGTCTTCTTTTTAGGTTCTCAATATCCCAAGAAAGATCAAAAAGGGTACTATTAAAATTATCATCCCAGTTGTGCTGATTAAAAAAGATGATAAGGTGGGATCCTCAAAGGCTACTCTCCTCGTTAAGCTAGGCATTATGCCATTCTCTTATGCCCTTATCGTTCAATCTATGTTTGATGATGGTTCGGTGTTCAGTCCTGTGGTGCTTGACCTTGATGAAGATGATCTCATCGAGAAGTTTTTTGTAGTCCTTTCAATGTTCACTTCACTCTCACTAGCCCTTTCTTATCCCACGCTTGCTGCAATGCTCGGCATGTTCATCAACGCTTACAAAAATGTCCTCACCATTATGATTGCCTCTGATTACACATATGCATGGGCCGAGAAGTTTAAGAAGTATTTGAAGGATCTTAGCAAATTTACTGTGGCTCTTGTGTCTGATGCTGCTGCAGCTACTGCTACTTCGGCTGCTATTGCGGAAGAGAAGAAGGAAGAGCCTATTGAAGAATCTGATGATGATATGGGTTTTAGCTTGTTCGACTAAGCTTTGTTGGACTTCTTTATAATAAAATTTTATTGACTCTAGGAGTTAAATCATTTTGTAAAATACTATTTTTGTTAATTTTTAATTTCATTTTATTTTATCTTATTTTATTAGTTGATAGAGGATAATGTCTTGTTTGATTTGGTAATTTCTTATTTATTATGAAATCATTTGGGTTTTTTTTTTATAAAAACTCTAAACCTTAAACCCTAAACTCTAAACCCTAACCCTAAACCATAAACCCTAAACCCCAAACACTAAACCTAAACCTAAAGCAACTAAATAAATTAAAAAATAAATGTAAACCCTACTACCTAATAAACCTAAACTTAAACCTAAACCCTAAAAATGGGCAAAACCTTGATGACAAGAACATCACCATCAACCAGGCTCAATCTCGATCTGGTGGTGGAGGCGAAGGCAGAGGTAGCAGTTATCATTATGGAGGTGGGGGATCTGGAGGTGCTGGTGGATATGGAGGTGGTGGTCGGAGCAGTGGTGGTTATGGACATGGGAGGAGCAATGGAGGTTCTAGGTGTGGTGGTGCTGGAGGGAGAGATTGAGGATATTGAGGTGGTTCTGATGGGAACTTGAGAAATTAAGGAACGTCCTAGCCGATCTGCTGCATATGGAACTGTGTCTTCACAGTAGAGTCTGTTGAAGTTATCTAGGGTTTTTGATTTTCTCTATGCATGCTCATTTTTTATCTATGTCATCTCTTATGTCTTAGAGAACTTGGTGTACTTACTTGGTTGATGAAATTGAAAAGAAGAAATGTTGAATATGAATTTGTTCTCTATTAAAAATACCCAAAAACCTTAAACCCTAAACCTAAAACCTAAACCCTAAACCCTAAAGCCTAAAAAAATAATAATAATAAAACCTTAACCCTAAAACCTAAACCTACAACCCTATAACCTAAACCTTAAACTTTAAAACCCTAAACCGTAAACCCTAAACCCTAAACCCTAAACCTTAAAACCCTAAAACCCTAAACCCTAAACCCTAAAACCTAAAAACCTAAAAACCTAAACCTAAACTAAATAAAACCTAAAAATAAAATAAAAAAAATCCCTAAACCTAAATAAAATAATAAAATTAAATTAAATAAAAACCTAAACAAAAAACTTAAACCTAGACCTAAACATAAAATAAAAGAAAAAATAAAAATAAACTAAAATAAATCAAGTAAAAACCTAAAGAAAACAAAATAAAATAAAATAAACCTAAGCATAAAAAACCTAAATAAAATAAAAATAAACATAAAAAAATAAAATAAACCTAAAATAAAATAAAATAAAAACTAAATGAAAACCTAAACCTAACAAATAAATAAATAAATAAAGTGTAAACCCTAAACTAAAAAAAACTAAACCTAAAATAAAAATAAATTAATCAAAATAAATTAAACTTAAACCTAAACAAAAATAAACTAACTAAAATAAATAAAACCTAAACCTAAACCAAAACTAAATATAATAAAATAATCTAAAAATAAACTTAAACCTAAACTAAAAAAAAAAATAATAAACTTAAAATAAACACCTAAAACATAAACCTAAAAAAATAAAATAAAAACCTAATCCTAAACCTAATAAAAGAAAATAAAACCTAAACCTAAACCCAAAAATAAAAATAAAACTCAACTAAAACCTAAACCCAAAAATAAAAATTAAATTAAAATAATAACCCTAAATAATAAATAAATAAATCAAAAATAAATAAACTAAACTAAATAAGTAAAAATAAGCCCAAGTAAAAAAAAATATAAAATAAACTAAAGAAATAAAAAAATTAAACTAAATAAACCTAAACCTACCGGTTTAATTAATCTAAAAACCCTAAACCTTAAACACTAAACCCTAAACCGTAAAACCTAATAATAAAAATATAACATATAAAATATAAAAAACCCTAACCCTATTCCCAACCCACAACCCTAAAACTTAAACCTTATACCCTAAACCCTAATCCCTAATCCCTAAACCATAAACCTTAAACCCTAAACACGAAACCCTAAAAACCTTAAACCCTAAAGACTAAACAGTAAACCTTAAACCTTAAACACTAAACCCAAAATCATTATCCTAAACCCTAAACCTTAAAACCCTAAACTCTAGAACCCTGAACCCTAAACCCTAAACCCTAAGCCCTAAACCCTAAACACTAAAAACCTAAAAACCTAAACTTAAAATAAATTGAACCTAAAATTAAAATAAATAAAAAACCTAAACCTAAATATAATAAAATAAATAAAATAAATAAAATAAAATAAAAACCATAATTAAAATCTAACCCTAAATCTAAATTTAAAATGAGATAAAAAATAAAAATTAATCAAAATAAAATAAGTAAAACTAAAACTAGACTAAAAATAAATTAAACCTAAGAAAAAAAGACTAAATAAAATAAAAACTAAACATAAAATAAAATAAAAATAAACTTAAAATAAATAAAATAAAAACTAAATAAAAACCCAAACATAAAAAATAAATCAAAAAATTAAAAATAAAACCTAAACTGTAAACTAAAAAAAAACTAAACCTAAAATAAAAAATAAAATAAACCTAAACCTAAACTAAAATAAACTAACCTAAAATAAATAAAACTGAAACCTAAACCTAAAATAAATTAAACCTAAACCTAAACTTGAACTAAATAAAATAAAATAAAATAAAACTAAAAATAAATCTAAAATAAAAAATAAAACCTAAAAATAAACCTAAAATAAAAACCTAAAACCTAATCCTAAAAAAATAAAATAAAATCCACAACATAAACCTTAAAAAAAACCTAAACCTAAAAAATAAAGTAAAATAAAAACCCTAAACTAAAACTAAAAAACCTAAAATGAATAAACTAAACTAAATAAAATAAAAAAATAAACCTAAGTAAAAAAAATATAAAAATAAACTAAAATAAATAAAAATAAACTAAATAAACCTAAACCTAAATTTGAACTTTAAAAAAAAAAACCTAAACCCTAAAACCTAAGCCTAAACCCTAACCCTAAACCAACCAAGTTTGATGCTCATATGTACCTGAGATGATCTTAACTAACCTCTCTTTCTTAGCTCTCCCCTTTGCTCTCTTAATCCTTATTCTTTTAGCTTTGACTTTCCTTGGTAGTATTTTTGTAGATTTCTAAACTAAAGGGACTAGTCATTTGTCACCATCCCTAGTGTTGTTGTTGTGGATCTTTCTTATCTTGCTTTCAAAGGAATCATGAACTAACTAACCTTCTATTTTCATGTCTTATTTTAGTGTTACTTTGTGTCCCTAATGCTTTTAGATGTTGTTTTGCTCTTGTTTTCTTTTCATTTAGATGGTAGTTTAGCTCTTTAAACTAAAGATTTTAAGCTTTATGCCTTTTAAGGACATTATATCTTTTACTTTTATGGTAATAAAAAAAACCCTACACCCTAAACCCTAAACCCTAAACCCTAAACCCTAAACCCTAACCCTAAACCTAAAGTTAAAGTAACTAAATAAATTAAAAAATAATGCTAAACCCTAAAACCTAATAAATCTAAACATAAACCTAAACAATAAGAATGGACAAAACCTTGATGGCAAGAACATAACTAACCTTGCCTAGATCTATGGAGGTTAAAAACTATTGTAATGGTGGTGGGTGATCCGGAGGTGCTTGTGGATATGGAGGTGATAAAATGGTGTTTATGGACCGAGTGACCGAGGTTATAACCATGATGGTGGCAAGAGATCATATGATGGTGGAACCCTAACTAAACCGGAGAAATAAAAAATGGTCGATATCCTATAAATGTGTCAAAGAGATGGTTCTAGTTATCTAAGGTTTTGATTTGCTCTATGCATGCTCATTTTGATCTAATCGCAGTCTTAGAAAACTTGGGGTGTTACTTGGTTGATCAAATAAAAAAAAAGAAATGTTGAATATGAATTTGTTCAATGTTAAAAAATATCATAAACCAAAACCTGAACCCTAAACCTAAAACCTAAAACCTAAACCCTAAACACTAAACCCTAAACACTAAAGCCTAAACCCTAAACTCTAAACCCTAAACCCTAATCCCTAAAAAGCTAAACACATAAACCTAAACTAAATTAAACCAATAATTAAAATAAACAAAAAAGCCTAAACCAAAATAAAATAAAAAAAACCTAAACTAAAACCTACACCTAAACCTAAAAAGAAAATAAATTAGATAATATAAACAAAATTAAAATAAAATAAATAAAAACATAAACTAAACTAAAAAATAAAAAACCTAAATAAAATAAAAACTAAACCTAACATAAAATAAAATAAAAACTAAATAAAAACCTAAACCTAAAAAATAAACATAAAAATAAATAAAAAATAAAACCAAACTATAAACTAAAAAAAACCTAAATTGAAACTAAAATAAACTAAAGTAGAATAAATAAACCTTAAATCCTAAACCCTAAACCCTAAACCCTAAACCCTAAACAAATCCTAAACCCTAAACTAACCCTAAACTCTAAACCCTAAAAAATAAAAAAATAAAAAAATAAAATAAAAAAAATAAAATAAAATAAAAGCAAAAATAAAAAAATAAAAAAATAAATAAAAAAACCCTAAACCCTAAACCCTAATACCTAAATCCTAAGCCCTAAAACCTAAACCCTAATTCCTAAAAAGCTAAAAACCTAAACCTAAACTAGATAAAACCTATTAATAAAATAATTAAAAAAACATAAAGCAAAATAAAATAAATAAATAAAATAAAATAAAAACCTAAACTAATACCTAAACTTGAACCTAAACCTAAAAAGAAAAAAAATAAAAACTAAGCTAAAATAAAATAAATAAAAACCTCAACTAAACTAAAAAAATAAAAAACCTAAATAAAATAAAAACTAAACCTAACATAAAATAAAATAAAAACATATAAAAGTTAAACCTAAAAAATAAACATAAAAATAAATAAAAAATAAAACCTAAACCTAAAATAAAAATAAAATAAACCTAAATCAAAATCAAAATAAATTAAAGCAGAATAAATAAATTCTAAACCTAAACCTAAAAAAATAAAATAAAAACCAAAATCTAAAAAAATAAAATAAAAATAAAACTACACTAAAAAATAAATCAAAACCTAAACTTAAACAAAAAAAAACTAAAATAAATAAACTTGAAATAAATAAATTAAACTAAATAAAAATAAACATAAACCTAAATAAAAATACAAAATAAAATAAACTAAAATAAATAAAAAATAAACTAAAGAAACCAAAACCTAGGAGTTTACTTAATTTCTAAAAAATTAAACAAAAATTTAAAAAAAAACTTAACCCTAAATCCTAAACCCTAAACCCTAAACCTACTACCTTACACCCTAAACCCTAAACCTTAAAACCCTAAACTCTAAATCCTAAACCCTAAAACCTACAACCCTAAACCCTAAACCTTGAACACTAAATCATAAACCTGAAAAAACTAAAATCCTAAGCCTAAACTAAATAGAACATAAAAATAAAATAAAAAAGTAAAACATAAACCTAAATAAAATAAAATAATAAAAAAACTTAAACTGAAACCTAAACCTAGACCTAAACGTAAAAATAAGATAAAATAAATAAAAATCTAAACTAAACTAAAAAAATAAAATAAAACTGAAAATAAGAACCTAAATGAAATAAAAATTGAACATAAAATGAAAATAAAATAACCCTAAAAAAAGAAAACTAAATAAGAACATAAACCTAAAAATAAATAAAAAAACCTAAACACTCAACTAAAAAAACTAAACCTAAAATAAACAAAATAAAATAAACCTAAACCTAAACTAAAATAAATAAAACTTAACACTAAAAAAACCCTGAAACCTAAATCCTAAAACTAACCCTAAACCCTAAACCCTAATCTTACAGACCTAAACCCTAAACCCTAATCCCTAAAACCCTAAACTCTAATCCCTAAACCCTGAACCCTAAACTCTAAACCCTAAACCCTAAACTTTAAACTCTAAATTTAAATCTCTAAACCATAAAAACTAATCCATAAAAAAAACCTTAAACCCTAAACTTTGAACTAAACTTACAACCCTAAACCTTAAAAAACCATAAATCCTAAACCCTAAACCCTAAACTAACCTTAAACCCTAAACCCTAAAACTTAAACCCTAAGCCCTAAAGCCTAAACCCTGATTCCTAAAAAGCTAAAAACCTAAACCTAAACTAAATAAAACCTATAAATAAAATAAATAAAAAAACATAAAGTAAAATATAATAAATAAATAAAATAAAATAAAAACCTAAACTAATACCTAAACCTGAACCTAAACCTAAAAAGAAAATAAATTAAAAAATAAAAACTAAAATAAAATAAAAATTGAAACTAAACTAAAAAAAATAAAAAACCTAAATAAAAAAACCTAAGCCTAACAAAAAATAAAATAAAAACTAAATAAAAAGCTAAACCTAAAAAATAAATGTAAAAATAAATAAAAATTAAAACCTAAATTGTAAACTAAAAAAAGAACCTAAACCTAAAATAAAAGTAAAATAAACTTAAACCTAAACTAAAATAAACTAAAGTAGAATAAATAAAACCTAAACAAAAACCTAAAATAAACTAAGCCTAAACCTAAACCTAAACCCTAAACAAATAAAATAATCCTAAACTTAAACTAAAAAATATATCCATAAAATTAACTTAAAATAAAATATTAAAGCCTAAACCTAAAAAAATAAAATAAAAACCTAAACCTAAATAATAAAATAAAAATAAAACTAAACTAAAAAATAAACCAAAACCTAAACCTAAACCAAAAAAATAAATAAAAAAAAAAAAAATCTAAACTCAAATATATAAACTAAACTAAATAAAAATAAACATAAACCTAAATAAAAATAAAAAAATAAATTAAACTAAAATAAATATAAAAAAAAACTAAATAAACCTAAACCTACGAGTTTACTTAATTTAAAAAAGTAAACAAAAATTAAAAAGAAAAACCTTAACCCTAAACCCTAAACCCTAAGACTAACACTAGACCCTAAAGCTAAAACCCTGCACCATTAAACCCTAAACCTTAAAACACTAAACCCTAAACCCTAAACACTAAATGCTAAACCCTAAAGCCTAAACCATAAACCTTAAAATATTAAACCCTAAACCCTAAACCCTAAGACTTACAACCCTAAACCTGAAACCCTAAAAACCTAAAAACCTAAACCTAAACTAAATAAAACCTCAAAATAAAACAAATAAATAAAACCTAAACTTTAATAAATTTAAATAATAAAATAAAATAAAAACCTAACCATAAACCTAAACCTAAATCTAAACCTAAACCTAAACATAAAATTAAAATAGAATAAAAAATTAAAACTAAACTAAAATAAAATAAATAAAAATTTAAACTAAACTAAAAAATGAAATAAACTTGAAAATAAAAAACCTAAATAAAATAAAAATTAAACATTAAATAAAAATAAAATAAACCTTAAAAAAATAAAAACTAAATAAGAACTTAAACCAAAAAAATAAATAATAAAAAAACCTAAACACTAAAATAAAAAAAACTAAACCTAAAATAAATAAAATAAAATAAACCTAAACCTAAACTAAAATAAATAAAACCTAAACCTAAACCCTAAATCCTAAAACTAACCCTAAACCCTAAACCTAAACTCACAACCCTAAACCTACAACCCTAAACCCTAAACCCAAAACTCTAAAACCCTAAAACCGTAAACGCTAAACCCTAAACCCTAAAGCCTAAAGACTAAACCCTAAACCCTAAACCTTAAACCCTAAATCTTAAACCCTAAACCCTAAACACTAAACCCTAAAACTACCCTAAACCCTAAACTCTAAACCCTAAACCCTAAAAAACCTTAAATCTAAACCCTAAACCTTAAACTAACCCTAAACTTTAAATTCTAAACCATAAACCCTAAAGCCCTAAACCTTAACCTCTAAATCTTAATCCCTAAACCATAAACAACAAACCATAAAATAAACCCTAATCCCTAAACTCTGAACCCTAAACCCTAAAAACCTTAAATCCTAAATCCTAAACTAACTCTAAGCCCTAAATCCTAAAACCTAAAACTTAAGCCCCTAATCATTAAAAAGCTAAAAATAGAAACATAAACTAAATGAAACCTATAAATAAATTAAATAAAAAAACATAGAGCAAAATAAAATAAGTAAATAAAATAAAATAAATATATAAACTAATACCTAAACTGAAAAAGAAAATAAATTAAAAAATAAAAACTAAACCAAAATAAAATAAATTAAAACCTAAACTAAACTAAAATAATAAAAACCCTAAATAAAATAAAAACTAAACCTAACATAAAATAAAATAAAAACTAAATAAAATGCTAAACATAAAAAAATAAACATAAAAATGAATAAAAAATAAGACCTAAACCGTAAACTAAAAAAAACCTAAACCTAAAATAGAAAAAAAATAAACCTAAACCTAAGCTAAAATAAACTAAAGTAAAATAAATAAAACCTAAACCAAAACCTAAAATAAACTAAACCTAAACCTAAACCTAAACCCTAAACAAATAAAAAAACTAAAAATAAACCTAAACCTAAACTAAAAAATAAACCATAAAAATAAACTTAAAATAAAAATCTAAAGCCTAAACTCAAAAAAATAAAATAAAAACCTAAACCTAAACAATAAAATATAAATAAAACTAAACTAAAAAGTAAACCAAGACGTAAACCTAAACCAAAAAAATATACAAAAATAAAAAATCTAAACTCAAATATATAAATTAAACTAAATAAAAATAAACATAAACCTAAAAATAAAAAAAATAAAAAAAAACCAAAACCTATGAGTTTACTTAATTTAAAAAAACTAAACAAAAATTAAAAAGAAAAACCTTAACCCTAAACTATGAACCCTAAAACTAACCCTAAACCGTAAACCTATAACCCTACACCCTTAAACCTTAAACCTTTAACCTTAAAACACTAAATCCTAAGCCCTAAACCCTAAACCCTAAACCCTAAAACCTATAACCCTAAACCTTAAACCCTAAACACTAAACCCTAAACCCTAAAATTCTAATAACCTAAACCTAAACTAAATATAACCTCAAAATAAAATAAATAAATAAAACCTAAACCTAAATAAAACTAAATAATAAAATAAAATAAAAACCAAAACTTAAACCTAAACCTAAATCTAAACCTAAACCTAAAAGTAGAAATAAAATAAAATAAATAAATAAAAACTAAACTAAAACAAAATAAATAAAATCTAAACTAAACTAAAAAATGAAATTAACTTGAAAATAAAAAACCTATATAAAATAAAAATTGAACGTAAAATAATAATAAAATAAACCTTAAAAAATTAAAAACTAAATAAGAACCTAAACCTAAAATAATAATAATAATAACCTAAACACTAAATTAAAAAAAACTAAACCTAAAATAAATAAATAAATAAAACTAATAAACCTAAATCTAGTGGTTTACTTAATTTCAAAAAAAAAACCTAAACCCTAAATCCTAAACCGTAAGCCCTAAACCTACAACTGTAAACCCTAAACCTTAAATCCTAACACCTTGAACCCTAAACCCTAAACCCTAAACCCTAAAACTAACCCTAACCCCTAAACACTAAACCTACAATCCTAAACCCTAACCCAACCCTAACCCTAAACCATAACCCCTAAACCATAAACCCTAAAACTCTAAACACTAAACCCTAAACTATCCCTAAACCCTATACCAAACCCTTAAAACCCTAAACCCTAAATCCTAAACCCTAATCCCTAAATTAACCCTAAACCATAAGCTAACCCTAAACCTTAAACTAACCCTAAACACTAAGCTAACCCTAAACACTAGACCCTAAACCCTAAACCCTAAAACCCTAAACCCTAAAGCCTAAACACTAAACCATAAAACCTAAAAACCTAAAAACCTAAACTTAAATGAAATAAAACCTATAAATAAATACACCTTAACCTAAATAAATAAAATAAAATAAAATAAAAACCCAAACTAAAACCTAAAACCATAGCTAAAAATAAAATAAAATAAAAAATAAAAATTAAACTAAATAAAAGAAATAAAAACATAAACTTAACTAAATAAAATAAAATAAACCTAAAAATTAAAAACCTAAATAAAATAAAACTAAATGTAAATTAAAAATAAAATAAACCTAAAATAAAATAAAATAAAAACTAAATAAAAACCTAAACCTAAAAAATAAACCAAAAAATAAATAAAAAATGAAACCTAAACCCTAAACTAAAAAAGAATAACCTAATCCTAAAATAAACAAAATTAATTAAACCTAAACATAAACTAAAATAAACTAATCAAAATAAATAAAACCTAAACCTAAACCTAAAATAAACTAAACCTAAACCCTAAACTAAATAAAATAAAATAAACTAAAAATAAACTTAAGCCTAAACTAAAATAAAAAACCTAAAATAAAAACCTAATACTTAAACAAAAAAATAAAATAAAAACCTAAACTTAAACCTAAAATAAAAAATAAAACCTTAACCTAAAAAATAAAATAAAATTAAACTAAACTAAAAAATAAACATAACCTGAAACCTAAACCTAAAAAAATAGACTAATATAAAGTACCTAAACTAAAAGAAATAAACTTAAAATAAATAAACCAAACTAAATTAAAATAAAGAAAAAAATAAACTAAAATAAATAACAAATTAAATAAATAAGCTAAATAAACCTAAACCTATTAGTTTAATTAAATTTTTTAATAAAAAAACCCCTAAATCCTAGACCATAAATCCTAAACCCTAAACCCTAAACCCTAAAACAAACCCTAAACCCAAAACCCTAATCCTACAACCCTAAACCCTAAACCATAAAAAACCCTAAACATTAAATCCAAAACCTTAAACCCTGAACTAACCCTAATCCATAAACCCTAAACCCTAAACCTAAATCTAAACTAAAGTTTAAACCCTAAACACTAAACCTAAAACCCTAAACTTAAACCCTACACATAAACTATAAAATCTAAATACTAAACCAAACTCTAAACTAACTAATCCATAAAACCCTAAACCTAAACCCTAAACTTAAACTAACCCTAACTAAAACCTAAACCCTAAACCTAAACTAAGACCAAACTAAATAAACTAAACCTAAACCCTAAAGCCTAAACTTTAAACCCTAAACCCTAAACCCTGAACACTAAAACCTAAAATCCTTAAACCCTAAAGCTTAAAAACTAAACCCTTAGCCTAACCCTAAATCCTAAAACCCTAAACCCTAAAACCCTCAACCCAAAATGATAAACCCTTAAACCCTAAAAACCTAAACTTAAACTAAATAAAACCTAAAAATAAAATAAATAAAAAATCTAAACCTAAATAAAATAAAAAATAAAATAAAAAAAACCTAAACTAAAACATAAACCTAAACTTAAAAAAATATATAATAAAAAATAAAAATAAACTAAAATAAAATAAAGAAAAACCAAAACTAAACTAAAAAATAAAATAAGCCTAAGAATAAATAATCTTAATAAAATAAAAACTAAACCTAAAATAAAAATAAAATAAACTTAAAATAAAATAAAATAAAAACTAATAAAAACCTAAACCTAAAAAATAAACCTAAAAATAAATAAAAAACTCTAAAATCAAAACCTAAACCTAAAATAAAAATAAAATAAACCTAAACCTAAACTAAAATAAACTAAACTAAAATAAATAAAACATAAACTAAATAAAATAATATAAACTAAAAATAAATCCAAAACAAAACTAAAAAATAAACACTAAAAATAAACCTGAAATAAAAAATTAAAAGCATAACCTAAAAAATAAAATAAAACCTAAACCTAAACCTAAAAATAAAAAATAAAACCTATATTGAAAAAATAAAATAATAGTAAAACTCAACTAAAAAATATACCTAAACCAAAACCTAAAAAATAAACTAAAATAAAACCAAAAAATAAAATAAATAAACCTAAAATAAATAAAGTAAACTAAATAAAAATAAAAAATAAAATAAACTAAAATAAATAAATAAAATGATGTAAACCTAAACCTATCAGTTTATTAGATTTTAAAAAAAAACCCTAACACTTAAATCATAAACCCTAACCCCTAAACCCTAAACCTTAAACCCTAAAACTAACCCTAAACCCTAAACCCTAAACCTACAACCCTAAACCCCAAACCCTAAAATACCTAAACCCTAAACCCTAAACCCTAATCCTAAACCCTAAACCTTAAAAGCATAACCCTAAAACCCTAAACCCTAAACCCTAAACCTTAAACCCTACACCCTAAATCCTAAAACTTAACCTTAAACCTTAAACCATAAACCCCAAATCTTAAACCAAAACCCAAAATCGCTCCTCTTCTGGCGCCTAATGGCGATTCTGTTCCCTTTCCTTTTCCTTATGTTTGTCCATGTTTCGACCTTTTCGATCATTCCTTCGATTTCGCTCTGGCTACTTATGTGAGTTTCTTGATCTTACAATGGTGGAAGCACTTTCACTAAGTTTCTTTAAACTTGGGCGACTAAGGCTTCCAATTTTCAAGGTAATATCGATCTGACTCCAGCCATTACTGCGCCTGCTGTTAAGTCCTTCAAGGATGCTTTACTGGTAAGAACACTTGCTCTAATGCTTTGTCAATTTAATCTCAACTTCTTTCCATGGAATGCCAGTTGTAATGTGCTTGGATCTTGATGTGGAAAAGCTGGCGAAGCCCTTTGAAGCTTCTTTAGTTGCTAAATTTTCATTGCATCGCCTGACCCTTGAAAGCATTTGATCCTTCTTTCATAGCCTAAAGCTCTCAGGTGTATTTACTATCAGATAGATTGATCCTAGACATATCCTTATTCAGCTATCTAATTATTTAGACTACTCAAGAGTCTTTGCTCGTCACTCTTACTTTGTGTACAATTATCAAATGAGGCTTTTGAAATGGTCTCCTCTATTTTTTGTAAAAGAGGAATCCCTAACTGTTCCTTTATGGCTAGCTTTTCCAAACATGAGGATACATTACGTTACCCATCAAGTCCTATTTATGATTGGGGCTCTCTTTGGTAGGCCCCTTCAAATAGATCAAGCCACCGCCGTGAAATCATGGCCATCAGTTGCTCATATTTTAGTTGAGATTGATATTATCGAAAAGTACCCTAAAGAAGTTTGGATCAGTTCAAAAAATTTGGGTATAATCAAAAAGTTGAATTTGAAAATTTCCCTATTTTTTGTACACATTGTAAGATCCATGGTCATGATCACTCTGAATGCTTTTTATTACACCCTAATCTTAAAAAGAAAAAATTGTCTGATCCTAATCCCTCTTTAACAAATGAAAAAAATAATAAGTTCGCTTATGTGCCTAAAGTTACTCAAAATGGAACTCACCCTCCTACCTCCTCTCCTTTATTACCTACAGATTTGCCTATTAGAGAACAATCTGAGCTTGATAAAAATAATGATATTGAGGTTTGTGAGGAAACTAATGACAACTTACCTAACATTGCTTCTACTTGTAATAACTTGGCATCTCAAGACAATCCCTTGACTCATATGAATCATAATGGTTATTTGAATGGGAACCTCAAGTTGGATCAAAATCTCAAAACTAATTCTAGAATTGTTCTAAAAAAATTTTGATAATTTGGTGATAATCAAAATCGAATAGTACTCATGGAAATGAAAATGAATTTTGTGCTATTAATGGTGCCACAACCTCCTTCTATTACCCTACAGAGTGATACACATGCTAACCTATTTCTTAACCTAACTCGATATCAAGAGGGAAAATCACTAAGAATGCTTTGATGAATCGGTCCTATTCTCAATATCACAAATCACTCTCTTCAGATGGAGATACTTTGAACATAGATAGGCCTTTTCAAATTAAAAAAAAATCCATTAAAGCTAGAATGTTCACTAATAGCTCCACTAGAACCACTTGATCTTCTCTAACTTCCCATAAATAATTGTTTCATGTTTTTCTTCTTCTTATTTTTCATTTTTTCAGTTATCTCTTCTCTTTTATTTCAACTTATTATGATCAATTTTCTTATTTAGAATCTTCAGGGTATTGGGACTCTCACTGCCCGCAATCATATTAGAAGCCTTTGTCGTGCTCATAACATAGCTTTACTTATTGTTATTGAGCCATTCATTCACTCTTCTAAGATTACCCATGTTGCTAGAACACTAGGCTTTCAAAATTTCTTTTATAATATTAGTAATAAAATTTGGTGTTTTTGGAATAATTTAATCAACATTTCTATCCTTGATGATCTCCAACAATTGGTTAATGTTCAAATCTCATTGGGTGAATTTTCTGCTCTTGGTTCCTTTATCTATCAATCTTGTAATAGAGCTGGTAGGAACATCCTTTGGGATCAATTAAGAACTTTCGCCTCCTCGGTCAATAAACCCTGGTTGGTTGGGGGTGACTTCAACACTATTATCGCTTCCTCGAAAAGAAGGGGAGGTTGCTATCCTAACATCCACTCCATGGAAGATTTTTCTAATATGATTCTCGACTGCAATCTAATTAATATTAGTTTTTCTAGCTCCAACTATACGTGGCATAACTCTAGACTCTGGCAGTGGATTGATAGACCCTCTTTAATTCCCTTTGCATCAATCAATGGCCCCTCACTTCTGTTGAGCATTTGAGCAGAACTTTGTTTGACCATGCTTTGCTATTGATCTCTATCAAAACTCCTTCTAGTACTATATCCTCCCCCACTCCTTTTAGATTCCAAAATATGTGGACCCAACATAGTGATTTCTTTAATGTTATTTCCACTGATTGGATGACCCCTATTCACAGGACAATTCCGTTAAAGGCATGATTCAGCTTTGGCTTAAGCTTAAAAGACTAAAACAAAACCTAAATTGGTGGAACAAGCACCATTTTAAAAATATTTTTGCTAATCTAAAAATATGGAATAATTAGTTTGCTCTTGAAGATCTGTTAAGCGATCCTAGTAAGCTTAATGAGTTGAACACTGCTAAAGATAACTTGATTAATTATCAGAATATGGAGGAAACCTACTGGCGGCAAAAGGTCGCTAGCAAACATATTGTTGATGGTGACAAAAATACAAGGTATTTTCATGCTCTTTTCAAAAAAAGGAAAGCTTAAAGTCTATTAAAAAATTCAAAAATATTAACGGTAGTTGGATCACTGATAATAATAAAATTAAAGATTCTCTCATTCAACATTTTAAAAATTTATTAAATAACAACCCTAACTTAGAACCCCTCTCCAACACTCACTTGATCTCCTCTATGATTACTAATGATGAAAACCATTTACTCACTTTGCGTCCTATGAAAACTAAGATTAGTAGTACTCTCAATAGCATGAAAACTGACTATGTTGCTGGCCCTGATGGCTACATGACTCATTTCTTTCAGCATTGTTGGCCTATTATTAAGTCTGATCGTGTTGATGTTGTTGTTGATTTCTTTGATGGCAGCTCTTTTCCTAGATACTTTTCTAGCACTTTCATTGTTCTCATTCCCAAAACTAATAATCCTGATACTTGGGGAGATTTTAGACCTATCAGCCTTTGCACCTTCTTTCGAAAACTCATTGCTAAATTGATAGCTAATAGAATTAGTCCACTGCTGCCTAAAATTATTTCCCCCAACCAAACTAGCTTCTTTAAAGGTAGAGCTATATCTGATAGCATACTTCTTAGCACAAGAGCTGATTCATGATATTGATGTTCCTATCAGAGGTGGTAACATCATTTTTAAACTGGACATAACTAAAGCTATTGACAACCTCTCTTGGAATTCCTCTTTCAAATTCTTCATTTGCTTGGGTTTTTTTATTATTTTTTCTGTCTCATCAAAAATTGCATTACAAATGTTTGGTTTTCTGTTATCATGAATGGTGAATCCCTAGGTTTTTTCTCTTCAAAGCATGGTTTGAGATAAGGGGTTCCCCTATCCCCCTCTTTTTTTATTATTACTGTTGAATATCTATCTAGGAGTCTGAATGATCTTTTTTACAATAATCCTAGGTTATTTTATAGAACTAAAGGTGGTCTTCCTGTCACTCATCTTAGTTTTGTTGATGACTTTATAATCTTTTGCAATGCCTCAATTCCTCACATTAAAACTATTAAGAATCTTTTAAATAAATTTGGCAATGAAAGTGGTCTTTTTCTCAATGAAGGCAAAAGTTATTTCATTCCTTCTTCTAAAATCTTGAGCAATAGGACCAACCAAATCTTGAGAATTACTAATTTGTAGCAACTACAACCTCCTATTAAATATCTTGGTGCTCCGCTTTTTAAAGGTCAGAAAAGATCTCACCTTTTTGATGAGCTAATCCAAAAAATCTCTAATAAAATTTCTGTTTGGGAATTTCATTTACTTTCATTTGGTGGTAGGCTCACTTTGATTAAGAGCACCCTTAACTCCATGCCTTTGTATCTCATTCAAACCATTATGTCAATTACTCTACCATTAACAAAAATTGAGCTTCATTAACAAATTTTCTGGGGATCTAACAATTCCTCTAAAAAAATGTACTGTACCTCTTGGTATAAAACTTGTGGCACTTTTGCTGAAGGTGGTCATGGATGTAAACCAATCAAGAAAACTATCACTACTTTTTCTTATAAACTTTGGTGGAATTTTAGGAAAAATAATAGTCTATGGGCTAATTTCATGACTGCTAAATACTGCTAGGGTAAGCACCCTCTCATCTGCCCCTATAAAGTGAGATTCTTCAGTTTGGAAAAGACTTTGTTCCATCAAATGGGATGCTGAATCTTTAATTTCCTGGGGGATTAACTTTGGATCCTCTTTCTTTTGGCAAGATAACTGGACTGGAGGTGGGTCCATTGACGAATTACTTTGTACTCATTCCACTGCTGCTATTAAAGTGAACTCCTTTTGGAAAAATAATATGTGGACTAATAGTAAGCTTACAGATTATATTCCTCCCTCTCTTTTAAATAATCTTACTACTATTCCTATCATTCCTACCAATCTAGATCAAATCCTTTTTAAGCTTTCACATAATAGTGATTTCAACTTTAAAAATGTTTGGATTCACATTAAAGAAGCTCATGATTTTTCCTATCTATTTTCCAAACTTTGGAATAACAATATCCCTACTTCTTATTCTATTCTTACTTGGCATATTTTGAAAAACTTCATCCCTATTGACTCCTTGTTGTGGGGTAAAGGTTTTCAATTACCTTCAAAATGTCAATGTTGTTTCCACATTGAGAATGTGAACCATGTTTTTGTTAATGGGGCCATTGCTTCTAAGCTTTGTATTTGGTATGATGACCTCTTTAACATTGTCATTTTCAATGGCTCCTTAAATTTATACTAACTCCTTGAAGTTTATTTTGACAACACTACTAAAGGTCACATTAAAGTAATAATTGCTATCACTCTTATTTGGTTCATATGGATGGACTAAAATGATACAAAACATCATGGGACACCTATGAACCACATGAGGATAATTGCTAGAACTAAAAACAAATTTCGTGACTTGTTTAATGCCAAATTAATTATATATAAACAATTCAAAGGGTGCAAATTTGTGGCCAATAAATTGGGTTTTAACTTGTCAGATCAACCCATCTGTAAAGATGACAAGATTATTTATTGGGTAAAACCTCATGCCAACACTATTAAAGTTAACACTGATGGCTCTGTCTCTCCTAAAGGTTCAAGCTGTGGTGGCATTTTCAGAAATCTTAATGGAAAAGTCCTATGTGCTTTTGCATACCCCCTTAATCCTTGCTCACTCCCTTTGCTGAGCTCATGGCAGTGTACAAAGCTCTTGAAATTTGCCTTCAAAAAGGTTGGCTCAATATTTGGATTGAGGTGGATGCCCTTCTACTGATTGATCTTTTGACTTCCATGAATATGGGTAATGCAGAATTGTACTACCTTCTTAAGCAAACTAGAGCTCTCCTTGCCCAACTCTACTTTAAAATCACTCATGTATGGCACGAGGGTAATGCATGTGCTGATTATCTGGCCAATCTGGGTGCTATATTGGATGGTATAAAATTCTTTGATCAACTAACCCTTCCTAAACATTTGCATGGCTTGGTTAATCTAGACAATAATGGGCTTCCTTATCTCAGAAATTAACCTAACATATTGGATTCACCTGTTTCAATACCTCTTTTACTGCATGATCATTTTCTATTTACTGTTGTTACTTCTTTGGTCTTTGCTGATGCATCAACCTGATATCCCTTGTTGTTTACTTGTCGATCTCTATGGCATGTGCTATTGATATAATTGTCCTAGCTTTAATTGGGAGCTTACTGCTTCTTTTTTACTATTAATGTGTTGCTACTCCTTTGGAATTTGATGATGCATCATCAAATTACTCCTTGCTGGTCCTTTACTGAGCTAAGTGGCATCTATTATTGGTTTAATTATCCTAACCTTGTTTGGGGTCTTGCTATTTATGCCTCTCCTATGCTCCATAACCTAACCTTCACAACCTATAAGGAGAGATCTTGCAATATCCTGGCTATAACATTTTCTCTGCAGATTTGGAATTATTTCTTGAATTCCAATATTCCTGATGTTATGGGACTAGCTAGTGGTCTGATTCTTTGTGTTCCTTTGCTCTTTAATGGTTTATCTTATGTTGGATGCAACATCTATGTTGAAGGTTTAATTGTGTTGGACTTTTCCTTTTGTCCAGAGTCGCACTTGGAGTTGGTTTAAATTTGTGTATGTCATTACTAACCCAGCTTGCATACCAGAAGGAAAGAACCTAATACCCTTATTATTAATGGTTCTTTGTGTTTGGAATTGTTTAATGTCTTCCTTTCATGATTTCTCTCGAGGATGATAGTTCTGCTAGCTGTCTCCTTTGTCCTAAAGTATTTCATTGATGAGACCCTTTTGAACCCTATTATGGCTCTGTTAGCTTTTATTGTCTTATCCTATGGTTGCAATAATTGTAGTGTTATTTTAATCTATGGCTGTTGGATTTCTTGGTTCACTGTCCTACAGGCTAACCTTGTGTTTATTTGCTATTTTTGGCCTGGTGTTCTTCTGAATGTCTTTGCAATTCTCATTCGGGCTGTTGCTGATCATTTTATCTGTTATTTTTTAACTTTTGGCTCTATTAAAATTGTGCAGTTCTAGCCTGTTGATAATTATTATCCTATTGCTCTTCGTGCTGCTTCTTGGGGTTTATTTTGTTTTGTTCAGTTGGCCTCTCTTGAGGTTGTGGACTGCATGATGGCTTTTATTTTTCTGCTTGGCTATTTCTTACCTCTCATTTCTCTGAATGTTTGTGCTGTTAACATCTAGGATTATGCCTTCCTTAACTATCTGGGATTTAACTTGTGCATTGTATAATTTGAATGGTTGGTTTTATGGCCAACTTGATCTTATTTTCTTTCTTGTTTGTTGGATGGTCTGGATAATTGAGTCTTATATCCAGTTACCGGGGTTGTTTATCCGTTGCCAGGTGCTTTTGGTGTTGTCTTGCTGATTATCTTTGATAACCTCATTTTCCCTATCTGCCAAGAGAGATTTTGCAATTTCTTGTTTAATTTTATTATTTCCTTATAGGTTTGGACTTCCTTAATGGTTTCTCAGTTTGCCTATACTGTGGTTGTGGATTTAACGCTAGCTGAGCCTTTATCCGGAAGGTTTTTCTTGATTATCCTTTGAATCCTTTCTGTCGCTATTTTACATCTCTGCTTTTAATTGGATTTTTATATGGTGGGTGTAATTTTTGTTTTATTGCTACCTCTATTGGAATTTGGATTTTAGGGTCCTTTGTCCAGCAGGTTTTCTTTGTGGTTATTATCTATTTCCTTCCTTTTGTTTTTCTAACTATTTTTGCTATTAATAAATGCGAAACTACTGATTTCTCCTGCTGCTATTTTATCCCACTTGGTTCTATTAAAATAGTACAGATCCCTGTGATTATCCATCTGATTATTTGGATCTTTACATATGCTTTGTTTACTCGATTGGTGGACTCTTGGCGACTTGTTGGTATTTCTCTTGGTTGTTGGTTGGTTGAATTAATACTCTACATCTTTGTCTCTGGGTTTTGGTTTGTTTTTTATTTAACAAGCCTCTATTGAAGTTGTTGATTGCTTGGTAGCTTCTTTGAACCTTATTGATTTATTATATATACATATCATCATTCATTGGTCTACTTTACTGTTGTTTTACATCCTCTTTTGTTAAACTTGTATCTATTACCTTGTTTATTGGATGGGTGGCTTTATCTTATTGTTTTATTGTCTTGGTTGTTTGTTGTCTTGGATATTTGTTATCTTGTTTTATTCTGTTGGCTCCATTATTGGTTGTAGGACTTATCTTATGTTCATTATTACATTTTCGATTGTTTTTGGTGATTGGTGCGTTGTTCACCTATTTTATGCTCTATCTATTTGGTTACTAACTACTGCAATGTCTACTCTGATTGATAAGTTTTATGGCTAACTTCTTGTCCCTTGCTGTCTTGGTTGTTGCTATCTTGGCTATTACTATCTTGACTATTTTCTGTCTTGGTTATCTGCTATCTTATTTTGCTGGATTCTAATGTTGACCCTCATTTGAATCCCCTTTTTGATTTATCTTCTGGTGGGTTCCATTGTTGTATTAAATGTTTTATTATTGGGGTTGTCTTTCTGATTGCCCTTATTTATTTATGTCATCTTGTTCATCTCGATAGTTGTGAACTATATTATCATTGTTGTCTCTATTCCCATGGTTGGTTTAGGTTTGTTATCTTCTTGGTATGCTTGTCTATTGAATGGGTGGTACATTTGCCTTTCTTGTCTTGTTGTCTTGGTTGTTTGTTGATCCATTATCAATTTTGGTCCTTAATGCTACTCTTTTGTGCTCTGTCTTTATTTGGTGCTATTTTTGGTCCTTAATGCTTCTGCTATTTCCTATCTTTGGGTTATCTTCCTATACAATTGCTTTTTGCCATTATTGATATGGATAATAAGGGGTTGTTCACATGCATTCATTATTATGATTGGGTTCATTTTCGACCTTTACTTAGGGTCCTAGTGAAGATTCATATATATACATCATATGTTTAGCATGGTGTTATTTATAGGCTCATTGACTTGTGGATTTCAACAGTACCTCTCTTTGTTTTCTTGTGGAGGGTTTATATCGCTATTTCTCTTCTTGGATATTACTTTTCATGAGGTTAGCAAAGATGGCTTATTCTCATATGTATAAGTATTCTCATGTCGGGTGACTATATTGATGATACTTTTCACATGGGACCCTTATCCTTCGCCTTTACAATTTCCTCTCTATATTATATGCTTTATTTAGGTTTGTAGGTAATAAAAGACTTTCAACAATGGTATCTTCTCACAGGTTTGTTGGCTATGATGGCTATGATGATTTCACTCCCTTTTGGTTTGGTAGTAGCTCTTATGATGTAACCCTTCTGCTGAAGTTTGGATACTCATATTTGCATCTGCCCCATCTTGGTGTGACTGAGCCTGAGCCTTCTATATCATAATTCTTTACTATCATTCTCAGATTATGCTATTTTCATTTATCTTTTTGTCTGTATTACCTTAATTGCTCTAATCTCTTTTTGTTTACATTTTTGCAGGTGCTTCTCTCTTATCCTCTTGCAGGTTTGCTCCATAGTATCATGCATTCTCACGTCCTCCAGAGCATTGGCCCTAATCTTCCATTGGCTTATTATGTTAATCAATTTGTATCTTTTGATTACTTTAATGTCTTCATTTGCTGTTGGATGTACTTAGATAGGGGATTTAATCCTTAGGTGAGTAGCTCTTAGTTCTGGATTTTATCCCCTTTAAGGACCTTGTAACCCTCTTTTTGTGGCAATAAAATACCCCTACATGGGGTTTCCTAAAAAAAACCTTGAACCAAAACCTAAAGTAAATAAATTTTAAAGGAAACTTAAAATAAAATAAAATAAAACCTAAACTTAAAATAAACCTAAAATAAATAAAGATTAGAATTAAACCCTAAACTAAAAAAAATACCTAAACATAAAAAAATAAACTAAACTAAAATAAAAAAACCTAAACATAAAATAAAATAAACACTCTAAAAAATAAACCTAAACCTAAACCTAAACCTAAAATAAACTAAAATAAAACCCTAAAACTACTAAAAAAAAAATAAATAAACTAAACTAAATAAAATAAACTAAAATTAAAAAATAAACTAAAATAAATAAAAATAAACTAAATAAACCTAAACCTATGGGTTTACTTAATTTAAAACCCTAAACTCTAACCCCTGACCTAAACCCTAAATCTTAAAACTAACCTAAACTACAACCCTAGGCCCAAACCCAAACCCTACCCTAAACCCTAAACCCTAAAATGCTTAAATCGTAAACACTAAACCCTACACCCTAACTCATAAACCCTAAACCCTAAACCCTAACCCTAAACCTGAACCCCTAAACCCCAAACCCAAAACCTAAACCTAAAGTAACTTAATAAACTAAAAACAAAACTTAAACCCTAAAACCTAATAAACCTAAACCCTAAGAATGTGCAAAACCTTGATGACAAGAACATCACCATCAACTAGGCTCAGTCTAGATCTGGCAGTGGAGGTGAAGGCGACGGTGACGGTTATAGCACTGGTGGTGGGGGATTTGGAGGTGCTTGTGGATATGAGGGTGGTGGTTATGGACGCATGAGGAGCGGCAGAGGTTCTGACCATGGTGGAGGTGGTAGAGAGATCGGGGATATGATGGTGGATCCCGCTACCTGAGAGGCTAGGGTGGTTTTGATGGGAACTACAGAAACTGAAGAACGGTTGACCTTGAACCCTAGAACCCTAACATCTAAACCCTAAACCTTAAACCCTAAACCTTAAACCTTAGGAAGCTAAAAACCTAAACATAAACAAAATAAAACCTCAAAAAACCTAAACCAAAATAAAATAATAAAATAAAAACCTAAACTAAAACCTAAACCTAAAGCTAAACCTAAAAAGAAAATAAAATAAAAAATAAAAATAATACTAAAATAAAATAAATAAAAACATAAACTAAACAAAAAAAAATAAATAAAATAGAAAGCAACCCTAAAATAAAAATAAAATAAACCTAAAATAAAATAAAATAAAAACTAAATAAAAACATAAACCTTAAAAATAAACCTATACAAAAAACCCCAACCCTAAACTAAAAAAGAACTAAACCTAAAATAAAAATAAAATAAACATAAACCTAAACTAAAATAAACTAAACCAACATAAATAAAACCTAAACCTAAACCTAAACTCTAAATAAATTAAAATAAACCTAAACCAAAACTAAAAAAATAAAACCTAAAAATAAACCTAAAATACAAACCTAAAACCTAAACCTAAAAAAATAAAATAAAAACCTAAACCTACACAATAAAATAAAAATAAAACTAAACTAAGAAATAAACTAAAACATAAACATCAAAATAAAAAATAACTAAAATAAAAAACTTAACCTAAAATAAATAAACCTAAAATAACTAATCTAAACTAACTAAAAATAAAAAAAACACCTAAATAAAAAATAAAAATAAAATAAACTAAATAAACCTAAATCTACTACTTTACTTATTTAAAAAAATAAAAATAAAAGAATAAAAATCATAAAATAAAAAACCCTAAACCCTAAACGCTAAACTCTAAAACTAATCATAAATGCTAAACTTTAAAATCATAAACCCTAAAACCTAAACCTTAAAATCGTAAACCCTAAACCCTAAATCCTAAACCCTATACCCTAAAACCTAAAACCTAAAACCTAAACACTAAACCTTAAACCCTAAAAAAACATAAAAACCTAAACCTAAACTAAATAAAACCTAAAAATAAAATAAATAAAAAAACCTAAATCTAAATAAAATAAAAATAAAATAAAAAAACCTAAACTAAAACCTAAACCCAAACCTAAACCTAAATGTAAATATAAAATAAAATAAATAATAAAAACTAAACTAAAATAAACTAATAAAAAACTAAACTAATCTAAAAAAACATAAAATAAATCTAAAAATAAAACCTAAAAAACTAAAAATAAAATAAATAAAATAAAATAAAATAAAACTAATAAAAAAGCTTAAACTTAAAACCATAAACCCTAAACCTACAAACCATTAACCCTAAACTAACCTAAACCCTAATCCTAAACCTTAAACCTAAACCCTAAACCTAAAACCCTAAACCCTCACCTAAACCCTAAACCCTAAAACCTATAACTAACCCTAAACTAAACTTCCACTGAACCCACCTAAACCTTAAACTAAACCTAAACCCTAAACCTTAAACCCCTAAACTTAAACCTAAACCCTTTGAAACCCTAAACCTAAACCCTAAACCCTAAAACTAAAACTAAACTAACTCAACCTAAACCTTAAAGTTTAAAACTAAACCCTAAACCCTAAAGCCTACTAAACCCTAAAGCCTAAACCATAACCAACCTAATCTAAACCCTAAACTAAACCTTAAACCAAACCATAAACCCCAAAGTTAAACACTAAACCTAAACCCTAAACCCTAAATCCTAAACCTAAACTAACCTAAACACTAAATAAAAAAAAATAAAACCCTAAACCCTAAAATCTTTTCTAAATCAGAATCCTAAACTCCTACCCTTAAAACCTAAAAGGCTAAACCTAAATTAAATAAAACCTAAAAATAAAATAAATAAACATACCTAAACCTAAATAATTTTTAAAAAAGAAAATATAATAAAAACCTAAACTAAAATCTAAACCTAAACCTAAAAATAAAATAAAACAAAAAATAAAAATAAACTAAAATTAAATAAATAAAAATCTAAACTAAATTAAAAAACCCTAAATAAAATAAAAACTAAATATTAAATTAAATTAACACTAAATAAAAACCTAAACCTAAAAAATAAACCTAAAAATAAATTAAAAGAATAACCTAAACCCTAAACTAAAAAGAACTTAAACCTAAAATAAAAATAAAATAAACCTAAACCTAAACTAAAGCAAGCTAAACCTAAAATAAACTAAACCTAAACCTAAATCTAAACCTAAACTAAATAAAATAAAATGAACTAAAAATAAACTTAAACCTAAACTAATAAATAAAACCATAAAATATACCTAAAATAAATACCTAAAGCCTAAACCTAAAAAAAATTAAATAAAAACCTTAACCTAAATCTAAAAATAAAAAATAAAACTTTAAACTAAAAAAAAAAATAAAAATAAAACTCAACTAAAAAATAAACCTAAACCTAATAGATAACCAAAAATAAAAAACTTAAACTATACTAAATAAACCTAAAATAAATAAATTAAATAAACCTAAACCTAAA
Source organism: Cymbidium sinense (assembly GCA_021442155.1). Taxonomy (NCBI): domain Eukaryota; kingdom Viridiplantae; phylum Streptophyta; class Magnoliopsida; order Asparagales; family Orchidaceae; genus Cymbidium; species Cymbidium sinense. The sequence continues at coordinate 334,848,537 of CM038214.1, read as the reverse complement.
GGTTTACTTAATTTAAAAGAAAACCAAACCCTAAATCCTAAACCTTAAATCCTAAACCTTAAACCCTAAACTAAACCTAAGCCCTAAACACTAAGCCTACAACCCTAAACTTGCAACTCTAAACTAAACCCTAAACCCTAAACCCCAAAACCCTAAACTCTAAATCCTAAACCCTAAACCCTAAACCCTAAAACCCTAAACACCCTAAACCTTAAAACCTAAACCCTAAACCCTAAACCATAAACCATAAACCATAAACCCTAGAACGTACAACCCTAAACCCTCATAATGGAAGAACTGGTAGGAACATCACTAGGCTCGCCCAGATCTGCAGGTCGAGAAGGTGTGGAGGTGGCAATTTTGAAGGGGTGCAAGGGGATTGGGAGGTGCCGGTGGATATGGAGGTGGTGGTCAGAGTAGTGGTGATTATCGAGGTAGAGTGATGAAACTTAGAGCCATGGTGATAGTGGAGGGAGAGGTTGGGGATATGATGACTGATCCCGCTACTCGAGAGGTGGGCATAGTTCTGATGGGAACTGGAGAAACTGAAGAATGACCAATTTGATCTACTACTTATCAAACTGCATCTTTATAGTAGAGATGGTTCTACTTATCTAGAATTTTTATTTGCTCTATGGGTGCTCATTTTTGATCTACTGCTTATCGAACTGCATCTTTACAGTAGAGATTCACTTTGATTTGCTACTTAGTTGATGAAATCGAAAAGAAGAAATGTTGAATCTGATTTTATTTTCTATTAAAAAAACCTTAAACCTTAAACTAAAACTTAAAACTTAAAGCTAAAACCTAAACCCAAAATCATAAATCCTAAACCCTAGACCCTAAAACCTAAATCCTAAACCCTTGAAACCCTAAACCCTAAATATTAAACCTTAAACCCTAAACCCTAAACACTAAAACCCTAAAGCCTAAAACCTAAACCCTAAACCCTAAAACCCTAAACCCTAAAAACTAAAACCTAAAACCCTAAACCCTAAACCCTAAACCCTAAAAACATAAAAACATAAATTTGAACTAAATAAAACCTAAAAATAACATAAATAAAAAAACCTAAACCTAAAGAAAACAAAATAAAATATAAACCTAAGCTTAAGCCTAAACCTAAAAATAAAAATAAAATCTAAACTAAAATAAAATAAATAAAAACATAAACTTAACTAAAAAATAAAATAAACCTAAAAATACAAAGCTAAATAAAATAAAAACTAAAACTAAAATAAATAAAAAAACCTAAACTAAAATAAAAACTAAATAAAATGCTAAACATAAAGAATAAATCTAAAAATAAATAGAAAATAAAACCTAAACCCTAAACTAAAAAAAAACCTAAACCTAAAATAAAATAAAATAATCAAAATAAAATAAACCTAAATAAAAAATAAACTAAACTAAAATAAAAACTTAAACCTAAACAAAATAAACTAAACAAACCTAAACCTAAAGTAAATAAAATTAAATAAAATAAAAATAAACTAAACCTAAACCTAAACTTAAAGTAAAAAAAACAAAACCTAAAAATAATTCTAAAATGAAAACCTAAAACCTAATCCTAAAAAATTAAAATTAAAACAAAAAATTAAAACCTAAAAATATCAAATAAAACCTAAACTGAAAAAATAAAATTAAAATTAAGTTATACTAAAATAATAAACCTAAAATAAATAAACTAAACTAAATAAAAATAAAAATAAACCTAAATAAAAAAAATAAAATAAACTAAAATAAATAAGAAAATAAACAAAATAAACCTAAACCTATTAGTTACTTAAATTTAAAAAACATAAATAAAAAAACCCTAAACCCTAAACCACAAACACTAAACCCTAAAAACCTAAACCCTACATCCTAAACCCTAAACTCTAAACCCAACAACCCTAATCCTTAAACCTAAACCCCCTAAGAATCTAAACCCAAACTAAACCTAAACTTAAACCTAAAATAAATACTTAACCTAAAGAAACCTAAACTATGAACCAAACTAAACCTAAACCTAAATTCTAATCCTAAAGCTCTAAATCAAACTAAACCAAAACTAACCCAAACTGAACCTAAACTAAACCTAAACCTAAACTTAAACTTAAACCCTAAACCCTAAACCCTAAACCCTAACCCTAAACCCTAAACCCTAAAATCATAAACCCTAAAGCAAAAAACCCTAAACTCTAAACCTTAAACCTTAAACCCTAAGACCTAATCGCTAAACCCTAACTCTACACCTTAAACCCTAAACCCTAAACAAAACCTAAAGTAAAAATAAATTAAATTGAAACCCTAAAGCTAATAAACCTAAACCAGAATGGGGAACCTTGAGTAGAACCTCACCCAACTGGGCTAGATCTTGTGGTGGAGGCAAGGTGGAGGCGTTTATCGTGGTGGGAGGTGTTTGTAGAGATATGGAGGTGGCAGGGAGGGAGGAGCGATGGAGGTTACATCCATGGTGATGGTGGAAGGAAAGATCAGGGATTTGATGGTAGATCCGCTACCAGAGGAAAGTGATAATGGGAATTGGAGAAATCAAGAACGTCATCCGACTCTTGCTTATGGAACTGTCTTTATAGTAGTTCTATTTATTATGGGTTTTGATTTTCTCTATGCGTTCTCATTTTTATCTATGCCATTATGTGTCTTAGAAAACTTGTACTTGGTTGATGAAATTGAAAAGAAGAAATGTTAAATCTGAATTTGATCTCTATTAATAAAAAACATTAACCTAAAACCCTAAATCCTAAATTAAAACATAAACCCTTAACTTAAAACTTAAACCATAAACCCTAAAACCTATATCCTAAAACCTACAACCCTAAACCATAAATCCCAAACCATAAACCCTAAACCATAAACCCTAAACCATAAATGCTAAACCCTAAAATCCCAAAAAGCTAAACCTAAACCAAATAAAACCTAAAAATAAAATAAATAAAAAACCTAAACTTAAATAAAATAATAAAATAAAATAAATAAAACCTAAACTAAAACCTAAATCTAAACCTAAAAAAAAAATAAAATAATGATTAAAACTAAACTAAAATAAAATAAATAAAAACCTAAATTAAGCTAAAAAAATAATATAAACCTAAAAATAAAAAGCCTAAATAAAATAAAAATTGAACCTAAAATAAAAATAAAATAAATCTAAAAAATAAAATAAAAACTTAAACCTAAATCTAAAAATAAAATATAAAATATAAAAAATAAAATAAAAAAGAAAACTAAAACAAAAAATAAACCTAAGCCTAAATCTAAACTTAAATAATTAACTAAAATAAATAACCTAAATAAAAATAAATAAGCTTAAAATAAATAAATTGAACTAAATAAAAATAAAAATAAACTTAAATAAAAATAAAATAAAATAAACTAAATTAAATAAAACCTAAAATAAATAAACTTAAACTGCTACTTAATTTTAAAAAAAAACCCTAAATACCCTTCTAAACCCTAAACCCTAAACCCTTAACCCAAAACTTACAACCCTAAACTCTAAGCCCTAAACCCTAAACCCTAAACTCTAAAACCCTTAGCCCTAAACCCTAAACCTTAGACCCTAAACCCAAACCCTAAAACCCAAAACCCAAAAACCTAAACCATAAACCCTAACTCCTAAATCCCTTAACCTAAACCCTAAACTAACCCTAATCCTTAAACTAACCATAAACCCTAAACCCTAAACCCTAAAAACCCTAAGCCCTAAAGCCTAAACACTAAACCCTAAACCCTAAACCCTAAACCATAACCATAAACCCTAAACCCTAAACCATAATCCCCAATCATTTCACTTTAAATTTCTCTCTTCAATATGCAAATTCATTTCATTAACCATTAATTTTATGGGTGCTTTGGTTGGTTGACCATTGCAAATTGATCGTGCAATGAATATGAAATCTCATCCTTGAATCCTATTGAATTGGACATTACCAATAAAACACCCAAAAGAAATTTGGTTGGGATCAGAATTACGTTACATGCCAAGAAGAATTGAATTTGAAAATTTTCTTGTCTTTTGTTCTCACCAAAATCCGCATGATAATTAATGTTTCATTCTTCATCCTCACCTAGAAAAGAATATCCTTATTAAGGAAACTTCTATTCCTAACCCTAGGCCACCCATTGTTAAATATCAAAAAGCTACTTCAAAAAATTTTTTTTGAAAGTTCCTAGAAAGGTTGTTTTACCTATTACATCTTCTATGCAATTGAAGGCTTCTAATGTGGACAATAATAGTTTTCTAAACTTTTAGATGATGATTCTATATCCTCTGATTCGATCTTTGTATCCTTGCTGGCTTTGATTGATGAAAATGATGCTTTAATTAAAAATATTAATGTGGATATTAATGTTATGCATCATTCAAATTCTATGGAGAATATGGTTTTGGTTCCTCATGATAATCAAGTTGCAAAACCAAATTCTAATTTTCAAGTTCAGGATGATTTAAAATCTCAAAAAGATTTGGTTTTGTCTAATAATTTGGGTATTGAATAGGAAGAGTTGGGTTTTCACACTTTCTTTCTTAATAAATCTATTTCTACTCCCTCTCTTGCTATACCCACTGCTCATTTTCCTTTAAGAATTTCTAATATCTTGGAAGAAGGAGAACTCACTTCTACAGTAGGAGACTTCTCCTAAATCTATGACTAATGTTACTAAATCCTTCTCAGATGATGATTATATGGGAAAAAAATGGTTTCCAAACTTATCATACTAATAAGAGAAAGAATGTTAAAAATTTCCCTCCTAAATTGTCAAAAAATACTAGATTTGCTACAACCTCCCTCTCCTCTCTTAATTAACCTTTTCTTAATGCTATTTTATTTTCTTATATTTAATTTTATTATTTGGAATGTTAGAGGAATCAGTACTCTCTCTATTTATAACCATATTAGAAATCTTTGTAGAGTTTATATATAACCATGTTGCTAGAATGATCGATTTCAATAAATTTTTCTCTAATGCTAGTAATAAGATTTGATGTTTTTGGAATAATTTTGTTGATATTTCTATTCTTGATGATTTTCAATAGGTAGTCAACACTCAAATCTCTTAAGGTTATTATTGTTTTTTGGGCTCTTCCGTTTATGCATCTTGTAATAGATCTGGTAGAAATCTTATTGATTATTTAAGGAATTTTTCTACATCTGTCAATAAACTTGGGTTTGTTGGAGGGGATTTCAACATTATTTTATTCTCTTCTGAACAAAGTGTTGGTTGCTCTCCTAACATTCATTCCATGAAAGAATTTTGCAATATGATCCTTGATTGTAATTTGATTGATATTGGTTTTAGGGCTTCTAATTATACTTGGTAAAATTCTAGACTTTGGTAAAAGGTTAGATCAAATTCTTTTTAATACTCATTGGATTACTCAATGGCCAATTACTTATATAGATCATTTTAGTAGAACCTTGTTTGATCATGCTCCTCTTTTGGTTTCTATTAAAGATACTTATAATATATTAAAGAATTTCTCTCCTTTCAGATTTTAGAACATGTTGATTCAACATATTAATGTTGACATCACTTTTGGAGTGAGTTCTCAACCTCCTCTTCTTAGACCAGGGATCTTCTAGACACTAAGACTTCCTTAGCCATAAGACACTTCTAGTGATTAGGTGAACACTTAACCTAAACCTAAAGACATAGAAGGGTTAATCATAGGATTAGACTATGCCTTAGGAATTAAGGAGACTCGCCTACTCTTTTGCCTAAATTTGACATGTGTTCACCTTCTCAAACCAAACCTCAAATTCAATTCAAATATAAAAATCCAAATTCAAAACCTAATCAAATGATTGAAGCCCGTGATTGAATTGAAAATCAAAATCCTTCGTAAGACCCATGATTTATCTTCTGGATTTAGCCTTAGCCAAATCCAAATCAATCCAAATTCAATTAATTTTCTCAAAGATCAACTCAACCCTTCAATCAATTTATCAAATTCAAACTCAAACTAAACTTCAAATCATGATCCAAACCTAAATCCAAATCCAAATCAAAACCATTAAGACAATTTCATGGACTTAGCCAAATTCAACCTAAAACTAATCAATCCTTCAATCATCATTCTATGTTTTACATATAATCATAATCAAAACCATCAAGTAAATCATTCATATTAGAATTAAAAATCAAATGCAATTTTAGTCAAGTTTAAGACTAAATTAAATCAAATCATGATTTGAATGTTAAGTCACTAATATGTAAAAAATAAAAAATGATAATAATAAATAACAAATTTTAATTTAACATACACAATCCATTTGAAATCTAAAATGAACTACAAAGAGAGAGAGAGAGAGAGAGATTAAACCATTTCTAAACATCAAACAAAATTTATTGAGAATTAAATCAAAAGAAAAGCTTTAAATAAAAGTTATATATATAATTTATTAACCATTAAATCAAAATAATTAATTTATCGAATTATGAATGCATATTATCAACAATTATTAATCATAATTAAAATTATCTTATTTGATACACAACTTATAAATTTTCATTCAATTATTTACTAAAGTTATTAAAATTTTGTAAAACTTTTAAAATCATTTATTTAAAAAAAATCAAGTTTCACCAAATTTTTTTAAAAAAAAGTGAAAAAAAAACTATTAAATGACCTACTCCTTGCTAATTTATGTGATCATGACAACATATAAAAAAAATGCAAAGATAAAAAGAAATAAAAAGCAGGAACATGGGAGAAGTTGGGGCATGTAAGACAAAGTTGGCATCTCTCTCTCTCTCTCTCTCTCGGCTAGCAAAAAAACATAGACACACTAAAAAACAAAAAAATGAGGCCTTGTCCTTTTTCTCATCTCCCTTCAAGCAAGAGAAGCCAAAGCCCTCTCATTCCTACTTCACTTGAGAGTGATCTCCCATCCCATGGGTCCTAAAAAATAATAAATAATAAAATATCTCGAGCACCTCTCCTCCGTTGGATGCAAAGCTGAAATTGAACTCTCCCTCACATCCATCTCTTCCTCTCAACCAAGCTAGCCACCAAGCAAAGATCCACGCCTCCCTCTTCCTCCAGTAGGTGACCTCTCTTCCCTCACTTTCTCCAAAACTGAGACACATAGTAGCATGCAATAGGTAGCTGATTGAGATTTTTTATCCCAACTAGGCCCCATAAATCTGGCTACCTGAAGAAAGCACATGAGACATGCCATGAATTTTTTATTGATTGATTGAACCATGCCACTCGCATAGCCTAGCTACTAGTTAAATATCCTTTTATGCCTCCATCCTCCTTCAAAAGACTGTGACTTTCAAGATCCAATCATTGGTCTCATTCTTCATTGCTTCTCCCATTGCATCACTGGTAATAGAAGAACCCCTTTGAAAGTCTCCACTGGATGGTTCTCAGGATTTAGCATGAAGAAAGAATCCCTGACTAAAATTGTCAAGGCTAGTGATATGGTCCTCCATGAGCCCACTATTGATGTCTCCTTGGAGGAGATCAAATCAAAGAAGATCCAGAAGATCATAGATGACATGATTGCAGTTATGTGGAAGGCTCCTAGTGTCGCTTCGCTACTCCATAGATTGGTATTCCTTTGAGGGAAATGAGCTGAATGACCATGGAATAGGTGCAAGTATTGATGAAAAAAAGTATGCCAGGGGTTTAATTGCCATGAAATCCATCCTCAATGATATGTATAGAAATTCCAAATCAAATGCACTATTAGCCCCTCGAGGGTTCTTTAATGATCCATAGTGGTATGCTTAGCTTCTAGAGGATTTTGAACCTAATATTCACAATGCCCTAACACATCATATATATAATTTGAGTGGAGATTATTGCTCTTGAAGACACAAATGAATACATTAGCTACACTCTTAGGAGTGAAACTGATGCACAAGACCATTGACCTTTTAATCTCTGGTAATAATTAATCCAATGCTTCAAAAGAAGGGAATCAAAATAGCTTTGTTCTTTGAAAGATGTTTAAGCATTGATGGATTTAGAGCTATGGTAGAGCAACATCTGCAGGTGAAGGTCACAGTCAGATCATTTTGGTCAACCTATCAAAATTGTTGCTTTTGGATGGATGCATATTATAGTATGAGTTTGATCATCTAAATGAGACTATATATGTGGATAAGATTGTTTCGAGAACATTTAGAAAAGTCAAGAATTTTGATTTTCCTCTTCGAAGATGCCAAAAGCTAGTGTCTATGAGCAAGTGAGGAGGAAGCGAACCATTGGAGCAAAGAAAAAAGAATGCTAAAAGTATTGATACGAACAAGCACCTCAATAGGGCTTCTTTCCAAATGAAGCCACCTCTTGGTCGAATTCCATCGGACATTAAATTCGGTGAGGTATAATTCTTAAATGCTTAGAAAGCTTTAGGGATCTTATGTTTGATGTGTTGAATGCAAGCATCACTAGAATCCAACCTTTAGAGCATGTGCACTTTACTTTTTAATCATTCGAGTTTAGAGACAAAAGTAAGACCATTCATTTTATGTGTTTGAAGTGAATAGTTTTGATTAGGTCAAATGGCATAGTGATTTGATTGCACATATCAAGCCATGATTAACTCATGGGCCATTTGATCTTTGATCGAATGATCATGATTAATCCAATATTTTATTTATTATTAAATTCAATGAGATCTAAAAAAAGAGTTAATCAATCTTTAGAATAAAAAAAGAAAGAAATAATATGTGATCAAACAAAATCCAAAAAATGTACAAATTAAATTATCATAAAATTAAAGTAAAACTTTGTATAAAAAAAAATTAACTAAACCATAATAACATTATAAATATTATAATCAATAAAAAATTTGTATGGACACAATTTATTAATGTCAATTATAAAAATCAATTCAATCCCTAATTATTATATGTTCATCCTAAAAGTCAAAATAAAATTTAGTTTTGAGATATATTATTAATTATAATTAATTTAACTATTAATTATAATTGACTAAGCTTTATTTGATTAGTTATTCATATAAAATATTGGAGTAAAATAATTAGGATATCTTTCTCATTTGGAGGATAATTAATCAATTTGGCATATTAAGTAAGAGAAATTGATTAATTAATTAATGATTTGATTAATCAAATTAAAATTACAATCATATCTGATCTTCATTAATTAATTCATGGGTAGATCTTTGTTTATAGCCTAAAGAGAGTTAATGAAATTATGATTTATCCATATGTGTGGGAAAATAATAAAAGTAATTAATTAAGTTTCTTAATCTAATTAATCAATAATTGTGAGCTAATTTCATTAGGCTCTTTCATTTCTTAATATCATTGCAAGTTATTTTCCATGCATATCATGTTGGCTCATAATTATTTAATTAATTACTTTAAGGTAACATATGTAAGGGTTAATTAGTAGATTTAATGCATATTACAACCTAATTAATCCATAAAATCCACTTAATTACATTTTATTAAACAAAATCAATTCACAAACATGGGAATGGGTTAGGATCAACAAACTTTCCTTCATTTCATTAAATCAAATTGAAACATAAAAGTTAAAAGTGACATAAGAAACTTTGGTTTCCTATTATGATTTTATTTGATATGATTATCCTTATGAATTAATTTAATTGAACAAAATCATGTGTTTATGTTTAGTTATTCTTCTCCAATCATATTAAATGTTGTATGTCATTTGATTCATGCATTCATCTTTTGAAAAATTAACTAAATCAAATGGTTCCCTTTATGTCAAGCTTGCATGTGTTGATCTAATTTAATATATGTGTATTATCACTATTATATCAAAGTTATTTTCAAAAGTTTATAAGTCAACTATTATATTTGGAGTGAAAATAGTTATAAATATTTTTAAGCTTGCATGTGTCTATGGCTTAGAACATGTGATATGGAGTTCTCTTTCTTTAGTCTATATGGATTTACATAAAGTTTGAATGTTAACATGTGTATAGTCCATTTGAAAGGACATAACATTTTTTTGATTCATTCCTATGTCTTCCTACGTTAGAATTTAGAACTTTAGCTCACATGTATAAATAATTCAATTGAAAGAAATACAACTTTTGCATGATTTTCCATTCTTGTAATCACTTGTACATTCATGTGTATTCAAGAATAGTGGGTATATCTAGTCCAGACATTCTGAGGATGCAAGGCTTTAAGTAGCCCCAAGGAGGGTTTTACCTCACTCCGTTGGTTTAACAATGGCAAAGTATCCGCTTAAAACTTTTTTACATTTCTATGTGCATTTAGCTAATGAATGAAAATTTCCTATTCAACTTTAGCTCACATGTACAAATAATTCAATTTAAAGAAATACAACATTTGCATGATTTTCCATTCTTGTAGTCATTTGTACATTCTTGTGTATTCAAGAATAGTGGGTATATCTAATCTGGACAATCTAGGGATGTGAGGCTTTAAGTGGCCCCAAGGAGGTCTTTACCTCATTCCCATAATTTAACAATGGCCAAGAATCCGCTTAAAACTTTTATACACTTGTATGTGCATTTAGCTAATGAATGAAAATCTCCTTTTCTACAAATATACACATCTACATTCATCATCTAAGTGCTAAAACATATTGTATGTCTAGGTATATTTTGGATTAATATCATATGCCCATGTGATGGAAATCAATGATTGAACATATGTCATGTGATAGTAATTCAATTGAATTAATCTTAAGATGACTTTCATTAAATAAGATTATTTAAAGTGAGCCTAAACTTAGGATTAAGTTAAAATATGTAATAAGCCATTCACTAAAATGAACTAAATCAAATTAACATGCTTTAGAAAGTGGTTAAGGTAAGGATCAAAGAGGGCAATCCTTTTCTTCTCTTTATAACACTTAGTTGCTATGTAATCAAATGAAACAAAAAAGAAAACATAAATTAAAATTCTCAAATCAATTAAATAACTTTAAGTGAAACTAACCCTTCATGTTAAATTAAATCTTTCTATACTTAGAGAACTACAACTCTAATGCTAAGAAGACATATACAAAAGCCTTAACACACACATTAGAATTAAGTCACTACTTCTAGCTTTATGTTAGGGCGGTGTTTGGTATGATGTATATTTTGATTTGTGATGTATTATTGTAGATTGAATCTTAGGGTGTATGCCTCGTAGACTGGATAGTAGGCTGTGATTAGCATAATCATATTTTCTACATGGGATTATACTTAAGGGGCCTCTTAAAATCAATATAAATGCTTTTATGTTGCTTAAGCCCCTAAACATAATCCAAGTTAGAAGGTGGTTTTAACCATGTGCATGGTGCTAAGTGTAAATTATGATATAATTGCTTGGGATTGTATGTATGTTTAACTAACCTCTATTTTGCAAGTGTAGTTAGATTTACTTTTCCTATTCTTAATGTAATTTTTCTATTAGGAAATAGGATTAGTGCTATGTGGGATAAGGATGAGCAATGGCTAGAAGGCTTTATCTGGAGGCCATGTGATGCCTTTGAAGTGGAGCAAAATCAAATTAAAGGAAAGAAATGAAGACATGTAGAATGAAGAATGAAGAATGAAGAATGAAGACCCCCCATAGCATTCATTCATTATAAATTATAATTATTATTTTGTAATTTTGGGTTATATAATGGTAGAGCTTGGCTACCCATTTTTTCTTTTTAGTCTATACAACAGTATTTGACCACATCAACCTTTTATTTTTTCACAATAGTTATAGAAATTTGTTGATGATTTATTTAGGATTTGTACTAGAAATGACATGCTTTCCATAGTTTCTTAAATGATTGATGTTTGAATGTGTGGCCTAGATGCGATTAGGCTCATTGGGAAAAATAAATCTTTTACCCAACTACAACTCATAACTAAAGTTTTAAATAATTCATAACCTCACATAAAGCCTAGGTATTAAATCAAGATAATTAAAAGATTTGGTAACCCCTTAGTTAAATGTTGTATGTCTCACATCATGCATGCATATTGCTTCACTCTTGCTAAGAGAGGGTTTCGATCCTTTCATGATAGGGGAAGGCTTGACCTTTGAGGGCCTCCTCTATGGAGGAAAACACCTCTTTCTCATTGATTTAGCTAATAATCTAACTTCATCATGCATATAGGCATACAAAATTCCAAAACCTTTGTCAAAATAATGTGCCTAAAATAAAATAAAATTTGAAATATTTTCATTTGTAGATTAAGTCATTACTCATACCACTCATGCTCTAGTCTCTAGGGAGTGGGTTTAAGGACTTTGTCTCTTTCTAAATTAATAATAGCCTAACTATCTTCCAAATGCATAATACTTTCCTACATGGTTTTAAAACTATAGGAATAGTTAGCTGGCCACTCCAGGCAGTTATAAGCCCAACAATGATGTGGTTTATTCTCTCTTTTGGAGGTAAACCTTATGCCCATTTTTTCTTAGTCCTAGGTCATGCTTTGGCTTATGCCAAATCTTCTTGGATATAGGGTCTGAGATTGTTGTTTCCTTCAAGCTACTAGCATAAATCCTCACCTCTTAGGCATTTCCACAACCTTGTGTTGTTTGATTATAAGTCCTAGCTTTATAATAAAATGTCAACTTCAATAAAATTAATCTCTTCAACTTCAAACATATAAAGCCCAACTATAGGATAGATTGGAATGCTCACTAGGCTTCCTAGTATCTTGAGCATTTCCTACTCATTCCCTTTGGCTTGATAATAAGTCTTCTCCTTGAACAATCACAATTGATTTTCTATACAAATAATCATTTGATAGTCCTTGAAATATTTAGAGACCTTAATTTCTACTTTAATTGAGAGTATTCCTAAGGAATTCCCATTCCTTAAGATGTAATTAACTATAAAGGCTTGATCAATAGGGAACTTAATGAACTTGACTTAAAATAAACCCTACTTTACTTCTCCATGTAAAGTAGGGGAAAGATCTCTGGTATATTCGAAGACCCATCATACCTTAGGAGTCCTTATTAGGTGATTAAGTTCAATATAGGGTGATGATTTCTATCTTTGAGATAGTGCATTCTTATAATATTGTATCACTTCAATAAGTACTCCCTAAGATCTGCTTGGTGTCCCACTTCTAAAAAATAAACACCGTAATTAAATTTTTTATGTCATCTCTAAAAATTGGAAAGCTCCTATATATCCTAATAATTTGATTAGGGGGATGAATAGGCTCTAGTTTAAACTGAAATGACTGAAACAAAATCTAGTTTGGTGGAATAAGTATTATTTTAAAAATCTTTTGCTAATATCAAGGATATGGAAAATTTGGTTTGTGATCTTGAAGTTTCATATGATGGAACCTTCCAAGATTATGGACTTGAATGAGGTGAAGGATAAACTTGTTAATTTTCAAAATATGGAAGAAACTTATTGGTGTCAAAAATGCTAGTAAACATATTTGGATGGTGAGAATACTAGGTATTTATATGCTTAAAAAAGAGAGCTCTAAATAATATTCAAAAAATTAAAAATGATGATGGAGAATGGATTATGGAGAATAATGATATTAAGGTTTAGGTTATTAATTAATTTAGAAATCTGCTTAATAAGAGTTTCTCATATGAAGCTATTTCTAAATTGCATTAGATTCCTTCTATTATCACCAATGATGAAAATGTTTTGCTTACTATTTTACCTAATGAAGATGAAAATTTTAAAGTTCTTAATAGCATACATAGATTGCTCGGTCGAGGGTTTCACTACTCAATTTTTCAAAAATGTTGGTTTATTAAAAAATGATTTGATTGATGTTATGGTTGATTTCTTTATTGGTAATCCTTTTCCTAGATATTTTTCTAGCACTTCTATTGTTCTCATACCTAAGAAAGATAACTGACTATTGGAGTGAGTTTAGACCAATTATCTTTGCACCTTCTTCAATAAGCTAATTTCCAAAATTATTGCCATAGTTTAGTTCTTTTTTCATAAGATTATCTCTCTCAACCAAACTGGAGGTAGATCTATTTCTTATAATATTTTACTTTCCCAAGAATTAATTCATGATTTAGATGTTAAGACTAGAGGTGGAAACATTCTTTTCAAATTAGATATTAACAAAGATTTTGATAATATCTCTTGGGATTTCCTTTTTCATGTTTTAAATTTATTTGGGTTTTCTAATAAATTTATTTTTTCTATTAAAAATTGTATTAATAATGCCTAGTTTTTTATTTTGCTTAATGGGGAAACTTTGAGTTTCTTTCCTTACTCCCATGGCTTAGGGCAAGGGGATCCTTTATCTCCTACTTTATTTATGATTGATGTTGAATACTTATCAAGGAGCATGAATGATTTATTCTTAAATAATTGTAGTATGTATTACAAAACTATTGGTGGTCTTCTTGTTTCCCATTTAAGCTTTGTGGATGATTTTATTATTTTTTGCACTGCTTCTATTCATCATATGAAGAATCTTAAGAATTTTTTAAATACATTTGGTAGAGAAAGTGGTCTTACTATCAATGATAACAAAAGCTATTTTATTACTTCTTCCAGTATCTCCAATAATAAAATCAATCACATCCTGCATATCACTAATTTTATACATCAACATTTACCTCTTAAGTACTTGGGTGCTCTTTTTAAAGGTCCAAAATGATCACATCTTTTTGATGAGTTAATTCAAAAAAATTTAAAAAAAGTTTCTATTTGAGAACTCTCCTTTGGTGGCAGGCTCAATGTTCTTAAAAGCACTCTCAATTCAATGCCCCTATATTTGATTCAAACTATTATTCCTACTAATTACTCTTATCGAATTGATTGCTTTAATAAATTTTTTTTGGGGATCCAATAATTCAATTAAAATAAATGCATTGGCCTAGTATAAATGTTGTGGTCCTTTGAAGGTTGCAAACTTATTCTTGAAGTTTAATACCTTCTCTCTCATAAGCTCGTGGAATTTTAGAAAGAATGATAGCCTTTGGGCTAATTTTATGATGACAAAAATACTACCAAGGTAAACACCCTCTTATCTATGCTTATAAAGTTGGTGACTCTCTGGTTTGGAAAAGGCTTTGCTTCATTAAATGGGTTACTGAATCCTTAATATCTTGGGGTATGCATTCGGATTAATCCATCTTTTGGCAAGACAATTAGATTGGCAATGGCTCTATTGACTCCTTTTTATCTACACACAATTTGCTATCAAAGTTAACTCTTTTGGCTTAATAACAATTGGAATGAAAACAAACTTGAGAATTATATTTCTATTTTTCTTTTTGATAATTTTAGAAATGTCCCTATTTTTTCTAACAAACCTGATCAAATTCTTTTTAATCTCTCTTACAATCGTGATTTCATTCTTAAAGAGGTTTGGAATTTTATTAGATAACTAGAACTCCTCTAATGTTTTCATTAAACTTTGAAACAATATCATTCCCATTTCTTATTCAGTTTTAGCTTGGAGGATTTTGAATAACTTTATTTAGAGATTTCTTGCTCTAGAATAAAGGGTTTTATTTACCTTCTAAGTGTTATTGTTGCTTTCATATTGAAAATGTTAATCATGTTTTTGTCAATGGTGTCATTGCTTCCAAATTATGGATATGGTATGATGATTTATTTAACACTAATTATTTTCATGGTTCCTTTCTTTATATCAACTTCTAGAAGCTTGTTTCCAAAAAACTATGAAAGGTCATATCAAAATCTTAATTGCTATTACCTATATTTGGTTCATTTGGATGGATAGAAATGATGATAAATATCATGGTATTCCTATGAATCAAAAAAGGATCCTAAAAAAATTAAGTCTCATTATGCCTAATGTTTCTTTCAATAAGGCTCTATAGGATTATCCATTGATCAAACCTAATGATCACTTTATTAAAATCAATACTTATGGTTCATTTTCACCTAATAAATTTGGTTGTGGTGGTATTATTAGGATTCCAAAGGTACCGCCATTTGTGCTTTTGCTTATCCCTTCAAAGCCTTTTGTTATTTATGTGAAATATGGTCAATAGCTATTGATATTTTTGAACAAAGGCCTATTTAATATTTGGATTGAAGTTGATGCTCTTCTTTTACTTGATATGCTCAATTCTAATAAAATGGGGAATGCTGACTTATTTTATCTTCTTAATCACATTAAAACCATCCTATCTCAAGTTTGCTACAAAATTTTTTGTATTCTTCATGAAGGTAATACTTATGCAGATTTCCTAGCCAATTTGGGTGCTAAATTAAATGAGCTCACTATATTAGATAATCAAAACTTACCTAAGCTGCTTTTGTGTTGTCCCATATTGGGATTGCTCCTTGTCTTTCTTTAAGGTCTTGCTAACCTCATTTTCTATGAGTGCCTTGTTTGGTGGATCCCTTTTGTTTCTACCCTCTGTTGACCTGATGGTTTTGTTTGAAGTGTGCTATTTAGATTTCATCTTAGTCTTGGGAATTTTGGTGGTTGATGCTTTCCTTTATATTTTGGCTGACTACTGATTGTTGGATGTTCCCTCTAACTTTGGGTTTTGAAGGTTGATGTTTTGGTTGTTGCCTTCCTATTTTGTCTTTGGTGATGGTTTGTTTTCGGGTCTAAGGGACCTTATTTTGCTCTGGTTCCTTTCCTCCATGGTTTGCTGGTTGGTGGTCCTCTTTGCCTTTCCCTTGATTGTTTGCCCTGCTAGGTGATTACCATAATTATTTCTTTGTTGTTTTTGGTCTTATTGGTTGTGGCTATGCTGCTATCGATCTTTTCCTCCTGAATGAGGTTTGCCTCATATCTGGGTTGGTTGCTTCCTTATTTGAGTTGGATCTTCTATTGTGTGGTGGTTGGTTGGGTGGCCTTGGTCATGGTTGATTATGTTGCTTGGATGGGTTGGTTGACCGTGGCTATGTTGGTCTTACCTCCTTTGTGGGAGATCTTGGGTTGTTGGTGCTTTATCTTGGTTTTGATTTAGCTGGTGTGGAGGATTTGTTGGTCGCTATTTTTCTATTTTGTTGATTGGGGCTTAGGTCAATTTTGTCGGTTTTGGTTTGTTTTTTTAGTTGTGTTTTGATCTACTCCTATAATGGTCTTCCTCTTGGTCAGCGCTTATCTTTTGCTTTTTTCCATTTTGGGTGGTAGCTTAGCTATGGGTCTATTTTCTCCTCATAAATGTTGTTGGTCATGGTGGTGGCATTATTGGTTCTTTTGCTTTCGCTTTTATCTGGTGAGCTCTTGGTTTTTTAGTCTTTGTTTTTGGTTTGATGTCATTTTGATTACTGGTTGAAGGCTATATAGTTATTATTTTTCCTTGGGTGCGGGTGACTTGGTTTGGTGTCTTGATTTTATTTTGGTTGGTATTACCTCTTTTGGTGTATTTTTCTCCTTTATTTCCTAATACCGCTTCTTGTTTGTGATGGTGGTTTTGCTATTACACTGGTCGCTCTTGGTGGTACTTGTTGGATGCTCCTTTGGTCTTTTGTTTATGTGTCTTGGTGGAGGTGTGGCTCTTTTATCTCTTGCTTGTCACTTGGGTTATCCTCCTGGATTGGATTTGTTGTTGGTGTCCTATCTATTTGGGTATTAGTTTGTTATTGCTGGATAATCTTAGATGATTCTTTGGCTTTGGGCCTATTTTTTGACTATGTTGTTATCCCTATTAATGATGCTTGCACTTTTGGTATTTCTTTCCTTTGGTGTTGGCTTTGGTGGTTTTCCTTGTATTGTTGTTGTCGATGGATGGCTATTAGCCTTACTAGGCTTGGTTGTTTTGGTGGCTTTGTGCTTGGATGTTCTATTTATCGTTGGAAGACTTTGTTGTTGGATGATGATCTCTGATGACCCTACATGAGGTATGCTAGCTATGATGGCCTTGATGTTTCTCTCTCTTTCTTCTTTTGGTTGGTAGCACTATTTATAATTGTCCCCTTCTTCTCAAGTTTGAATGTTTACATATAGTGTTGCTCCTTGAGATGATTGCGACTGAGCCTGAGCCTTTTCTTTACTTTGCTCTTTCTCTTTCCTCTTTCTCTTTATGCTTACTTAATTGTACTCATCCTTTTCTTAATATCTTGCAGATTTCTTTTATAGGTTGGCAATCTTGCAAGTGGATTTTGCTATCATCAAAAGAAATCAAGTGGATTTTGCTATTACTTATATGGATCTTTGTTGTTGATTTGGTTTTTTTGCTTCTCTTTATTTAATATTATAATTGTTTGGGATTCATCTCTTTAGGTTTTATTGTAGCTCTGAGCATTAGTTTAGAGATTTATCCCCTTTAAGGACTTTGTACTACTTATTTTGTGGAAATAAAATTCGCTTAATTTTCTCAAAAAAAAAAACACTAAAGCCTAACCCTAAACCCTAAACCCCAAATCTTAAACCTAAACCTAAAGTAACTAAATAAATAAAAAAATAAACCAAGACCCTAAACCTAAATCTAAACCCTAAGAATGGGTAGAACATTGAGGCCATGAACATCACCGTCAATCAGGCTCAATCTAAATCTGGCGGTGGAGGAGAAGTCGGAGGTGGCGGTTATCGCAGTGGTGGTGTGTGATCTGGAGATGTCGGTTGATATGGAGGTGGTTGTGAAGGTGGGACGAGTAACAGAGGTTACAACCAGTGGTGGCGAGAGAGATTGGGGATATGATATGGATCCTCGCTACTTGAGAGGCATGGGTGGAGACGATTCCCATGGAACTGTCTTTAAAATTGGAGAAACAAGAATGGCCAATCCGATCAACTTATGGAACTGTCTTTACAAGAGAGAGCCATCTAGGTTTTTGATTTGCTATATGCATGCTCATTTTTTATCTATGTCAATGCCTGTGTCTTAGAAAACTTGGTGTGCTACTTGGTTGATGAAATCGAAAAGAAGAAACGTTGAATCTGAATTTGTTCTCGGTTAAAAAACCATAAATCATAAACCCTAAACTAAAACTAAAACCCTAAACCTAGAACCTAAACCCTAAACCCTAAACCCTAAACCCTAAACCCTCCTTAACCCTAAAACCCTAAACCCTAAACCCTAAACCCTAAATCCTAAAAACTACAACCCTAAATTGTAAACCCTAAACTCCAAACCCTAAACCCTAAACCCTAAACTAACTTTAAACCGTAAACCCTAAACCATAAAAACCTAAACTAAAACCTAAAAAAAAAACTTAAACCTAAGTAAAATAAAAAAATAAAACAAAATAAAAACCTAAACTAAAACATAAACCTAAGCCTAAAAATAAAATAAAATAAAAAATATAAACAAAAATAAAATAAAATAAATGAAAACCTAAACTAAACTAAAAAAAAAAAAAAACCTAAAATGAAAATAAAATAAAATTTAGATAAAAAATACAATAAAACCTAAACCTAAACCTAAAATAAAAATAAAACCTAAAAAAAAAAATAAAATAAAATAAAACTAAACTAAAAATAAACCTGAACCTAAACCTAAAAAATAAACTAAAATAAAAAACCTAAACTAAATTAAATAAATCTAAAATAAATAAACTAAGCTAAATATAAAATAAACCTAA
The DNA here is from genome assembly GCA_021442155.1 of Cymbidium sinense. Classification (NCBI taxonomy): domain Eukaryota; kingdom Viridiplantae; phylum Streptophyta; class Magnoliopsida; order Asparagales; family Orchidaceae; genus Cymbidium; species Cymbidium sinense. The sequence continues at coordinate 334,829,099 of CM038214.1, read as the reverse complement.
ATAGAAATAAAAAGTAAAATAAACTAATTAAACCAAAACCTATCGGTTTACTTATTTTTTAAAAAAAACTCTAAACTCTAAACCCTAAACCCTAAACCTACAACCATAAACCCTAAACCCTAAACCCTAAACCTTAAAAAACCCTAAACCATAAACCCTAAACCCTAAACCTATAACCTACATCCCTAAAGCTTAAACCATAAACCCTAAACCTCAAACCCTAAATCCTACAAAACCTTAAACCTTAAACCCTAAATGCTAAATTAACCCTAGAAGCCCTAAAAACCCTAAACCCTAAAGTCCCTAAACCTAAGACCCTAAACCCTAAACCATAAATCCTAAACCATAAACCCCAACCATTAACACTAAACCCTAAACCCTAAACTTTAAACTTAAACCTAAAGTAACTAAATAAATAAAAATAAACTAAACCCTAAGAACGGTAACCTTGATGGAACAACACCACAACCCTTTAGATCTTGGTGGAGGAAGGTGGAGGCAAATTATCACTGTGGGGGGGATATGGAGGAGTTTGGGGTCAAGCAGAAGTTATGGAGGCGGAGGAGACGAGTTGGTGGTGGTGGTGGGAGAGAGATTATATGATGGTGGATCCCGCTACACAGAGGAGGCAAGGGTGGTTAATGGGAATTGAAGAAACTAAAGAACCACCATCGACTGCCGCTACTTAAACTGTTATTTATAAGAGAGAGATTCTAGTTATCTAGGGTTTTGATTTGCTCTATGCTCATTTTTTTTTATCTATGTCATTTATGTCCTAAAATCTGTGCTACTTGGTTGTTGAAAATGAAAAAAAGAAAACCTTAAACCTTAAACCCTAACCCCTAAACCCGAAACCCTAAACCCTAAACTAAAACCTAAACACTAAACCTAAAATCTAAAAACCTTAAATGTTAAACTCTAAACCCTAAACCTTAAACCCTAAACCCTATAACCTAAACACTAAACCTAAAACCTAAACCTAAACAAAAAAAATAAAATAATAAAATAAAAACCTAAACTAAAACTAAACCTAAACCAAAAACCTAAGCCTAAACTAAAAAATAAAATAAACATAATAATAAAAACCTTAAAAAAATAAAAACTATACCTAAAATAAAAATAAAATAAACCTAAGATAAAATAAAATAAAACTAAACAAAAACATAAACCTAAAATTAAAACCTTAAAATAAATAAAAAATAACACCTAAACCCTAAACTAAAACCTAAATCTAAAAAAAAAAATAAAATAAAAAATAAAATAAACCTAAACCTAAACTAGAAATAACCTAAACTAAAATAAATATAACCTAAACCTAAAATCAGCTAAACTTAAACCTAAACCTAAACCTAAACCTAAACTAGATAAAATAAAAAGCTAAACATAAACTAAAAAATAAAACCTAAAAATAAACCTAAAATAGCAGCCAAAAACAAAAACCCAAAAAATAAAATAAAAACATAAACCTAAACCTAACAATATAAAATAAATCCTAAACCTAAAAAATAAAATAAAATAAAACTAAACTAAAAAAACCTAAACCTAATAAAAAAGCATAAACCCTAAACAAACCCTAAACCTTAACCCTAAACTTAAACCTTAACCCTAAACCCTAAACCCTAAAACCTAAACCCTAAAACCCTAAACAAAACCCTAAACCCTAAATCTAAACCCTAAACCCTAAGAATTGCAAACCATAGAATGGCAGAACATCACCGCCAACCACTTAGTCTAGATCTAAGAAGGAGGTGGGAGGTGATTATCGCTGGTGGTGGGGATTTGGAAGTGCCGGATATGGAGGTGGTGGTCGAGCAAGGTGGCTATGGAGGGGAGGAGCACAGAGGTTACAACCTGGTGGGAGAGGGAGAGATCTGGGATATGATGATGGATCCCGCTACCAGAGGCCGAGGTTCTCGATGGGGAAATGGAAAACCAAAGAATCATTTGATTTCCGCTTATGGAACTGTCTTTAAGACAATTCTACTATCAGTTTTTTTTTTTCTATGCATCATTTTTTATCTATGTTGTCACTTGTGTCTTAGAAAACTTGGTTTCTTACTTGGTTGATGAAATCAAAAGAAGAAATGTTTAATCTGAATTTGATTCTCAAAAAATAAAACCCCTAAACCCAAACTAAAACTAACCCTAAACCTAAACCCTAAACCCTAAACCCTAAACCCCCAAACCCTAAACCCTAAACCTAACAAACCCTAAACCTAAACCCTAAAACAAAACCTAGAAACCTAAACCTAAACTAAATGGAACTTAAAATTAAAATAAATAATTAAATTTAAAGAAAAATAAACTAAAAAATTAAATAAAATAAAAACCTAAACTAAAACCAAAACCAAAACCAAAACTAAACTTAAACCTAAAATGAAAATAAAATAAAAAATAAAAACTAAACTAAAATAAAATAAAATAACACTTAAACTAAACTAGAAAATAACAAACTTAAATAAAATAAAAAAAAACCCTAAAATAAGAATAAAATAAAACTAAAATAAAATAAAATAAAAACTAAATAAAAAAACTTAAACCTAAAAATAAACCTAAAATAAAATCTATAAATAAAGAAAATAAAACCTAAACCCTAAAGAAAAAAACCTAAAGTTAAAATAAAATAAATACTAAAGCTAAACTAAAATAAATAAAACCTAAAAAAAACCTAAATAACCACTGGGCTGGCTGGGTCCTAAACTAACCATAAGCAAACCCTAAACCTGCCCTAAATGCTAACCTAAACCCTAAACCTAAACCCTAAACCCTCCTAAAACCCTACCACTGACCCCTACTAAACCCTAAACCCTGAGCCAAAACCTGTCATACCCAAACCTAAACCCTAAACTCAAACCCAAATGAGCCTAAACCCTTTAAACTGAGCCTAAACCTCTACACTTACACTCTAAACCCTGATCTTTGACCCAGGCCACCCCAACCACACCTGGCCAATCTTAAAAAATCAACCCTAAACCTAAATAAAAAGGACCTGGGCCTAACTGGGCCCCTCCCTGACCTCCCTCCTCTACTAAACTTAAACTGAGCCCAACTCTAAATCCTAAACCCACCCACCACTGACTATCAAATCCCACCTAAACTCCATACCTAAATTAACCTACCCTAACCCACCTCCCCCACCCACCCTGGGCCCTAAACCCTAAACACCTACACCCAACCTAAACCTCACTAAACCATCTAACATTAATAAACCCTTTTCTAAAAGCATAAACCCACTATAAACCTAAACTTAAACCCTAAACCCAAAACCTAAACTTAAACATAAAGTAACTAAATAATTTAAAAATAAATTAAACCCACCTAATCTAAACTAAACCCTAAGAATTGGTAGAACCTTAAGACATCACCATCAACGGCTTAGTCTAAATCTAGCGGTGTAGAAGGCGAGGAGGATTATCACTATGGTGGTGGGGATTTGGAAGTCGGTGGATATGGAGGTGGTGGTGAACAATGGTGGTTATGGAGGGAGGAGCGGCAGAGGTTACATGGTGGTGGCGAGGAGAGAGATGGGGATATGATGGTGGATCCTACTGAGAGGCTTGGTTCGATGGGAATTGGAAAAACTAAAATGATTGATCTGTTGTTTATGGAAATGTGTCTTTCATAGAGATTCTAATTATCTAGGGTTTTTAATTTGCTCTATGCATGCTCATTTATTATCAATGTTGTCGCTTGTGTCTTACAAAACTTGGTGTGTTACTTGGTTTATGAAATCAAAAAAAAGAAATGTAGAATCTAAAATTCTTCTCAATTAGAAAAAAAATAAAAACCTTAAACCCTAAACTAAAACATGAACCCTAAACCTAAAACCTAAACCCTAAACCTTAAACTCTAAACACTAAATACCCTAAACCCTAAAAAGCCCTAAACTAAACTCTAAACCCTAAACCTTAAACCCTACCCAAACTCTAAACCCTAAACTAACCCTAAACCTAAAAGCTAAAATATAAACCTAAACTAAATAAAACTTAAATTAAATAAAAATAAACCAAATAAAATAAATAAAAATAAAATAAAATCTAAACTAAAACTTAAACCTAAATCTAAACTAAACTTAAACCAAATAAAAAAAATTAAACTAAAATAAAATAAATAAATAAAACTTAAACTAAACCATAAAAACCAAATAAAATAAAGCTTAAAATAAAATAAAAAATAAAATAAAATAAAAAACTTAAACCTAAAAAATAAACCTAAAAATGAAACCTATAAATAAATAAATGAACCTAAACCATAAATAAAAACCTAACTTAAAATAAAATATGATAAACCTAAACCTCAAAATAAATTAAACTAAACTAAATAAACCTAAACCTAAACCTACCCTAAACTACTAACCCTCCCTAACCACCCTAAACCACCTAAACCCTACCTACCTAACCCTAAACCCTACCTAAACCTAAACCCTAAACCTAACCCACCCTGGCTAAACTCACTAAACCACTAAACCATAAACCCTAAACCTCTAAACCTAAAAATAAATATAAACCTAAAATAAATAAATAAAATAAAATAAAAATAAAATAAAATAAAACATAAACTAAACCTAAACCTAAACCTAAAAAATAAATAAAATAAATAAAATAAATAAAAACCTAAACTAAAATAAAAAATAAAAATATTAAATAAAATAAAAACTAAACCTAAAATAAAAATAAAATAAACAAAAAATAAAATAAAAACTAAATAAAAAAGTTAAACCTAAAAAAACCTAAAAATAAATAAAAAATAAACCTAAACCCTAAATGAAATAAAACCTAAACAAAAATAAACTGAACTAAAATAAATTTAACCGAATGTTATTTAAGCCATTTTTTTAAGCCAGGTTCTAAAGTTCCCAATGTGGGCAAGCCCCATAGTTAATTACATCCTAAGAAAAGTGAATTCCTTAGGAATACTCTTGATTAAAGTAGTTAATTATTGTCTCCAAAGATTTCAAAGATAATACTATCAATAAATTGGCTATGTTATAAAATCAAATGTGATAGATCAAAAAGGAGAGACTTATTATTGAAGCCAAAGGAGATGAGTAAGGAATGCTCATGATACTAGGACACCTAGTGAGCATTCTAGCCTATCTTATGATTGGGCTTTATATGTTTGAAATTAAGGAGGATTACATGTTTGAGTTAAAATTTATTAGAAAGCTAAGATTTATAATCTCACAATACAAGATTGTGGAAAAGCCTAAGAGGTGAGGAATTATGCTTTTGCCTGAGAGAAAATAGTAACCTCAGATCATAAATCTAAGGAACTTTAACGAGGACCAAAGAACATCCTAAATCTAAGCAAAGATGGGTATATGGTTTACCTCCACAAGAGAGGGTAAACCCACTAGACTTATAGCACAGAGTGGAAGCCAACTAACTCCTCTGCCTTAAAACCATGTGGTCAAGTCATATGTTTTGCAAGATGGTTAGGATGTTATTATTAGAAAGAAACTAAAGTCCTTAAACCCACTCCCTAAGAGACTAGAGCATGAGTGGTATGAATAATGACTTAGTCTAATGTAAATCTTTTCAATTTTTATTTGATTTTTAACTCTTCATTTTGACAAAGGCTATAAGATTTTTTTTATATCTAAATGCATGATAAAATGAAGTTATTGGCTAAATCAGATAGAAAGAGGTATTTTTCACCATAAGGAAGACCCTCAAAGGTCAAGCCCTCCCCTATCATGCAAGAATGAAAACCTTCTTAGCAAAAGTGAAACAAGATGACATGCATGATATTAAGCATACAACATCCACTAAGGGGTGCTAAATCTTTTAGTTATCTTGATTTAATACCTAGGCTTTAAATGAGGTTATGAGTTATAGTTGGGGTAGAAAAATTAATTTTCCCTAAGAGCCTAACGATCCAAACACACATTAATTCACCATATGAAGAAACTAGAAAGAGACATGTCATTTCTATTTTGCAATTAAAACAAAATATTAGATAATTTATAAACCCAATGTAAAAGAATATAGGTGCGGTCTCTGTACAACCCGAAAGAGAAATGTGTAGCTCTACCCTTATACAACCTAATATATGAAAGAATAATATTACAAATAAATAAATGTTATGGAGGTCCTTCATTTCATTCCTTCATTCCTTGATTGGTTGCTTGCTTCAAAGGCATCGAGGGCCTCCCAAGGATAAAGCCTTCTAGCCTCCACTCATCCTAATCCCCATAACACTAATCCTGATTCCTAATGCAAAATTACATTAAAATTTAAAAAAGTAAATCTAAATATACCTGCAAGATAAGTGTTAGCTAAACATACCATACAATATATGTATAATTTGGACTCAGCACCCTGCACAAGGGTAACCAAGTCCACATGTCCTAATTTAGATTATGCTTAGGGGTTAAGCAACTTGCAAAAGAGAGCATTTATATTTATTTTAAGCATCCCTTAAGCACAATCTCTTGTAGAAAATATAATTAGGCTAATCATGGCCTAACATCTAGTCTACGAAGCATATACCCTAAGATCTATTCTACAATAATACATCATAAAACCAAACATACATCAAACCATGCACTGCTCTAACATAAGGATAAAAGTGGTGACTTAATCTAAGGTGTGTCTATTAAGGCTTGTGGGGTATATCTTAACTAGCTCTTTATAATTTTAGTGAGAAAGGATGATTTCACTTTAAGTGGCTTAATTGATTTATAAGTTTTACTTAATGTTTTCTTTCATTTCACTTGGTTTTACATACTAAGTGTTATAAAGAGAAAAAAAAAGAGAGGATCACCCTCTTTTATCCTACCTTAAGCCACATCATAAGCATATTAATTAATCAATTTTTTAATGAATGGCTTATTACATATTTTAATTAATCTAAGTTTAGTTCACTTTAAATAATCTTATTCAATAAGAAAGGCATCTTAAGATTTATTGGAGTTAATTACTATCACACAACACATGTTTGTTCATTTCTTTCCATCATATGTAGCATGCATATGATTAAGTCCTAAATATATCTATGCATACAATATGTTTTGGCACATTTAAATGCAGGATGCATAATGATTTTTTTTAAAAAGAGGATTCTCATTCATTAGCTAAATACACATTCAAATGTATGGAATTTCTAAGAAAGTACTTCTCCATTGTTTGACCAAGAGAATGAGGTAGGAACCTCCTTGGGCTACTTAACTAAAAAACTATAATACATGTAAAATATATATTATTTATATATATTGTCATTAGCCAAATGCACACACAAGTGTATAAAAGTTATAAGTAAGTACTTCACATTGTTTGATCAGAGAATGAGGTAGGAACCTCCTTAGGCTACTTTGCCATCTACTCATTGTTATAGTTGATTTATATACTTTACATTTAATTTTTTTTAATGTGAGCTAAAAAATTCTAAATTTAACAATATACATTAATAAAAAGAAGTATTTTATTTGATTAATTTTTTATAAATGAATCATGATTAGTAAATCAACATTTAATGCATTAAAGATAAATAAAAGCAAAGCACATAATTTACATTAATCTATTAATTCTAAATACAATATTAAACAATTATTTAAAACAAACCAAGTTCTTAATCATTTATTTTTTATTTTACATTTGAAATGAATAAAGATTTTCTAATCTAATCATTTCATATACAAATTAATTTGATTTAATGAAAAAAAGTAAGTAATTTCATTTTATGAATTGGTTAAGAAGTTTATATGGATTAAATCAATTAATTAAACCCTTACCTATGTTATAAGGTAATTAATTAAATAATTATGAGCTAATATGATATGCAAATAAATTGAAAAGTAATAGTAATGCTCCATGAAATTAAAGGGGCTCAATTAGCTCACAATCATTAATTAATTAAGCTTAAGGAACTCACTTAGTACTTTTATGGTTTTCTCAACACATGTGAGCTAACCATAATTTCATTAGCTTTCTTTAGGTTATTGAACACCTAAAGAACTACCCAGGATTAATTGGAAATTAGATTTAATTAAAATTTTAATTTAATCGATCAAAGGATTAGTCCATTAATTCATTTCTCTTTCTTAATTATCAACTTTTGATTATCTTTTCAAAATGAGATGGACTTAAAAAGAAAAAAGGTTTGAAACCTAATTCCATAAGTTATCTAATTAATCAAGCATGAATTCATATAATTTGAGTTTTAATTTAGCCAATTAAATCATTGATTAATTAACTAATCATTAATTAGTATTTTTTGGATGAAAAGAAAAAATTAGGGAAAGGATCGGGAAGCCCCAATCTCATTCCCTAAGCTTCTTATTCAAGTAATTAAGGAGTCCAAATAATTAATTAATTATTCATATATTTAATTATCACTTAATTAAGAAGGTAATTAGGGATTAATCAATCAGTTTCCCTAATTAACCAACCAATATATTCCAAGAAAATAGGGAGGTAGAGGTCATCTCCTAAACATCCTCAAAAGTTTGAAATCAATTGGATGATTTAATTAAAAGTAATTAAGCTAAGTTTTCAATTAATTAGGCCAAATAATTCAAAATTAATTAAGATAATTTTAATGGATTCTCTCTAAAATAACTTTAGAATGAAATTTGTATTTTTCTATAATTAGATTTTGGAAGTTTCATCATTAAAAATGGATTATTTAACCCAAATTGAAGCCCTAATCCTGTCGGTGCCATGTGGCTTGCTGACATGGCATGCTTTCCACATGGCACCATGAGATTGGTTATTTAAGTTATCACATCGCATAACTGAGTTAGCCGAAGGTGGATGTGCTTTCTCATGAGCCGTCTTATCAAAGATTGGATGACCACGATCAAAATCACAGTTAAGTAGGATTAATTCAATTAATCTATAATATTTTGATCAGGACCATCCATTCCAATCATGTGGAATAGACAGTCCATGATCTGTCTCCTCTTGAGTGGTGAGAGGTGGAGATTGTCCATCATTCGTTGCTTGATCTGAGCTTACTCGAGCTTGAATGGAGATCAAATCGATTCCACACCATTAGGGAAGAAAAATGAAGATATCTGAAAGTGGAAATCTCATGACATGCAACTTTTCTTCAAAAAGCTCCAAACCATTTTAAGCTAAAGGTCAGTTTCAATGGCATACCTCACTGGAGCTTAGGATTGACGGATCCAAAGATTGAGGAAGCTATTTTTAGTAGAAATGAAGCCCTATTGGGTGGCACGAGCTTTGATTTGAGTGGATTACTTGGAAGGCCATGTACGGATGGAAGTGGTCGCTTGATCAAGCTCCACCCCTCAATATCAGAAGCTTGGGAGATGATTCATTCTCTTGTCCCTCAAGGATGGTGTGTGCAAAGTTGCACTTTGATGGAGGTTTGTAAATGGCAATTGGATTGGGGATCCCTATTTTAGTTTTCCATAAAATTGATAGAGGAAGAGTTGGGAGCCGAAACCTTGGAAATCACTCGTGTGTGAGTCTGGCGCAAGGTTTGAATCAGTGTGTCTCGATTTGAGTGAGAATGAGGAAGGTATACCCCTCATTCCTTGGATCAATGACTAGCTTTATTTGCTATTTTGATCAAATGGCTATCATGGGAGCTCAATTTGGGCAGGGAATCACCTTAGCTAGCTTCACTTGAGTGGAGTAGGGTGTGAGAGTGGATGCCATGGGAGTGGTGGGTGTGCTATGGCTTTCCAATTGTTCCAATAGGAATGGGGAGGTCATTTCACCTCCCCATGAGTCATAGACCCAACCACCCTTGGGTCAAGTTAACCTGTGTCCTTGGTGCCTAAGTTGACCAATGGATTGCTACCAAGTTGCCAAGAAGAGAAATGATCATTCCCCAAAGTGATTTACCTCATGTGATGCCCTAGTTCAATGTTATCTTGGACATTTGGCAATGGATTTGATTTGGACAGATTTGAGATGAGTCAAAAGTGGGTTAGCCCAAATTTTGAATAATTTGGAGTTCATTTAGTTTGATGTGGCTTAATTTGACATACTTAGGTCAAATTAGGTTAGGTTGGGTGAAGTTGACCAATTGGTGAATTGGGTCAAACCAAGGGTTGGGTCAAGTTCACATGACCATTTATAGTGTATTGGTGTCATTGGTTTGGTTCAATTTGCTTTGGATTTGATTTTGGCTCTTTTAGTTCATATAGGTCAAATGGGTCAAGTTGACCAATTTGATTAAATTATTAGGCTTGGGTTGTGTTGGTTCAAGACAATTGGTTATTTGATTATAGGCTTTGGATTGAATCAATTTGATTTAATTTGATTTTGGCCAATTTGATCCTTTAGGTCAATTTGGGCTAAGTTGGGTTAGGTTGACCAACTAGTCAATTGGGCTCAATTATGGCTTTGGTCAAGCAATAATGAATTTGGAATGAACTAGAGCCATTGGTTGAAATCAATTTGGTTTAGGTTGTAATTTGGCTAGTTTGAGTTCATATGGGTTAAAGGGTTGACTTGGTCAACCTGGTTGACTTGGTTTGATTCATGCAAATTGATTAACTTAGGATGATCAACAATCATGACATGAAGTTTGGATTGGCTTAATTCACTTTGATTTGAATTGAATTGGATTTTGGTTCATGTAGGCCAAATTGGCCACTTTGGGTCAAGTGAACTAATTGGGTTTAGTTGGCTTGATTTTGAGTTGAGTTTGATTTATGTGAGTTTACATATGGATTTGAGATTGACATACAAATTCAATTGTAATTGGTTTGGATTCAAATGAGTTTTGGTTCATTTGAATATTTGAAGTCAAATGGGCTAGGTTGGATTTGACTTGAGTTGATTTTGATTTGGCTTGATGATTGTAGTTTTCATTTATATTTGGATAGATTATTGAAAGAATGATTGATTTAAGAGAAAAACCATTAGTTTTGCCTTGATTTGGATAGGATTTGGTTAAGTCCAAGAAATTGGCTTAAAGGTTATAAATTGGATTTTGACTTGATTTTTTTTTTGTCTATTTGAATTTATATTTCATTTATATTTAAGAATATAAATGAAGATATAAATGATTCATGAAAATCATTTGAGTTTTGAGTGGTTTGGAAGCAAATTTGACCAAGCTTAAGGATGTAGGTCAAAAGGGCTTAAGTAGAGAATTGATTTAGTTTGATTTATTTTTGGTCATTGGAAGGTGGGTTTCATTTAAATTTATGAGTATAAATGATGAACTAATAGGTTTATAAAGAAACCAATTGATTTTGGGTTGATTTGTACGAGATTTGGCTAAGCTTATGGAAATAGGTCCATAGGGCTTAAGAGGGGATTTGGCTTGGTTTGATTTAGGTTGATTTAGTTTTGGCTATTTGAGTTTATATCTCATTTATGTTTGTGAGTATAAATGAAGATATAAATGATTCATGAAAAGATCAATTAAATTTGGGTTAAATTGGGAGGAGATTTAACTAGGTTTATGGAATTCCACCATAAGGCTTTGAGAGGGATTTTGATTTTGGATTTGATCATAGGTTCTAATCATTTGGTTTGGAATTTGGATTTGGATTTGATAAATGAATGAGGATTGAATTGATCTTGGAGAAAATTGAATTTGGTTAAGGCTAAGTCCATAAGATGAAATCAAAGCTTAGGAAGGGCTTTGATATTTGGATTTGATTATGAGTTTCAATCATTTGCTTTGGAATTTGGATTTAGATTTGGTATTTGAGTTGGATTTGAGGTTTGGTTTGAGGAAGCATAAGTGGGTTTGGGCTATAGGGGTAAGTCTTCCTAAGTCCCTAAGGCATAACCTCTTCCTATAGCTAACCCAGTCTCTAGGCTTGGGTTAAGTGTTCACCTAATCACTTAGTGTCTTAAGACTAAGGAGCTCTTAGTGTCTAAAGAGTCCTAGATCTATGATGAAAAAGTTGAGAACTCCCTCCAAAAATGAAGTCAATAAGAGTAGTGCCAGCAAAACTCCCTATAGGAATCGACTACTTTTGAGTTGACATAAGTCCCCCACGACACTCTCTTAGTAGTCGCCTTTAGGTCAGGTTCAATATATTTTGCCACCAACAAGTTACCCCTACGGTCGTTCTCATTTTGGAAGATGTAAGTTTGCTACACATTCTTTCCAACATGACTGTTGCACACCGATGAGCAGCCTTAGGTTGGGTATGATCTATTGTACATCAATGGGTCACCCAAGTGGCTGGTCCCTGCTTAGGAAGATGTAAGTTTACTATGCTTTCTTCATGGTATAGTTGCACAACGAAAGGCACCCCTTAGGTCGGATAGTCTTACCCTTACGGTAGACTACCCCTTTGGATCGATAAATCGAGATAGGCCAAGCCACATAGGCCCTTCGGTGCGATCATTGCACCGATGGGATCCATCAAATCAAATTAATCCTGACTACTCTTGAGCTGACATAAGTCTTCAACAACATTCACTCAGTAGTCTCCTTAGGTCAAGTTTGATTTGTTGTGCCATCAACAAGTCACCCCAGCGATTGTTCCCCACTTTGAAAGATGTAAGTCTGATACTTTCTTCTTTAGCACAACTTTGCATCGAAGGTAACCCCAGTGGATAGTCCTCCCTTGGTAGACTACCCCTTTGGACTTGTAAAGAGATAGGGTAGGCGATAGCCCCTTCTCAGTGGGTCCATCACACAACAACAGGGTCCACAACATAACACACCAAATTAAATTAAATTAAATTAAATCAAATCAATATAAATCAAATTAATCATCAAGACTACTCTTGAGTTGAGGTAAGATCCCCAATGACACTCTATCAGTAATTGCCTTAGGTCGGGTTTCATTTATTGTGCCATCGACATATCACCCCATGATGATCCCTACTTTGGAAGATATAAGTTTGTTATGCTTTCATCCAAGTATAGTCGTTGCACACCGAAAGGCAACACTTAGGTCGGATAGCACTACCCTATGTCTGGTGGACTACCCCTTTGGATTTGTAAATCTAAAATAGGCCAAGTTTATAGCTCTTCTCAATGGGTCCATTGCACACAGACATGGTCCATAACAAACCAAATTCAAAACCAACCTTCATAGTGGAGTCAAATTAAACATATCGAACAAACCATACTTCACCCTAGCGAGGTGCAAATCAGATTAGTCTCCCTAGTATAGTCTAAATCAAAATCAAAGTCTAACAAATTCAACCAGGCTTATGTTCCCAGTGGATAAACCCTCAATTCAAAATCATTCTCCCGAATAGAGCCATATGAAATCCAGTCAAACTCTTATCCTCAGCAGATAGCCCAAACCTGCTTCCCTAGTGGAAGGTTCACATTCTCAATCCCTAGAAGATTCAAATCCATATCCCTAGCAAATATGCCTCAACATCAATTAAAATAAAATAAATTAAAATTAATTCAATCTTAATCCCTAGTGGATTATAGATTCTTATCCTTAGTGTAGACAAACAAAAATTAATCATATTCACAATCAAACTCAAATCCATAGCGATAGCTTTAACGCTTCCCAGTGGAAGGTTCATACTCAATCCTTAGTGGATTTCTCTTTTTATGCCCTTAGCATAAACCTCTCACATGTCATGCCCAATCCATGTGTGATCCCTTAGCGTTTCTCCTTCATGTCCTTAACATGAAATTCCAACCAATTCTACTTTATTCTCTTATGCCATTAGCATAAGTTGAGTTGCATTGCACTAAGATCATGATTCTATCTACCTTTCAGACTTAAACATAGATCATTTTGGTTAGTATTTGCAATCCTTTGGATGTTTGATCATCTCGGTCAATGCCAATACATGCGGTGTGCCTTGTCAATTACACCACACTTATTGTGGGTCCTTTTGTTGACCTTAATTTTGGAGTGAGTTTTCAAACTCTTCTTCTTAGGCCTATGAGTCTTCTAGACACTAAGACATCCTTAGTCACAAAACACTTTCAGAAATTAGGTGAACACTTAACTTAAGCCTAAAGATTTAGAGGGTCAACCATAGGATTATACTATGCCTTAGGGATTAAGGAGACTCACCCACTCTATAGTGTAAATCTGACTTATGTTCACCTTCTCAAACAAAACCTCAAATACAATTCAAATATTAAAATCCAAATTTAAATCAAATCAAATATGACCCATGATCGAATCCAAAATCAAAATCCTTCCTAAGCCCTATGATTTATCTTATGGACACTTAGCCAAATCAAATAAATCCAAATTCAATTGATTTTCTAAAGATCAATTCAAACCTTCAATCAATTTATCAAATTCAAACTCAAACTCAACTTTAAATCATGATCCAACAAAATCAAATCAATAAAATCCAAATCAAACCCTTAAGCCAATTTCATTGACTTAGCCAAATCTCATCCAAATCAAACATAACTCAATTGATTTTCTCATTAATAAATCCTTCAATCACTTCAAGCCATACCAAAATCTACAATCAAATCAATCAAAACCTAACTTTCCATTTGACCCAAAATTCAAATAAGCTCCAAATCACTAGTCCAAATTAAATAAAAATTAAACTAATTAAATTGAATCAAAAACATGAAATCAATGCATAAACACAAATAAACTAAAAGAAATCAAGATGGGACATAAAATAGCAAATAGGTCATTTGACCTAGAGTTGACCACATGGGCTCCACAAGACAAAGTCAACAAATTAAAATTTGATCAAATTGAGCCACTCCAAAGACTCAAAATCATCAAATGAACATGTTTGAGTCTAAAAGTAAACAAATCTTTGAAGATCCAAATGGGTTGATTTGGCCACTTAACCCAAGTAGACCCAAATGATCCAATTAAATCTAAATTCAAATTAAATTGAAAATTAATTCAAATCAATCATTTTAAATTTATAAGTAGATAAAATTTAGCCAACCATTGGGTTTAATTTAATAAATTTGATCATTTAACTCAAATAAGTCCAATGTGGCCCATTAAGCCCAATTTTGGTCAAAATGGGCTTAAATCTAAATCTACATCAAATCAAGTGAGATCAATTACTCCAAATCATCTTAAACGCTTAATCAAACATGAGTGTAACCCAAACATATGATAATTGAGCCAAATTGATCATTTGAATCAATGAAGCCCAATTGAAATAAAATATAATTAGCAAGCTAATCAAACTATAAATATTAAAAATCAATCATATAACAAGAAAAACTATCAACATTGTCATTGTATAATTAAAATAGAAATATAATTAAATTTCAACATCAAATATAAATTTGGTTAAAATTAAATCAAAATAATAAACTATTAAATAAATAATAAATATACAATTTGAATAATCATTAATTATAGTATACATAATTTATAAACTTCAGTTAAATTAAAACTATACTATCAAAATTATTAAAAATTGTCAAGATTTATAAATAAAAAAAGAATAAGTTTAGAAAAATAATAACAAAAAAAATTCCATCCTTAGTCAGGACTCCAAGAGAAAAATATATATATTTATCAAGCATGTATGATATCATTCTCATGCCACATTTATCTCGTTAAAAGATAAAATAAAGTAATAATAAATTTGGACATCACTCTTTTAATAAAGCTAGCAAAAGCATCAAGTCTCTTTTTATTTCACGTGAATCTCAAATAAATTTTTTTATTTTCTATTCAAATGAAAACCTGCTCTCTAGCTTTAAAATAAAATAAAATATCTTATCTTACCCACTTGGAGCACGAGCCATCTCTCTCTCTCTCTCTCTCTCTCTCTAGCCTCCCATCCCTGAGTAAAAAAATAGCAATCATGGGCTAAGACTCCTTTCCATCTTTCCAATACCATCTCTCCTCACATTTTCATCCCCATGACTGATGGGAACAAGTGAAAGCAAAGCTCTTTCTCCCTTGTGCTGAGCCTCTCATCCTCACCATTTTTTAAGAAGCCTCCTCTCACATCTTCCTTTATGCAACCAAATTTAAAACCAACATTCTAGTGGAGTCAAATTAACATATACGAACTTCACCCAGTGAGGCACAAATCACATTAGTCTTTTTAGTGGAGCCTAATCAAAATCTAAATCTAACAAATTCAACCAGGCTTATGTCCCTAGCGGATGTACCCTCAATTCAAAATCATTCTCCTTAGTGGAACCATAAGAAATCCAATCAAACTCTTATCCCTAGCAGATAGCCTGAACTTGCTTCCCTAGTGGAAGGTTCACATTCTCAATCCTTAGTAGATTCAAATCCATATCCCTAGCAGATATGCCTCCATATCAATTAAAATAAATTAAATTAAAATTAATTCGATCTTGATCCCTAGTGGGCTATAGATTCTTATCCCCAGCAAAGACAATAAAATAAATCATATTGACAATCAAACTCAAATCCATATCTCCAGTGGATAGCTTGAACATGCTTCCCTAGTGGAAGGTTCATATACTCAATCCTCAATGGATTTCTCCTTTTATGCCCTCGGCATAAACCTCTCACATGTCATGCCAATGCATGTGTGATCCTTAGATCTTCCTTCATGTCCTTAACATGAAATTCCAACAAAATCTACTTTTCTCTTATGCCCTTGGCATAAGTTGAGTTACATTGCACTAAGATTGTGATTCTATCTACCTTTTAAAACTTTGCATAGATCATTTTGTTAGTGCAATCTTTTGGATGTTGTTGATCATCGGTCAATATGTGTGTGCCTTGTCAGTTACACCACACCTATTGGGGTCCTTTGTTGACCTCACTTTTGGAGTGAGTTCTTAACCTCTTTTTCTTAGACCTATGAGTCTTCTAGACACTAAGACTTCCTTAGTCATAAGACACTTCTAGCAATTAGGTGAACACTTAACCTAAGCCTAAAGACTTAGAGGGTTAACCATACATTAGGCTATGCCTTAGGGATTAAGGAGACTCACCTACTCTATAGCCTAAATTTGACCTTTGTTCACCTTCTCAAACCAAAACTCAAATTCAATTCAAATATAGAAATCAAAATTCAAATCCAAATCAAATGATTGAAGCCCATGATCAAATCCAAAATCAAAATCCTTCCTAAGCCTATGATTTATCATATAGACTTAGCCGCCATCAAATCAATCCAAATTCAATTGATTTTCTCAAAGATCAATTCAAACCTTCAATCAATTTATCAAATTCAAACTCAAACTCAACTTTCATGATCCAAACCTAAATCAAAATCAAATAAAATCCAAATCAAACCCTTAGGCCAATTTCATGGACTTAGCGAAATCTCATCCAAATCAAACCTAACTCAATTGATTTTCTCATAAATTAATCAATCCTTCAATCATCACTTCAAGCCATACCAAAATCTACAATCAAATCAATCAAGCCAAGGTCAAACCTACATAACCCATTTGACCCAAAATATACAAATAAGCTCCAAATCACCTAAGTCCAAATAAAATTTAATTAAATCAAAATTAAACTAAATTAAATTGAATCAAAACTATGAAATCAATGCATAAACACAAACATACTAAAAAAGAAATCATGATGGGACACAAAATAGCAAAAATAGGTCATTTGACCTAGAGTTGACCCACGTGGGCTCCACTAAGACAAAAGTCAACAAATTAAAATTTGATCAAATTGAGCCACTACAAAGGCTCAAAATCATCAAATGAACATGTTTGATTCTAAAACTAAACAAATATAAATTTAATGAAGATCCAAATGGGTTGATTTGGCCACCTAAAGTAAGTAGACCCAGATGGATGCTATTAAATCAAAATTCAAATTAAATTAAAAATTAATTCAAATCAAACATCCAAAATCATTTTAAATTTATAATTAGATAAAATTTAGCTAACCATTGGGTTTAATTTTAATAAATTTGATCATTTAACTCAAATAAGTTCAATGTGGCCCATTAAGCCCAATTTTGGTCAAAATGGGCTTAAATCTAAATCTACATCAAATCAAGTGAGATCAATTACTCCAAATCATCTTAAACACTTAATCAAACTTGAGTGTAAACACACCATAATTGAGCCAAATTGATCATTTAAATCAATTAAGCCCAACTGAAACAAAATATAATTAGCAAGCAATTCAAACTATCAAAATTAGAAAATCAATCATATAACAAAAAAACAAACAACATTGTCATTGTATAATTGAAATAGAAATATAATTAAATTTGAACATCAAATATAATTTTGATTAAAATTAAATCAAAATAATTAACTACTAAATAAATAATAAATATCAATTTAAATAATAATTAATTATGGTATATATAATTTATAAACTTCAGTTAAATTAAAACTATAATATCAAAACTATTAAAATTATGAAGATTTATAAATAAAAAAAAAAATAAGTCTATAAAAAAGCACAATAACAAATAAAATTCCATCCTTAGTCACGTGACACCAAGACAAAAAAATTATTTTTTATCAAGAATGTATGTTATCATTGTCATGCCACATTTATCTTGTTAAAAATTAAAATAAAATAATAATAAATTTGGACATCACTCTTTTATTAATGCTAGCAAAAGCATCAAGTATTTTTTTATTTCACATGAATCTGAAATAAATTTTTGTATTTTCTATTCAAATGAAAACTTACTCTCCAACTTTAAAAGAATAAAATAAAATAAAATATCTTATCTTACCTGCTTGGAGCACGCAAGCCATCTCTCTCTCTCTCTCTCTCTCCCTCTCTATCCATACAAAGCCTCCCATCCCAGACAAAAAATAAAAATATAAAATAACAATCATGGTGAGACTCTTTTCCATGTTTTATGTCATACCATCCTCCTCCATTTTCATCCCCATGAACTGGAGAACAAAAGAGAAAGTGAGCTTTTCTTCCTTGCGTCTGAGCCTCTCATCCTTGCCATTTTTTTAAGAGAAGCACCTCTCCCACATCTTCCTTCATGCAAAAGCGTCAAAGACATCCTTGCATCTCATTCCATCGGAGCCGCATGGGATTGGAGTCCCTTTGTTCATCCGTCTTCACTCTCATATGTAGTCACACACGAGCAACATCTCATCCTCTTGCCGGTTCGGTACTTCCTCCCCTCTAATTGATTCAAAGGCTAGCCACACACCTCCCTCTCTTTTACTTATGTGAGCAGTCCAAGCCAATGACTCATGCCTGACACTCTTATCCATAGGAAAGCTTCATCCCCAAGCCCATAGGTCAAGAGGCACTATAACCTATGAGAATATTCATCGCCAACTCAATGCAAAATCTAGTCCTCTTTAAACTCTTTTTTACTCTGGGCATTCTTCTCATCCTCTCATTTTTTAGTTCATATCATGCTATAGCATCGAGCCTCTCTCCTCTGCCCTCTTCCTCTATTAGGCTAACACTTGATCTTCTCCATATTTCCTTACAAAAAATACTGCAACTTTAATCTCCTTATATGTTGAACCTCCTTTCCTTCTTCTAGCATTCCACTACCTCCAATTCTCCATCGGGTTTCCCTCCATTGGCCTCATTTGAACTACTCTTCTCTACACAACCCAAGTGCATGTAAGGATATTTCCTCCGACTTGCTTCTAACTATTTTCACGAGAATGATGAAGCTCGTAAGTAGTGAGTGAGCTTATGGGATACTTGGTGAGGGAGCCTAGAAACATCTGGTGAAGCTCCCCTGTGTCTCAACAATTCAAATTGACCAATTCAATGAACACTATCTTCAATCATGAGGAAGCATTTAAAGTGAACCATATGAGCAAAGAAAAGGAATGCTAGAAGTATTGATCCAACCCAACAAGCATCTCAATAGGGCTTCATTTCTTAAATGAAGCCACCTCTTCATCGAATCCACTAGACATTAGCTCTAGTGAGGTATAATTCTTAAACTTAGAAAGCCTTAGGGATCTTATGTTTGATGTGTTGAATGCGAGCATCGTTAGGATCCAACCTTTAGAACCTGCACTTTACTTTTTTTTCCTTTTGGCGAGTTTAGAGACAAAGCAAAACTATTTATTTTATGTGTTTTGAATAGTTTTTGGGTCGAATGATTTGATTCCATCTATCAAGCCATGATTAACTTCATTTGATTTTTTTGATTGAATGATAATGATTAATCCACCTTATTTTATTTATTATTAAATTCAATGAATCTAAAAAGGAGTTAATCAATCTTTAGAATTCCAAACAAAAAAAAAATAATATGTGATCAAAAAAAAAAGTGCAAATTAAATTATCATAAAATCTAAGTAAAACTTAGTATAAAAAAGAAAAAAAATTAACTAAACCAATAGTATTATAAATATTATAATCGATATATAAAAGTTTTTTGAACATAATTTATGAAAGTCAATTATAAAATCAATTTAATCTCTTATTGTTATATGTTGATTCTAAAATCAAAAAAAATTTAGTTATGTGACATATCCTTAATTATAATTAACTCAACTATTACAATTGGCTAAGCTTTATTTGATTAGTTATTCATATAAAATTTTGGAGGAATTCTTAACTAATTCAAATCACATTTTAAAATAATATATATATATATATATATATATATATATATATATATATATATATATATATATCCCTTGGGACATAGACAATTAAAGTCAAGAAAAAAATATGAGCAAACTTGTATAATTCATATTCTAAATATCATAATCAAATCAAATAAACATAAAATTAAATATAAACTTGAAATTTATTAAATCATATCCAATTACTCCAAATTTCAATCAATACCAAAATAAGTTAAACAAAAATAAAATCCAAATAAAATAAACCTATTGAACTAAGATAAGAGAATAATCATTAAGCTAAAGAGATAATCATTTATATAAAAGATGGCTAAATTTAATAAGTTAAACCCTTAATTAGAATTCAAATGAAAGAACACATTAAACTTCAAATAAATCATAAGTAAATTAAAATACATTCACCAATCCAAATGAAACTCAAATAAAATAATAAAACAATGAATTTAAACAAACATTGAAATGACAATAATCATATGAAATTAAAACCAAAAGAAAAGCATTAGATATTAAAGATATTGAATTATCAAAATTTAATTAAATCAAACATCTAATCAAAATTAATCAATCGAATATATGAAATTAAATAAACTTAAACTTCATTAGATATTAAGGATCAAAATTTAATTAAATCAAAATATCTAATCCAAAATTAATCAATCAAAATAAATGAAGATTATAAACTCAAATTTTAAAATCTAATTTAAATCATAAACATTAATCAAATCAATCACA
Source organism: Cymbidium sinense (assembly GCA_021442155.1). Lineage (NCBI taxonomy): Eukaryota > Viridiplantae > Streptophyta > Magnoliopsida > Asparagales > Orchidaceae > Cymbidium > Cymbidium sinense. Next base: position 334,808,000 of record CM038214.1, on the reverse strand, counting down.
TAAATTCAAATGGGCTAATTAATAAGGACCTTGTTAGACTCTTAGAGTTAGATGTAGAATATGGTGAGTTCCATCCAAAAATGGAATTCATTCTACTCTTCATTCTTGAAAATCTAAATATCACTTTAACCAAATAAAAGTAAAATAAAAAAAAATAAATCATTAAATCATTTAAATTAAAACCTAAAGGAAAATTTAAACAAATTCAAACTCCAAATGAAACTTAAACTAAAGAAGCCTAGTAATGTCTTGTCACACAAACCCTTTTTCACACACTAGAATACTAGGTCACCAACCTTAGAATTAGGTCGATGTGTTGATTGTATGGTTGATGTTGTATTTAGTTTTGTGATGTAATATTTTTAGGCTGGATGTTAGGAATGTGGATCGTAGGTTGGACGTTAGGTCATTGATAGTCTAACATTATTTTTGCAATTGTGCTTAAGGCAATTAAAATAAATATAAATGCTCTCTTTGAGGTTGCTTAAGCCCATAAGCATAATCCAAGTTAGGACAAGTGGGCTTGGTTACCCATGTGCTGGGTGCTAAGTTCAAATTATAGATATAACTACAATGGTTTTATGTGTGTTTAGCCGACACTTGTTTTGCAGGTGTACTTAGATTTACTTTTCCTATTTTTAATATAATTTTGCATTATGAATTAGGATTAGTGCTATGGGGTTTAGGATGAGCATTGGCTAGAAGCTTAGTCCTTGGGTGCCATGTGATGCCTTAAAACCACATCAAAAAGCAAAGATATGAAGAAATGAAGGAGACATGAATAATGAATACTTGAAGACCCCATAGCATTTATTATTTATAATTATGTAATTATTTTATATACTAGGTTGTATATGGGTAGAGCTTCACTATTTTCTCTTTGGGGTGTATGATGGAACCGACCTTTTATATTCTTTATATGGTAGTCTATAAAATTGTTTGATGTTGTATTTAGATTGCACATTAGAAACAACATGCCTTTCTTAGTTTCTTATATGTTTGATGCTTTAATGTGTGGCTTGGATGCGATTAGGCTCCTAGGATAAAATTAATTCTCTACCCAAATAATAACTCATAATTAATATTTAAAATAACTCATAACCTCACCATAAAGCCTAGGTTCTAAATAAGATAATTAAAATATTTAGCAATCCCTTAGTTGAATGGTTGAATGTCTCATGCATGCATATTCTTTCTCTCTTGAACATGAAGGATCTCCATCCTTGCATAGAGAATGCTTGACCTAGGGCATCCCCTTGTGGTGGAGAACACCTTCTTCTAGCTGATTTGGCCCATAACCTATTTTCATCAATGCATATAAGCATCAAAATCCTAAAGCCTTTGTCAAAATTAAGTAAAATTTGAAAAGATTTTGCATTTGTAGATTAAGTCATTACTCATACCACTCATCCTCTAGTATCTTAGGAGTGATTTAAGGACTCTAGTCTCTTTCTAAATAATAACTACCTAGCTATCTTGCAACTCAAAAGACTTGCCTACATGAATTTAAAGCATAAGAGGACATAGTGGCTATGACTCGGTGTAAAGCCCTGGGTGTGTTTATCCTATCTTGTGGAGGTAAACCATATACCCATCTTTGCTCAGACTTAGGTCATGCTTTGGCTTATGCCAAAGCTCCCTAGATTTAGAATCCGAGGTAGCTATTTCCTTAGCTACTAGCATAAATTCTCACCTCTTAGGCATTTCCAAATTTTGTTGTTGATTATAAGTCCTAGCTTTCTAATAAAATGTCAACTTCAATAAAATTAATCTCTTCAACTTCAAACATATAAATCCCAACCATAAGATAATGCTCACTAGGCTTCCTTGTATCATGAGCATTTCCTACTCATTCTCTTTGGCTTCAATAATAAGTCTTCTCCTTGAACAATCCCATTTGATTTTTCAATACAAATAATCTTTTGATAGTCTAGCCTTGAAATCTTTGGAGACCTTAATTTTTACTTTAATCAAGAGTATTCTTAAGAAATTCTCATTATGATGTAATTAACTATGGAGGCTTGCCTCCATAGAACTTTAACTTGGCTTAATATAAACCCTTCTTTACTTTTCCATGTAAAGTAGAGGAAAGATCTCTAGTACATTCAAGACTCATCATGCCTTAGAGTCCTTATTATGTGATTAGGTCTATTATAGGGTGATGATTTCTATATCTATCAAGATAGTGCATCATACCTTAATGTAGTACTTGATCACTTCAATAAATACTCACAAGATTTGTGGTGTCCCACCTCAAAAATAAACACCATAACCTAAACCCTAAACCCTAAACCCTATCACAAAACCTAAACCTAAAACATAAACCATAAACCCTAAACCTTAATAATATAAAATTAAAATTGAAAAAATCTTTAGAGCCCCTCCTCTTGTTCGGCGTTTTCCTTTCCCTCTCATTTTTGGCTTTCTAGATGCTTTTGTTTGATTTGAACAATTCTCACTAGATTCCTTCTTGAATCAAGCGGTCAATTTTCTCTTCCTTAGAGTGACATCAACTTGGCATCTTCTCATGATTGCTTGGGAAAATCAAAAGATCTATGGATCACTAGGGCATCATCTACCACGGCTTGACTACTTTGAAAT